>CANSZD010002974.1:600000-1200000 GCA_947648045.1 Beta corolliflora | reverse complement strand
GGGCCTGAAATAAAATTTCTTGACCGTGACAGGCCCACGGCCCACGTAGTGGACAACGGGCCGGGCCGGGCCTTGAGTGGGCTCGTGCCGGGCCGGGCCGGCCCGCGTGCTGGCCCGGCCCATGCCCACCTCTAGGTTATTGTGTCAAGCGACTTTTGTTCGGGTTATATTCTACACTAAACCTATAGGCGACGTTATTTATACCAATTTACCCAACGGAAAAAGTAAATAAAAAAGGATAGGGATATATCCCAATATCTCTCAGTTATTATTAGGTCATCCTCTCACAAACAGGCTAATCAAAATGTGACTTTTGTAGAAAAAAAAGGTGCGAGATTTGCCAAAATAGATATTTTATATACGATCTTTTTTGTAAAAAGAAACCTTTTGTAATTTTTTGACAGCTTAAGACCCTTTTTTCGAGATATAACCTTAGCCTATTTTCATGCTTTAACCCACTTAAATACCTCATGCGAGAAGCATGCGCCTCGTGTATTAACGTATCCTACCATTTATTCCTCCCTTGAGGGATTTAAGTGGGTCAATGTCGGAAACCGGTGTGTCAACTCTCAAAAAGAGGCTACGGTTGTATCTCAGAAGGAAATGATTTTTAAAAAATTAAGTTGTCTGAAAAATTGTAAAAAGTTTCTTATCATAAAATGTGGTACATAATAGACATGTTTTGAGAAATTTCGCAAAAAGACTCCTCTTCATGTTGTTCAAGATTTGTAACATGATTTCATATCATAAATGCGCTATGCATTCACATGAAATGTAGATATAGTCATCTTATATTGAGACCCTGGTAAAAATCAACATCTTGCAAGGAAACAGAGATTAGAGAGGGAAGTCCACCAAGGTTCTCCATTGGTGCATTTTAGCTAAGGTGTGTTTATTGATCTGCAAGACTGTAGTTTTTTTTTGACATCGGGAAAACTTGCATTAAGTAAAAACGGAAGTACAGCCTAACGCTAATACAACCAAATATAAAACAAAGCAAACAGAAACTAAAGGAGCTTCATTTGATCTTACATACTCTATGGAACAAAAACAAACTATTACGTACATGTCCAGACCAACTTAGACTTAGCTTGAGCGTTGGTAGGTGGGATTGGGTTATATGTCTTGTTGAAGAAGACCTGATATGAGAGGAAACCTGTTAAAAACCGACACCCAGACGATCTACAGAAATAGATTGCCGCAACTCATCTAGTAGACCACAATGTCTACTAGAAACTAAATCCCAAGCTCCTTGAACAAAAACATCTTCTGGGGATTCTACTGATTGAAGTAACAAAGAAGTCATGTCCTTTGGGACTTCTGAGCCTGCTTTGAGGGTAACCCGAGTTTAGTCTCGCGAGACTGAAACTCAAAATGCGTGGAGTTCGAAACTTGCCCCAAATTAAATTGCAGGGCTTCCCATAAGATGCATTTTTTGAGTGTGATGACTCCGAGAGTCATCACATGAACCTGGGGCGAATTATAGTGAAATAATTCACCCAAAGTAAGGTAGTTTGGGACAACAAATGTTTTATAAGGTAGTTTCTCGCAAAAATTTGAAAGTTAAAGGTAGTTTGGGACAAAAAATCCTTTATTAATTTATGTATCTTTTTTATGATTTTATGAATAGAAGTATTAGAAGCACATTCATAACAAACCGTCACAACAAACGTTAATTAGTGATTAAACATTTCTCTAAAATGAGCGTGATGTTTAAACTTATCAAAGATTTGAGAGAACTTTTTCAACAAAGCATATTGGCCGAGACACGTCGCAATCATCAAGGTACTTTTGTATTAGTTAAGCTATATATTTATCAGATAAAGTCATATATTTATGAATTTGTGTATCTTTCTTATGAGTTTATGAATAGAAGTATTATTTAGTAGTTAATGAGCATAAACTTATTAGTTTATAGCATAAATTTATAAAATCATGGGCGTAAACTTATGGACACAAACTTATGAGTTTATGGCGTAAGTTTATTCGCTTATGTCACAAACTTATTCGTTTATGGTACAAATTCGAAGGAGTATCCCGATAATGAGTCTTTAACTAAACAAATAGCATAAAGAGCATGTTGAAAGAACTGTATAGGAAGCCCTAAGGAGAGAAAAACCTCAGCCAGCCACCTTCAGCGAAAATTATGAAAACCTATGGAGCTCGACCACCGTCTGACCCCCCTCGGCGCCGTCGAGCCCTTCCCCTCCCCCGTCGCTTCCCCTTCCCTGTTATTCCCACGTAGTTTCCCTTCCCTATTTCCCCCGTCGTTCCCCTTCCCTATTTCCCTACCCCGTTGTTCCCCATTATTCCCCTTCCCTGCATTTCCCCTTCCCTATTGCCCAAGGGTAGTTAGCGATGTTTAGATTTTTCAGTTTTTCTAAGCGTTTCGTTTCCCCTGATTTTCCCTGCCCCTTCCCCGATTTCCCCCTTCCCCTGTTTGTGGTTTTTCGTGGTCCCCTTTTCCTTTCCCCTGTTTGTGTGCATCGGCCGACATCAGTAGTCTTAGGTCCCCCTCCCCTGTTCGTGTTCATCGGCCACAAGAAGTCCCTAGTTCCCCCTCCCTATTCGTGTCCATCGGCCACGAGAAGTTGTTCTAGTTCCCCCTCCCTTGTTCGTGTTCGTCGGCTAAGAGAAGTCGTCCTGGTGCCGCCGCCTCGTCGAAAGTGGAAACAAGTGTCGTCTCGAGTGGCGGAGTAAGCTCTAGTGATAGGTTTTGCTTGCCTTTCGATTGTAAATTGAAATGTTGTCGAAGGCGTTGTGTTATGAATCTGATAGTCGGTTCTTTATTTGTTTAGTTTATGATTTCTGTTTTAGCCTTAGTTTAAGTTTAATCGGATCCAATTATCCTTGCCATTTTGTGTATGGTTGTGGGTGTTAGTTAGTCGTATTAGGTGGGTAATAGATGGTTCTTGGTATTCTATGACAATGGAAGATCTAGGAAATCCAGTCAAAAGAGCCATTGCTCCTGGAGTTGGCCATGGTTTGGTTTATGCATCTTTAGGGATTCGAGAGTTGGGTAAGATGAAAGGAGGTCCTCAATTTAGATCTGTTGTGGTTCGATCTTCTTCATTAGGGATTGCAAGGTTCGATCTTCGAATCCGTAGGTTGGGTGAATTCAATCAAGATAATTCGCCCCAAGTTCAGGTGATGACATAAGAAGTCATCACACTATAAAAATGCATCTTGTGGGAGGCCCTCCAATTTGATTTGGGGCAAGTTTCGACCTCCACGCATTTTGAGTTTCAGTCTCGTGAGACTAAACTTTGGATACCCTCGCAAAAGGACCAGAAGTCACCAAAGGACGTGGCTTCTTTGCTAGTTCAACCAGCAGAATACTAGGAGGATGTTTCTGTTCAAGGACCTTGGGATTTGTCATCTTGTGGACATTGGAGTCTACTAAATGAAATGCGGCAATCTATCGCTGAAGATCGTCTGATTTTAGTATCTCAACAGAGACTCTCTCATTATATTAGGTATTTTTCACCAAGACATATAACCCAACCCCACCCACCATCGCTCAAGTCAAGTTGCATTTGGACTGGACATGTAATCAGCTGTTTTTCCTTCATCGAGTTTGTAAGAGCAAATGAAGCTCACTTTAGTATTTGGTTGCTTTATGTTTTATGTTTGGTTGTATTACCATTAGGTTGTAATTCAGGTTTATAATTAATGCAAATTTTCTCGATGTCAAAGATAATGAGTCTTTAGAGGCATCTTAGCAATTTCAATTGTTGTGAAGCCTAGGAATTTCCTCTCTCTTATTTACATAGCTAACAATATACTTTGTGTTGTATAAAGATCCTCTTACTTTAAGTTTAATTTAGTTCCATATAATTCTGCATGATTTGCTATATTCCTCATTTGGTAAATGTTCTTCAGTCTCTACCCTATATTGTGCCGCTCGGGACCACTGAATATAACGCTCTCTCATAACTAAATTCGCTCTCATGTAAAAAATCTATTTCCTCTCTCTCTCCTTGAGCATCAACACTTATGAGGAGAACCCCATCCTCGTATTGTTTATCTCTTCTTCTTACACCTCACTTTCTTTCTCTCTCTTCTTTTTACATCTTTCGTTAAAGATCTCCTTAACTTTTTCCCCAATCATGAGGATCCTCAAAAATTAGTAATTAGGTACAAGTTAAGATGGGAAATCATTTTTTTTTGCTTTGGACCCACCAAATATGATATGTGTTGGAACTAAAAAAAAATCACTTTATCCCCACCTTTTGGCACATTGGCCGAAATAATGATTCCTCCATATTTGGAGGATTCTCTTGCTTCTCTCCTCCATCCTTATTACTTATGGATCCTCAAAGCTTATTTTTTCCCCCAATTCAAGAGGAACTCCTTATAAAAGAGAGAGAGTGACATGAGGATGGTAAATCCTTATGACTGTTGGTGCTCTTACCTTGGTGCCAGTCAATTCTGTAAATAGAAAAGCTTTTTTGAAAAGAAGGGAGTATTGTGTTTTTCATTTCGAAATGAGAGTAAGTGTTGTGGACTTTGGTTTGGTATCATTATTGCATATGCTCTCCCAGTTTGATGCATAATAGTCTAATACTACCATAGTCCATACTGCATAGTATCATGGAGTAATTATTGTTCAGTAATCAATGTACAACGAAATGTCCTGCTTTGCTTCCAAAAACAACAGAAAAATCGCACAAGTCACAACGTATAAATAGACTTATATGAAGTACTATAATTTTACATCCCAGCACGCACAGGCTGCTAATTAATTCAAGACACACATACACAATGATGTGCAAACTTTAAAGATCTAATGCTAATTAATGCTAGTGCATCGTTACATCATCCCACAATATGATATATGGAGTATATTTTGGCTAGCTAGTGCACCATGTCAACACAAAACAATCAATCACCAAAGGAGGCACACTCGACAAAAAATTCAAACAAGAAAAAATGGGTGAACAAAGAACTTGGCCACCTTCCAGAAACATAAATATAGCATTGTATTTGAGTGAAGCAATCACCTTAGCAAATCCAAGGGCCAATCCATAAACTGAAACAAAGCCCTCTTATTATTACTTTCTTTGTACATCATATATGTTATATATATTATCCCATAAATCATGGGAGGTACCCTAGTAGTTATAGATAGGGAACTAAGTATTGTAGGTATATTAAGATCAATCTGACCTTAATTCTTGCGAATTAAGCTTGTAGAAGCATGCAAACAATCAATTCGAGTAACTAACTAACTAACTAAATTTGTAGATCTCATTCGAGCCTGGATATCGCAACAGATATCAAGAGATGGCATAATTGAGTGAACTGCAAAAGAACTAAAACTTGTTCTAGTGGTTGTATGCCCATGCTGAAGCAATTGAGGCATGCCAACATTATTTGTTTGGCTTTTGAGGAAGATAGAAACAAGGGAGATGAACCAAATGAAGAACAAGAGAAAATAGTAACCAGGGTTGATGGGATTTTCCATACTGAAATCCCAATATGTGTATATACTTTTGGCTCTTTTGTGGCAGCGTTGTATGGTGCATCATTTCTTACATATATAGTCAGGCATACAGTAGGAACTAGGAAATGTAGGTTGTCCAAAATTATTGGGAATGTGACTGAAGAGAGGAAAAGTCCAAATTAATTTTACTTTTTAATGATTTTCCTTTTATTTGTGTAAATGTTTTTGGCAAGCATGCAACTCGTGGCTCCGGACTTGAATGATCCTCCCACATCCCACCTTCAAACTTAGATTGTGAGAAATCTTTAAAATCAATTTAATAACGGCAAGAACCCATAATGATAATTCGCTACGTAATACTTACTCCGTTTCAAAATAGTTGCACCGTTTGCTTTTTCACGTTTGCCAAGATGCTTTTTTAAACGTGAATATATCTAATTGTGTATAAGTAAAAATTATAAAAAGTTGATATTTGAAATTCTCGTATTGAGATGAATTTAACAAGATCCCACTTGACTATTTTTTTTTCTTATATAACGGGGAGAGAAAACTTGTTTAAGGCCCTATTCTTTTGAACTTATTTTGGCTGAAATTAAATTAAATTAAATTAAATTAACTGAACTGAAATTAAATTAATTGAAATTAAATTAAATTAACTGTACTGAAATTAAATTTATTATTTATTATTTATTACGGTTATTTCACCATATACCCCTGACAAATCAAGAAATTCACCATATACCCTCAATGTTTCAAAAATTCACCATACCCCTGAGTTTTCGAAAACGTTCACCATATACCCTTTTGCTAACTGCCGTTAACTCACCGTTAGCTTTATTTACGATTTTGCCACCATTAACCACTAACCCTAAAATCCTAATACCCTAAACCTAACCCTAACCCTAATTATAACCCTTATCCTAAACCCTAACCCATCCTCCCCTCCCCCAAACCCTAACCCACCCACCCACCATCCCACCCCACCACCACCCCAGCCCCCCCCCCCCTCCTCCCTCCACTCCACCACCGCAGCCCCCCCCCCCTCCCCTCCATCGTCACGCCCAGTCGATTTCCCTCCCCCTCTCCCTTCCCCAGTCGATTTCCCCCTCCCCCTTCCCCTTCCCCAGTCGATTTCCCCTTCCCCATCGATCTCTCCCCTCCCCCCCCCCCCATCTTCGTTCACCATTGAAATCCCCCATCCCCACCTGCCCTCCCCCCTTCCCAGTCGACTCCCCCTTCCCCCGATCGATCTCCCCCCCCCCCCACCCCTTCCCCCTCAGCCAGCTTCCCCCCCTCCCCTTCCCTGCTTGAACTGGGTAGAATTCGAAACGAAAATTCGGTGGTGGTGGTGGTGTTTTTTGGTGAATTTGCGAAGGGAGTGTGGCAAGATTGATGATGGTGTTGTGAATATCGATGGTTCTCAGCCATTGGTGAATCGAAAATTCATTTCGAAATTGTTTGGGAAGCCATTGTTACAAGTCGCTCAAGTTCCTCGAAGCTCGCACTCGCCGTTGGAGTTGGTTTGCGATCGCCAGTGATGCAGTGGTTCTCGCGCTTGCTCGACCTGGTCGTCATTGGTTGGTGTTTCTTGGGTCGACGGTGATGCAATGGTGTGGCGGTTTGGTGCACCTGGGTGGGGAAATCGAATGGCCTGCTGGCGGCAAGGGGGAGGGGGTGGGGGGCTGCGGCGGGGGAGGGGAGGGTAGGGGGGGGGGGGGGGCGCGGGAGGGGAGGGGTAGGGAGGGGGTGGGGGGGGCTGCGGCGGGGAGGGAAGGGGAGGGGGGCTGGCGGGGAGGGAGGAGGGGTGGGGAGGGGGTGGGGTGCGGCGGGGGGGGGAGGGGAGGGGGAGGGGAGGGGGGTGGGGCCGGGCTTAGGGTTGGGGAGGGGGTCATGGGGGTGGGCTTAGGGTTGGGGAGGGGTCAATGGGCTTAGGGTTAAGGATTAGGGTATAGATTATAGGGTTAGGATTTAGATTAGGGTTAGGGATTAGGGTTTAGATTTTAGGGTTAGGGATTAATGATGGCAAAATGGTAAATAAAGCTAACGGTGAGTTAACGGCAGTTAGAAAAAGGGTATATGGTGAACGTTTTCGAAAACTCAGGGGTATATGGTGCATATTTGAAACATTGAGGGTATATGATGAATTTTCCAATTTGTCGGGGGTATATGGTGAAAAAACCGTATTTATTATTATTATTATTTATTATTTATTATTATTATTTATTATTTATTATTATTTATTATTATTATTATTATTATTATTATTATTATTATTATTATTATTATTATTATTATTATTATTATTATTATTATTATTATTATTATTATTATTATTATTATTATTATTATTTCTTCTTCTTATTATTATTATTAATTATTATCATTAATTATTATTACTTCCTCCGTAACATAAAGATTGCAACATTTGGGGTGGACACGGACTCCTAGTCAAAATTTGGTAAGTGTAATTAGATGGGTGAATTAGTAAAATGTAGGAGAGAGAAAAAAGGAGGGGACCATTTAGTTAGTTGGCCATGTGGGGCATATAGGAGGGAATTTTGGGGGGAAATTTTTTGCTTTTTTCGTTTTTAGGAGAGAGAAATAAAGGGCCCATACATGCCCCTTATTTCCCCCCCATGATCAGTTTTAGGAGGGAAGAGGTAGCAGCCTCTTCCCCCATTTAGGCGCCAATAATTATTGGCTTTTGATAGTTAGGCGCCATTTTTTGGAGCCAAAACATCTCAAAGTGATGCAAGGCAAAAATGTAAACTTACTCATTAAGTAACAATTTAAAGTTTCCCACCAAATGACATTGTTTGATCCCTAATTACACATCCCTCTATATAAAGAGAGGAACCCATAAGAAAATGATTGTTTCATTACAAAAAATACCAGCCCTCATGGCTTAAGCTAAATGTCCAACTAATCACTTTACACACCGTACATCTTCTTCATCTTCTTGCAACCCAAAAAAAAAAGCAAAGATTAGTAGCACCTTCATCCTAGCAACACAAAAAACAGCCAAAATGGATGAAGCAGATGCATTCTTTGGAATAGATAAGCTACTTGATGAAGAAGGGTTAGGAGCACCTACACCTGCAGAAGAAGAAATGTGGGTCAATGCATTTATAAGGAAGAAATTTGGTAATCTAACAAACAGTCAAAGAGGTTACATCAGTTTTCAACTCCTAGGTATGATGGAAAATGGAAAGTTACCATGGGGGAAAATTTCATGGGTTGCTAAACAAATTGGTGTGCATAAAAGTACAATATCCAGAATTTTCAAAGAAGCAGAAAAACAAAGAGCAAGAGGAGAAGCCATTGATGTCAGTTCAAAAAAAAAAGGGCAAGTCAGGGAGGAAAGCACAAAAAGTTTCTGAGGATTGGCTACAATCAGCCCCCCTTCATCTGAGATGTACTTACAGAGCATACGCAGGGTACTTAAAGTGCTCACACATGAAGATTTTCAGGTTGCTAAAGGCAGGAAAGCTAAGGGTCCACACAAGCAACAACCATCCAGCAGTGACATACAATCATAAGATAAAGAGAATGCAGTGGGTACTCAAGCACATTGACTATGCAACAGAGGGTACCAAGCCATGCATGCTTCATCCCTATGAACAACATTGTTCATATTGATGAAAAATGGTTTTATTTAAACCCTGACAAGAGAAAGTTTTATCTGTTACCATCAGAAATTAATCCATACAGAGTATGCATGTCAAAAAGGTACAGAATCAAGGCAATGTTCATGGGTGTTACATCAAGGCCCTTGTTTAATGAACATGGTGTCATGGTACATGATGGAAAATTTGGAATTTTCCCATTTGTGTTTAGGCAAAGAGCAAAGAAGAGAAGCAAAAACAGAGCAGCTGGAACACTTGAGACCAAGGCAATACAAAATGTTACTAAGGGTCACATCGAGATATGCTCATCGGGAATGTGTTACCAAGCATCATGAATAAATGGCCAGAAGGGATGTGCAGGGACATCTTCATTCAACAGGACAATGCAAGGACACACCTAAGTGATGATGATGCAGAATTTAGAAATGCAGCAAGCCAAAATGGGTTTAACATTCACCTTATTTTCCAACCACCACAGTCTCCTGATTTCAACATCCTAGATTTAGCTCTTTTTAGGGCCTTCCAAAGTTTGCAATACCAATCCTTTCCTAAAAATGTGGATGAGTTGATTGAGCAAGTCAGCCTAGCCTTTGTAAACTTTGATCTCAAGCTGATTAGGTACACCTGGATTCATTTACAACATGTAATGCTAGAAGCTCTCAAGGTCAAGGGAGGGAACAACTACAAGAATCCACATGTGGGGAAGGCTAGGTTGGAAAGGTTGGGGTTACTAAAGGAGACTGTTGAAGTTGAACAAGAAGTCATTGATGAGGCTGTTGCATATCTTAATATTGTGACAAGTGAATTTTCAGAAGCAATGGAAGAAGACATAGAAGTTGATGCAGATTAAATGAAGCATGAACATGACTGCCCCTTTTAACCACTTATGATGAAGGTTAAGTTAAAATGTGTAAGCCCCTTTTTGTTCACTTACCTAGATTTTAAGCCTTCTAGTTAAACATTCCTTTTTGTTAAGTTAACTGTAGTGGTTAGAAGGTCCTTTTTGTATTTATGTGATGGCAGTCAGTAGTTGCACTTATTTTGGTGATCCTAAATGTATAAATTTAACTTAAATGGAAGCTATCTTATGTCAATGTTTGCCACTTCTTATTGGGACTCAATGGATGGAAAATAATGTGTTGTTATAATCATATTACATGCAAGCTTTCTGTTTTCATAAGTCTTATCATTTGACAGCCTTAGGTCCATCAGGTTTAGGGTTGTCACAAATAAGTTTATGATGTTTGTTACCTCAACGTTGAAAACAAGGACTAATGTCAATGGTGTAACACCAGCATAGGTCCATTGTCTTAAACGGAGCAATTCAAACATCATAACCCATTGTGTTGAGTCCCTTCATCACTTGGACATTAACACATAAAGGACTCAAACCAACAAAAGGGACAGGGACACCCTAGTGCAAAACCTCTCCATATGGTCATTGAGGTTGTATTCTTACATGCACACACAGACAACATCATCCAACAATGGCTTCTCCAACTCAAAGGGCGAGGACTCATTCAAATGGGCGGGGATATATGCAAAACTCGTAACATTCAATCAAACCCCAAAGAAGAACGAGATGACAAAACAAGATTCAACACACCAATAGAAACCAACAGTCACAACAAAAAGGCAACAGCAAGAACCAATAATAAACCAACAGGAACCCAAATGAATCCAATAGCAAACTAATTCCATCCTCCAATCCTATCCAACACATACACAAGTTTATCCAACAACATCACCACTATAAATCCAACACCCACACACAAATCCAACACCAATAAATATGTATCCAACACCATCACTAATAACAATCCAACAGCCACAGAAATCATCCCAACATCATAACACATAATAATCCAACAGGAATTTAAAAGTAAGCAGACAACAACCCAAACATAATTCCCAACCACCACAGCAACGTAAACATAATTCCCGCAGCAAGGCAACATATGACAACCAGCATGCAAATATTTGAAACAAGAATTCACAAAAAAAACCAATAAAAACAACAAAAAAACAGGACAAAAATTAGAGATCAGCCTTAAACTTAGCTGGGTTCCTCTGCCAAAGTAAATCAGATGGTCTCTGATTTGTTAGGGGACTCAGAATCAGATGACATAATATACACAGGAACATGACCTCCATAACCATCAGAATCAGAAGCCACAGAATCAGATGTTCCCGTAGAACCCAAAATTTGAATGGAGGAATCGTCACTTGATTCCAACATTTTGGCCTTTTCCTTCTCCTTAACCGGTGAAGACGGTTCAACAATTTTCACCCCAACCCCTCTTGTTTTCCTCAAGTATGAACACTTAGAAAACCTAGTTTGCGGCGGTTTTAGGGACTCAACTTTCGGTTTCTTGCCTTTTCCTCCAGATCTGCGTTCCCTAAACTCAAATTCAGACTTACCCACCGCAGGCAAACCGCAAACCACAGTCCACTCAAACGCCTTCGCCTCTTTAACGCTTTCAACGGCAACACCCAAAGCCACAACCGCTTCGGGACTCAAGCGTTCTGCAGCCTCGCCACTTTCGTACAGGCGAGTGAAGTGCTCATAATGCGATGCTTCAAAAAGTTGAATACAGAGATTCAACAGATTCTTCCTCTCAGGATCTGTTTCCATTGCATGCACTGTTCGAAGCGGTTGAAGGTTCACCATTTTTGGCGATAATTTTTTAGAAACAAAAATTTGTTCGATGGAAAGGAGAAGGAGATAGAGAATTCGCCTACTGAGGGAGAAGAGAAGACGAAAATTTTAGGGTTCCCCATTTTCCAGAATTTGGGGGGTTAAAAAGGGGGAAAAATTTTAGGGTTCTGATATGGGAAGTTGGGGGAATTTAATTGAAGATCTTAAATGTGGGATGAGGGTAGTTGAAGGGAGGGGGTTTGATTTCTGATTTTAGGAGGGGTTGGTAGGTTAGATGATTAATTTAGGTGGGAATCATTAAGGGGTGGGTGTATTTAGATTAGAAATGTAATGTGGGTTAGGGAGTGGTAATGATAATTTAGGATTTTTAGTAATGGCATTGTTGTAAATAAATTGAATTTTTTTACTAAATTTAGTAAGTTTTAAATTGTTGCATTTTTTGTGAAACAGCCCAAAATGGCAAATATTGCATTTTTTTATTACGGAGGAAGTATTATTATTTATTATTTATTATTTATTATTTATTATTTATTATTTATTATTATTATTATTTTTATTATTATTATTATTATTATTATTATTATTATTATTATTATTTATTATTTATTATTTATTATTTATTATTTATTATTTATTATTTATTATTTATTATTTATTATTTATTATTTATTATTTATTATTTATTATTTATTATTTATTATTTATTATTTATTATTTATTGTTTATTATTTATTATTATTATTTATTATTATTATTATTATTATTATTATTATTATTATTTATTATTTATTTTATATATTAATTAATTATTATTATTATCATTTATTATTGTTATTGTTATTTTTTTTATTATTTATTATTTATGATTATTATTATTTATTATGATTATTATTATTATTATTATTTATTATTATTTATTATTTATTATTTATTATTTATTATTTATTTATTATTATTTATTATTATTAATTATTATTATTATTATTTATTGTTATTTATTATTATTTATTATTTATTTATTTTTTATTAATAATAATTATTATTATTATTATTTATTGTTATTTATTATTATTATTATTATTATTATTATTATTATTATTACTATTATTATTTATTATTATTATTATTATTTTTATTATTATTATTATTATTATTATTATTATTATTATTATTATTATTATTATTCTTATTATAATTATTATTATTAAGTTGAACTTAACTGAACTTAAATTAAATAAACTGAACTTAAATTAAATAAACTGAACTGAAATTAAATTAACTTAACTAAAATTAGGTTAAATTAACTGAAATTAAATTAACTGAAATGAAATTAAGTGAAAATAAGTCCAAAAGAACAGGGCCTAAGTTGGTTGATGAATAGTGACCAAATGCCAAATGGTGCAACTATTTTGAAATGGAGGAAGTATAAAATAAGTTAGTTGCAACACCTTGGTGTAACAAACCAAAATGAAGAAAGAGATGGTGGAAGTTGGAACCATCCCTGATCCCTCTATATGTCTATAGTTTAATATGGAATGGGTCATCTGTGTTATAATACTTGCAACTAAATCTATTGGTATGCAATTTTAGAAGGATGATAAACAAGGTATATGAATGAAAATTTAAGTGTCGAATCTCTTTCTTTTGCAACAGCTTGACGTTTATACTATTTACAAACTCCACTTTAGCCATATTTAGTGACTTGTATGTATAGAAAATATAATCATGTGTGATCTTGTTAGATCCATCTCAATATATATTTTCAGTAAATGAAATTTTCATAATTTTTGTCTCTAATTAATTTAAGATATCAATAGTTAAGGCGACGCATTGGCTAGCATGAAAGTCAAATTGTTCCAGAATATAAATGAAAAAATAAGTACTTCATTTGTTCCACATGAATTGCAACACTTCAATTCTCTTATATTTGAAAGTTTTACATTAATTTGCAACACTACTTTTTCCAATAATAGTTTTTTACTTCCTCCGTTCCATAATAAGTGAAACATAGGGATTGGGCACAAGACTTAATAAACATCACTTTCAAAAGCCAAAAGTCATAAAATACCCTTTTCATTATCAAAAGGAGGAGAGAGAAAAGCAAACCACACAAGTTTGTGATGGGTATTCTTGTCATTTTGTCACTTTCTTTTTTCCATTTAAGGTATGTTTTACTTATTTTGAAACGTTCTAAAATAGTAAGTGTTTCACTTATTATGGAACGGAGGAAGTATTATCTCTTTCCTATCACATGGGTCAATATTTTTTAATTTATCTCTATCTCTTTTCTCTTAACATGATCCCACCTTAAAAATTAGGCCATCTTTATACTACCTCTGTTTCACAATACATGCACCATTTGCTTTTTCACGTCCTCCAACACGCTTCTTTGGACACTTTTTAATTTATCTATATCTCTTTTCTCTTAACATGATCCCACCTTAAAAATTAGGCCATCTTTATACTACCTCTGTTTCACAATACATGCACCATTTGCTTTTTCACGTCCTCCAACACGCTTCTTTGGACATTAATATCTCTAATTGTGTATAGAAAAAAATTATAAAAAATTAATATTTGAAATCCTCGCATTGAGACGAATTTAACAATATCTCACTTGATTATGTTTTTTCTTACATAATGGTGAGAGACAGATTGTCAAAGTTGGTTGATGAATAGTGCCTACATGAGAAATGGTGGCATGGTGCATGTATTGTGAAACGGATATAGTATGCTGCAATTTATTTAGAACTTAGGGAGTTTATGTTAAAGGAAGCAATATGATTTTTTTATGAAAACATAGAACAAATGCAAATTCTTAGGTACTCCCGGTAGCCAGGGCCGTTCCTGAACAATTTTTGACCCTGGGAGAAATAAAAAAATGGGCCCCTAATACATTAGAAATTTATTTAATGAATTTTTTATTAAACTTAACCATAAACCAAAGTTTTTCTTTCTGATAGAACCATAAACCAAAGTTATACCACTACATTCTTACAAAAAATTGAAAATATATCAAAATTTAAATTACAACTAAAATTAGAATTGCACTCAACAATAAAAATTAATATAAGAAATCAGATTCAAAGTTTAAATCTCACTCATCAATTAAAATAACATTAAAAATTTAATATCAAATTAAAGTATCAGTTAGCAATTTTAAATAAGTATCACGAAAGATTAAAAAGAAAATAATAATTTAATGTTTATATATGCCCATAAAAATTATAACTTTTGTTAAATTCAACCTCTTTTTATTTTTAAGGCATTTATATATGTCCATAAAGATTAGAACTTTGTTAAATCTGTGAAAATTTGAAATGCTTAGAGTAATGGATTTTTAGATGAATTGTGATATATGGAGGAGATAAAAGAAGAATGTAATAGATGCTTGTGCCAATAACATATATTCAGTTAACAAGATAAATTATAGTAGTGAAAATGAGGAAATAAAAGATTATGGGAGGTGGGAATTTGGAAGCTATCTTAATTAATATTAATTAAGCTGTTGACTTACGGAAATTAGTGTCTTAGACTCTTAGGTGGCGTATCCTTGGTAATTGAAGAAAGCTGGAGAGTTTCCCGCATGATTCGTCATTTGTTAAGGGTCTGTTCTCTTCGACATAAAGCAACTGAACTGAACTACTGAACTGAACTGAAATAAATTATAACTAATTAATAGTAATGATTATCATTTAGGAACTGAACTGAACTGAACTGAACTGAATTGAACTGAACTGAACTGAACTGAACTCAAAATAAGGTGGGGAGAACAGGCCCTAAGTCTGAAGTTTGATTTTTTTTTTTTAAATTAAAGAAGGCTAAATCAGATTTTTTTAGATTGGGCCTTGGGCGGGCGCCCTGCCTGCCCTGCCCTAAGGCCAAGACTGTCGGTAGCATGTAGAACTATGTACTCCCAAACACAATTTTTTGTACATTTGTCACATACTTTCATCAAATGAGTAAAATGTATGTTGTGCAAATATAAAATGTGCAAAGTATATGAGAGGAAGCACTTCTAGATGCTCCCAGAAGCACTATGAAGGCTTTGTAGAACAAGGGTTAAGTAAAAGCATTAATGCTCTAGTTTTCTTCCCCTCTTTTGTCGCTCCCCGTATGCGAAAGTAGTTATTTTCTATGTAGCCTATAGGCATGAGGATTTTACACATAGGGTGAGCGTGATCTTGGTAGGTATGAGAATTTTACTACAATAATTTTTATGTTAAGCTTTAGATATATAACTAGCTTTAACCCGTGCAAAACTGCATGGGAGGCTTTATGTAGATATGATTTGACCATCTGCATAATGCATGAGAATTGTTTTGTTTATTCAATAGTTGTTTTTATTCCAAAATTATTGAATCCATATTTGTTAGAATCCATGCATTTAAAGTTGAAAGAATATAAAATGTAAAATTATATTTCATAATATATCAAAATCATTTGTTACAACATTTTAAAGTTTAAAAATCTTATAATCGGTCAATCATAATTTATAAATACGTAAATGAAACGAAAAACACATCAAAACGCACGAGAATTTTTTGGATTTGTAAATTTAAGATTTTAGTATGTTTCTCCTAAAATCATGGTTTGAATATTAGCTAGTGATTTGAAGTTTTTATAATCATATCGTGTATTAAGAATATATTTTAAATCCGACTTATGACCCATGCGTTCAGTGACTGATGTAGCTAATGTCATGGTAGAACATGTGACCAACACTTTTTTAAACAAAAAGTTGACTGAAGAAGCTTTCACTCTGCCTCGTGCTTCATTCAGAGGCTCATATGAAATCACAATTCGCACCACTATTGACACTCAATCATGGAACTACTTCGCTCCCCCTTTCCACAGTCCCGCTCAACCCCTATCTCTTATTGTCTTACACCACCGTTGCACTGCACCAGACCGCCCACTGGCCACCACCAACCAGGCTACCACTACTTGCATCGGAAATTATGGTAGGCGTTATCTATAATATAATTTTGGTAGATTGTATAATTTAAGAGAGTGATTGCACAAAAATGAGAATTCAATGACCTGTCAGGCTGTCACAAATGTCTCATCATACTATTTTGTTATATTTACTTGTTTTCTGGCCTTGTACGTTCTAAATTAATGTAAATTAAATTTTAATACGTCCTTTGCTCTAGAGGAATCCTAGCACTTTTCATTTTCTTTTGTCTCATGATAATACTATTTACACTTTTATGATGGGAAGGATCCTTCTACTTACAGCAATTTTTTCATCATGGGCTACATTAATTTTCGGAAATTGTATCCCCTCCAAAAAAAATCTTGAGCTGGTATATAACTTCGAAATTTTCACCTTTAATTATCGAAAAAAAGTTATTTAATTACATAAATGTATTGATAAAAAGTATAATTACAATGATAATGGATATTGTCCTTAATTTTGGCAATCATCACCCTTAATTATATTTGAAATGTTCAATTAAATTTATTACTAATTTATTTGATTTGAATTCGTTTTGTCAAATTAATTTAAGATACTAATGGAAAATTGAAGTAGTAGACATCACTTACCCTATATACAAAACAAATGATCAAATTTATGCAGTGTCATGTAATTAGTTGCTTAAAATATTACTCAATTTAGGTAGTGGTATAAGTAGCTTTTAGTGGTAGAAGTAGTGTTTTGGAGTGTGTGTCAAAAAATATAATTTATAGCTTTTGGAGTAGTGTTTAGTGGTGTATAAACTTTATATTAAAGTTTTGTTTGAGTTTTTGACTAATTATTTGTAAATAACTACTTTGACAACTTCTTTTACCGAACACCAATACATTATACCGCTACTTTGACAGCTGACAGCTAACAGCTAACAGTTGCACACCAACCACTAACAGCTACTAGCAGTCTAGCACAGCTAACAACTACTCTCACAGCTAAAAGTTATCACCGCAGCTATTGTTCCCGAACACGCCCAAAGTATGTGGCTGGATTATAATTGCAATATAATTTCATAAATCTAATCATCACCATGTTGCGGTATATATGGACTTAATTTTTCTTCTTTGATGATATATTGAAAAAAATTCATTTTATCTAGTTTGATACAAAAGATGCATAGAACACGAAATATTAAAATTCGAATAAATAACATTCCATCAAATAAAGCACATACAATAATATAAATTTATACTAATTAATCATCCGTAGCTAGGAAGCGCAACAAAACTGGGTTTTTAAGACGAAGACAGTCTCCATCCCTCAAGCTAAGTTTCGAAAAACATTCTCTCTCCTAAGTTTATAATTTAATATTTGCACATGACAATCTCTCCTCCTCCACAAAAAGTAATCATCCAACCCCAATACCAATACTTTACATTAATTCCGTGGTTTATGTAAGAGTAATAAATAGGAAGAACATTATGAAACGTAACAGAGCAAGTTTTTTTTTGTGACAACATCATGTGTTGATTTGTGTGCGAATTTTTACATGCGTCTTAGAGGAAAATTAAAATAGAAAAGAAAATCATATAATTAATGCAAATCCCATAATGATGATGATGGTGACTGGTGACTCATATATATCAATGTTATGATGTATTGCCTTTTTTATCCATATTTAGATTATTTATTTCAATAATCTAAAATTTCCTCATTATATTTTTATTATTTAAGATATATTTTTAGTCATAAATATTTTAACAAATTAAAATAACACATGTGTAGGCGTGTTTTTATTTCGCCTACGTGGTGTGAGCGCGTATTAGATTTGACTACCCCAGTGTAAAGGTTTTATTAAAAATGTTTTGAAAGAATCATAAACCTAATTGGATATGGGAAAACCGTAGGCACAAATTATCCAATGTAGATTTCCCCGTCCTGACTCCATTGATGGTCAAAGTGAACCAAAGATTGAGTTCGGGGGTGAGGGTATGAATATGGTCATAATGAACCACATTCGCCCAAAGTTGGCCTCTACTAAATATCGATTCATTGCAGATTTTATGCCAGAGAATAATCATATAATGTTTTTATACACCCTAAAAATAATTAGTCTAGGTTGGTTCAGGAAACACATAAAAAGACTATTTTTTAGTGACATGTTATTAGGCAATCAATATTCACTAGTAGAAAAACGTTGATTTGCGTCGCACAACAGGTAAAACGACGCAAAAGTGTCATTTGCGTCGGATGGGTGTTGAACGCGACGCAAATCATGGTTCATCTGCGTCGGATTTGAGGTGCATTCACGCAAATACTTAAAGCAAATGGGTGGGAGAATAATGTGTGTCGGATGCTTTGCTATGTGCGACGCAAATAACTAAAACGATTTGCGTCGGACCCCATGCTCTGTGCGACGCATATGATTGTTTAAGTGATCTGCGTCGGATCACCTGGGCCCATCCGACGCAGATGATTGGCCCACTTCTCAACTTAACATTTAGAGCGCCCAATTCTTTCTTTCAAAAAAAAAAAAGCAGCGCCCAACTCCCTCTCTAAACCTAAAACTCCCACTTTAACCTTTAACCTAAAACTCCCAGACTCCTCTCTAGCGCCGCTCCATCCTAAATTCTTCATCTTTCTCCCTTCTTCAATCTCCTGTAACCTAAAACTCCCAATCTCCTCTCTTCCTCCTAAATTCTCCAATTCTCGCCGCATCTTCCCTTCAGTCTCTCTCTCCTCGTCGCGCTGGTTGTTGTGGTTGGTGGTTCTGCGGTTGTTGTTGTTGTTCTTTTGTGTGTTACAACCATCGAGAAGCCACGAAGTTTTCAGATCTCCCGTCATCGACATAGAACGCATCGCTCATTTTCAGGTTTTTAGGATTTTTAGTTGATGTATTACATTTGTTGTTGAGAGATTCGAGTTTTAGGATTTTTGGGATTTTTGGGATTTTGCGTCGGATGTGGCTCTATATCCGACGCAAATCTGCTCTTTTTGGGTGAAAAACCAGGGCTGTGGGTGACATGTGCGTCGGACTACACTACACATCCGACGCAGATGGGTTACGATTTGCGTCGAATCTCCATCCGACGCATATCATCTCTCCGTCATTTGCGTCGAGGCCTGTGCCGTCGGACCCATGTCCGACGCAAATGGGCGCCTCGCATCCGACGCAAATCGTCGATTCTGTACTAGTGATTACTGGGAACCTAACAGGTTGTCCAAATTAATCTGATTAATGTTATAACAGTTCTTTAGGTCTTTGATTAGCAAAAATAACATGTGGGTGATAAAAGCTTTGAAACAGGACAATCATATAATAGGCATAGAATGATCAGGCAAGTATGTAATAATATGAAAAAAAAAGAAGGTTTTGAATATACAGTAGAGCGCTTTTATATTAAAGATCTACATCATGAAATAAGTGGTTAGTAACTTCAATATAAAAATATAGAATTTATTCAAGGACCCTCAAGATTATACCTATGCGGCTTAGATTGAGGAGCGCAACGATCTTTAGACGAAGCAATCGTGGACCCAAGAACGCAGTGTGATTAAGAATTGATTGAAAGTATTGAAAGTATTTGAGTGTTTGAGCATTTGAGAATTCGAAGTGTATTATAGAGGTATTCGTAAGTTTTTGTATTCGTGAAATAATAATATGAAAAGCCGTCCGTAATTCGGGAAATTCCGGATATTTATAGGGAAAACAAAATTTGTGCTCTACGCAATCCCTGCGCCAGGCACAAGCCTACTTGGCAAGCGCAGTGCCACGCGTCAGGCGCACATTGGTGTGCCTAATGCTGCCAGCCCAATCAGGTTTAAGCACGTGTAAACGCGTTTTTGAAAAGATAGAAAAGAAAGTTGCGTCTCACACAAGACCTGCGTCAGACGCAAGACTCTGTGTGAGCCACAAAATCTACGTGTCATGCGCTCATTGGCTCGCCTGACGCGTTCTGGCCTATGTGCAGGACGCACGTGGCACGCTGAGCCCAGCCCCCGCTTCCGGCGCATTTCTGGAATATTCGAGCATATTCCATTGCACGTCTTTCAATGATATTTTTTAATCCCTAAAATTCCGGAGATGGAATTTTACGGATTAAAAATCTGATTTATTTATCAAAGATAATAACATATTTATGAAAAATATCTATTAAAATAATAAATATTTGATTGGGCTTTTAAAATAGATTTAAAACATTTTATGGGATTGAAATACAATTAATCATCATGAACAATTAATTGGGCTTTAGAATATCATTTCAAAACACATTTTGGATTGGTTCTTTAGATTGCTCTTCCGTTGAGTCGCGCCAACTAATGTCGCGGTATGTTTCATCATGGGATCCTTAAATGGGGAGACACAATTATGTGTCTACAGAAGCCCCCACTTTGACTGAGGTTCAGGAAACCGATAGTCAAAGTACACGGTGTCGGGACGGAGAACAATTCTAAACGCTCTGCAGTTTAGAACTGATCTATAACCGCCGGTCTCTGCAAAACAAAGTTAGTATGCAGGACAATAACTACAAGCAATCTGATTACCTGCAGAAAAAGATGTTAGCAGATAGGTGCAAACAACTCACATAAAGCACATAATGATGCAAATGATGCAAACATAGACTCTCTAAGGATGCATGAAACGCAATGCAAGGATTAAGGTTATGCAAAGCTAAGGGATGACACGTCATGCAAGGTCAGGGTTATGTAAGACTAGAATGCAATGCAAGGTCATGGTTTTGCAAGGCTGCAATGCAAGGTTAGGATTTTGCAAGGCTGCAATGCAAGGTTAGGATTTTGCACGGCTAGAAGATGTGTAGAATGATAGAATGAGCAGGATTGAATAGAAATGCATAGAATGATTTTCGAAAATCGTTTTTGACAAATAATCGGGGTCCATAAACGAGGTCCGCGGATTACAACTCCTCGGGGGTTTGATTTGAATTGGAGGAACCACCACACGTAGGAAGCCCCCACTTTGGGTGAGCTTGCCTTGAATTAGGCATTGAGCCTTAATTGAAATGTACTTGATCTGATATTGCAATGTAGTTGATCTGATATTGAAATATAGTTGCTATGTCTTGAGTATTGAGTGTTTTCACCGGGGATTGCACTGGGGATTCTTCTTTGGGAAGTTGACATAGGTAAAGTCAAATATCGCCAGAAACCATGGAATTGTCGGAGAGTCCTTCGGGGAAAAGGAGAGCTTGGATTGAAAAAATAAAAGGTTTGAATTTGTGACTCAAATGCATGTAGATGGGAAAAGGCTTTGACGAGGCTAGGTTCAGAATCGAGTCTATGTCGGGATCTAGAAAGAGATTATGATCCTAAATTCTAGAAAGTCAAATCATTAGACCATGACTTATTTTATTTTATTGAAGCGGTCGGACCTCGAGATGAGGATTCCTACGTATCCTTGCGGAATCAGACCATTCGTAGTTCTGGATCTGAATTCTTTTTTTGCCATTATATTTTTTTTTTGTGCCGAACTTTTGCCTAGGCCGCCCTTTTAGGCTGTCAACCTAGCGGGCTTGGACATATCTTGAAAAAGGAGTTTGGTGAAAGGTTGAAAGGTTGAAGGCTTTAGGTTTGATGAAGGTTTAAGGCTTGAGGTTTAAGGTAAGGATCATGAATTTGGATTATATTGTTATGGTTTTGATGGATTGAAAGGATTTGAATGAGGGGTAGAACTTGTGTGCAAGCCCCCTAGCTTGACTTTTTTATTCTTTTTGCCTTTGGCTCTTTCTTTTTTTGTATCTTTTGTGTTTTCTTTTGCTTTTGCTCTTTCTTTTTCGCACTTTGAATTTTTTCAGTATTTTATTTTGCCTGGCATTGATGTATTCATATGTAGTGAGGCTTGCACACAAGCTATTGGTTATGGGTACTGGAAGATTTGAAGGATATTTATGGGGCTTTGATGTTGAAGGAATTGTTTAGTTTATGATCATGGAAATGATGGTTTAAGGATGATGGCTTATGGAAGGTGATGGAGGAAGAGGGAATAACTCCTGATCTAAAGTATGTTCATTTTTTTCATTTTTATCTATTTTTTTTTGTTTCAGATCTCCTTTTATTATTATTGGTCAAGTTCATTAGATGATTTGAGTTTCATCATTGAGTTAGAAGCATAAATAAAATGATGGAAGGCCAATGAAAACGAAAATGAAATTCTTTTATTAATCAGAAATATATAGAACAAGGCTTATTAGAAATAATAAAACCTAAATGCCATAGACTCGACAGAAAAGGAAATAGAGGAGCTAGGGGAGGGACTCTCCGACTCAACCTAGAAAACTAGCGTTAAATGACTAAGCCCTAGCGTTATTTAGGCACTTCCCAAGGGGTTGCCACTATTGCTGACTTTTGCTTTGGGCGGAATTGGCAATCTGCCGTCTTCAACCATATCCTGCAGATGATTCTTTAAGGTCCAACACACGGATGTTGGGTGCCCATTCCCTTGGTGGTACTTGCAGTAGGCATTAAGATCCCACCTCTTGGATCTATTCTCGGGAGCAGGGTCTAGAGTAGGGCCAATAGGCTGAAGTGCTCCCTTTGCATGAAGTCTAATGAAGGCTTCTTCTTAGGACATGCCTAAAGGTGCAAATGTTCTTTGAGGCTTTTGATAGCCTCTCTTTTCAGCAGCTATGGCATTGATGTCGTTGCTTTTGGAGCTAGAAGGGCTATTGTTACTCTTCTTGAAAGAGTTGTTGTTGTTGAAACCCTTGTTCTTGTTGGCCTGTATCTCTTCCTCAATCAGCAGGCCTACCTTATAGAGCTTCGTGAAAGACTCTATAGGTTGGAATTTGATATGATCCCCATACTTCGGCTGCAGGTTACGGATCACCAGTCGGACCTGATCCTCCTGAGATGGCCTGATAATCATTTGTGCAGCTTTATCCCTCCATCTATTAAGGAAGGTGACGAAGTTTTCGTTGGAGTTTTGTTTGGTTAACTCCAACTCATGAAGGCCAATGGGAAGCTGAGTATTGTATACATATTGTTTGTGGAACTCTTCTCTGATGTAGTCCCAGTCATTCAGCTTGGCTTTATTCAGTGATCTGAACCACTTGGATGGATGTGCATCCAAGGTTAAAGGAAAGACATAAGCACACAGGTCCTTTCTCATGCCCTTGAGAGCCATAGAGATGGAAAATGCTCTCAATTGGTCATCTGGGTCTTCGACCCCCTTGAATTTTGGGAGGTCACCCAAGGTTACCTTTTTAGGGAGTTTTTCCCTTAGTTCAGGTTCAATGATGTCATGTTCATGAGCCTGACTCTCGAGCGCAGGAATTGACTGGATCAATTGCTCGAGTTTTTCGAACCTCAATTCTGTGTTGGTTTTGAATGGTGGTGGAGTGTCGCCTTGCTCGTCTTCGTCAGTTAGCTTCTCCCTCAGTGCCTTAATTTCTTTGTCTTGTTCCTCAAGACGAGAGTTCATCAGTGTGAGTTGAGCCATAATGGCACTGAGTTGTTCATTAGTTTCCCCCATTGCAGATGATGCTTCAGAAGAGTCAGAGGATTCGTCAAAAAAAAGTGAGGATGCGCTTAACGAGTCTGGGAGTAGGTCGACCTTGTTGCCTCTCTTTCGGACGTTCCCAAATTATAACATCACGATCCGTCCTGAACAGAAATCGAATGGACCTCGTAAATTTCAAGAAATAATGTTTTCGAAATGAGAAATGGAGATAAGAAATGGGAATAGAAATGGGAAATGAAAGTGGAAAATAATTTTGAAATGGAAACGAAAATGGAAATGGGAATGAGAAATGATTAGGAATGGGTATGGTTATGGACTTAGTATGGGCTTGACCATGATAGAGCCATGGGCCTAACTATATGCAAATGCAGACATGGACTGGGCTGGACTATACAAGCAGACTGGATTGGGTTTTGGTGATGATAGGAGAGACTAGACTTTGAACTTACGGGTGAGCAAGTAGGCTAGACTATAAGGAAGAATGGACAATAAGGGAGACTAGACTTTTAACTTAAGGCAAGCAGGCTAGGCACCTAGACTTTGAACTTACGGGTGAGCAAGCAAGCTAGACAACTAGACTTCGGAACTTACATTAAACTAAGCAGGCTAGACTCAAAAATTGCCTATGTGGACTTATGGAATGCTAAACCTTGAACTTACGGGTGAGCAAGCAGGCTAGACATTCTGGAAGGCTGGACAATAACATAGACCAAACTCTTAACTTAAGGCAAGCAGGCTAGGCAGCTAGACTTTGAACTTACGGGTGAGCAAGCAGGCTAGACAACTAGACTTCGAAACTTACATTAAACTAAGCAGACTAGACTCAAAAATTGCCTATGTGGACTTATGGAATGCTAAACCTTGAACTTACGGGTGAGCAAGCAGGCTAGACACAACAATGCCTATAGACTTAAGGAATGCTTAGACCTTGAACTTACGGGTGAGCAAGCAGGCTGGACTTTAGAGGAATTTGGGTTATTATGAACTTCTGAAGGAATTGGACTTGACTAGGGCCTACATGGAGATGCAAACTAGACCTAGGATATGAATTGGGCCTAAATGGGCCTAAGTTTGGATTAGATTAACATATAGGTTTGATATAGACTTGGAGATGCACATGGGCTTGACAGTGGAAATAGACTAGGATTGGACTTAGAATGGAATGGACTGAGACTAGATTTGGACTGGGATTGACATAAACTGGGGTTCACGTAAAGATGCAAATGCACCTAGATTTGACATGAGCTAGACTTATATGGACCTAGGATGGACTCTAATGAATGCATGGACTCGAATTAGATGGACCCTATATGAATGCAAAATGGACTCTAATGCACATGTGCCTAGAATGAATGCAAGTGAATAGGATTGATTGGATTGGATTCGATGAAGGTGTTTGGAATGGGCTTAGAATTTTCGGAATTCGTTTTTGAAAGGAACCCCTTGATTTTATCTTTTGTTAGGATAAGATGATGGATTATTTTTTTGTAAAATTCGTGTATATGATGGTGTTAAGTAAATGCTTTTGAAAAAGAGTCGAATAGAAAAGGGTGTAGGATTGATTTTGAAAAAGATTTTTGAAATTGTTGAATATGGTAAGGTAGGATTGATAGGGAAGATTAGTTGAACAGCAGGGAGAAAGTGGGAAGAGGTAGACATGCATGATGACTCTAACTCTACTATGACCAGTTTAGATGCATTTTTTTAGGACAGACTCGACCTTGCATGAAAATACCTTTTTTGAATGCTTGATTAGGTGAGACCTCTAATTAGACCATGTATTATGCGGATGTAGATAGCCAAACATAGGACTGAACATAGGATCGACAATTACGACGGCTAAATTGACGAAAAGCATGCGCTGCACAAACTGTGTGCCACGCAGCTTTGCTGCGCGCGGCGCACAGCTGTGCGTCTGGCGCAGGAATGGTGCGCCAGGCGCAACATAATGCTTTTGGCGCACTACTCCCCGGCACGTTTTTCGAGGATTTAGGCGCCGAATTGGTCGATTGATGAATTTTTCTTGTTTTTAGACGCGGTTTTAGAAACGACGCATAATAATGACAATTTGACAGAATAATAGCAGGCAAGAATTGCAATCACAGGCAACTGTCATATAACATGGATGCAAAAGTTCCAACCTAAAGTCCAGTTCTATGTTTGAAACTATTGGTCAGGTTTAGGTTCAGTCTGAAAAGGGTCCATGACTAAGAGATTGATCCCACGCTTCGTACCCCTGCTTAAAGAGGTGGCCACGTGTAAGACGCACTCCAGTTTCAAGTCAGGAACAAGAGAACAATGCCATGGTTGGGTAGATTTGGTTATGACTAAGATCCAACACTATCGCTTAGTAGCTTTTAGTGGTAGAAGTAGTGTTTTGGAGTGTTTGTCAAAAAAATATAATTTATAGCTTTTGGAGTAGTGTTTAGTGGTGTATAAACTTTATATTAAAGTTTTGTTTGAGTTTTTGACTAATTATTTGTAAACAACTACTTTGACAACTTCTTTTACCGAACACCAATATATTATACCGCTACTTTGACAGCTAACATCTAACAGTTACACACCAACCACTAACAGCTACTAGCACAGCTAACAATTACTCTCTTAGCTAAAAGTTATCACCGCAGCTATTGTTCCCGAACACGCCCAAAGTATGTGGCTGGATTATAATTGCAATATAATTTCATAAATCTAATCATCACCATGCTGCGGTATATATGGACTTAATTTTTCTTCTTTAATGATATATTGAAAAAAATTCATTTTATCTAGTCTGATACAAAAGATGCATAGAACACGAAATATTAAGATTCGAACAAATAACATTCCATCAAATAAAGCACATAGAATAATATAAATTTATACTAATTAATCATCCGTAGCTAGGAAGCGCAACAAAACTGAGTTTTTAAGACGAAGACAGTCTCCATCACTCAAGCTGAATTTCGAAAAAAATTCTCTTTCCTAAGTTTATAATTTAATATTTGCACATGACAATCTCTCCTCCTCCACAACAAGTAATCATCCAACCCCAATACCAATACTTTACATTAATTCCTTGGTTTATGTAAGAGTAATAAATAGGAAGAACATTATGGAACGTAACAGATCAAGTTTTTTTTTTTGTGACAACATCATATGTTGATTTGTGTGCGAATTTTTACATGCGTCTTAGAGGAAAATTAAAATAGAAAAGAAAATCATATAATTAATGCAAATCCCATAATGATGATGATGGTGACTGGTGACTCATATATATCAATGTTATGATGTATTGCCTTTTTTATCCCTATTTAGATTATTTGTTTCAATAATCTGAAATTTCCTCATTATATTTTTAATATTTAAGATATATTTTTAGTCATAAATATTTTAACAAATTAAAATAACACAGATGTAGGCCTGTTTTTATTTTGCCTACGCGGTGTGAGCGCGTATTAGATTTGACTACCCCATTGTAAAGATTTTATTAAAAATGTTTTGAAAAAAGTCGCCAACAATTCTTTTTAGGAAGAATCATAAACCTAATTGGATATGGGAAAACCGTAGGCACAAATTATCCAATGTAGATTTCCCCGTCCTGACTACATAGATGGTCAAAGTGAACCAAAGATTGAGTTCGGGGGTGAGGGTACGAATATGGTCATAATGAACCACATTCGCCCAAAGTTGGCCTCTACTAAATATCGATTCATTGCAGATTTTATGCCAGAGAATAATCATATAATATTTTTATACACCCTAAAAATAATTAGTCTAGGTTGGTTCTGGAAACACATAAAAAGACTATTTTTTAGTGACATGTTATTAGGCAATCAATATTACAGGGAACCTAACAGGTTGTCCAAATTAATCTGATTAATGTTAGAACAGTTCTTTAGGTCTTTGATTAGCAAAAATAACATGTGGGTGATAAAAACATTGAAACAGGACAATCATATAATAGGCATAGATTGATCAGGCAAGTATGTAATAATATGAAAAATTAATAAAAATAAAGAAGAAGGTTTATAATATACAGTAGAGCGCTTTTATATTAAAGATCTACATCATGAAATAAGTGGTTAGTAACTTCAATATAAAAATATAGAATTTATTCAAGGACCCTCAAGATTATACTTATGCGGCTTAGATTGAGGAGCGCAACGATCTTTAGGCGGAGCAATCGAGGACCCAAGAACGCAGTGTGATTAAGAATTGATTGAAAGTATTTGAGTGTTTGAGTATTTGAGAATTCGAAGTGTATTGTAGAGGTATTCGTAAGTTTTTGTATTCGTGAAATAATAATATGAAAAGCCGTCCGTAATTCGGGAAATTCCGGATATTTATAGAGATAACAAAACTTGCGCTCCATGCAATCCCTGCGCCAGGCGCAACCCAATGTGGCAGGCGCAGTGCCACGCGTCAGGCGCACATTGGTGTGCCTGACGCAGCCAGCCCAATCAGGTTTAAGCACGTGTAAACGCGTTTTTGAAAAAATAGAAAAGAAAGTTGCGTCTCACACAAGACCTACGTCAGACGCAGGACTCTGTGTGAGCCACAAAATCTACGTGTCAGACGCTCATTGGCTCGCGTGACGCGTTCTGGCCTATGTGCTGGACGCACGTGGCACGCTGAGCGCAGCCCCCGCGTCCGGCGCATATTCTGGAATATTCGAGCATATTCCATTGCGTGTCTTTCAAAGATACTTTTTTATCCCTAAAATTACGGAGATGGAATTTTACGGATTAAAAATCTGATTTATTTATCAAAGATAATAAAATATTTGTGAAAAATATCTATTAAAATAATAAATACTTGATTGTTCTTTTAAAATAGATTTAAAATATTTTATGGACTTGAAATACAATTAAGCATCATGAACAATTAATTGGGCTTTAGAATATCATTTCAAAACACATTTTGGATTGGTTTTTTAGATTGCTCTTTCGTTGAGTCGCGCCAACTAATGCCGCGGTATGTTTCATCATCGGATCCTTAAATGGGGAGACACGATTATGTGTCTACAACAGGTATTATAAATTTAAATTGTAACTGAAATTTGTGCCTATAAAAACACATAGGAATCAGATTTTAAAATAAGTAGTTTTCAATCGGAGTATCGAGAGCGTGATATAAGCATGCCATATAACAATTTTTTTTAAAGAAAATAAACTTAAATAGTAGAGTTATATAGACAAAAAATGTATAATTTAGTTATATAAAGGAAATTTAGAGTTTATTTTTTAATAAACAATATTGAAATGTTATACTACATAAATTGAGTATAACTTTTGCTATATAATTCAAAATAATATAGTTTTTAATATACCAATAATAACAGTACGTTGATTAGAGAAATCTATTGAAAATAGCACATACTTACTATGTTTGGTAGCAAAGTCAATTTTAAGACAATTGATTATTTAATTTCCATCATTTTCTAATTATTTGTACACGTTTAATTCACTCACTCTTTCTTTACTCTCCTCAAATTTACCTCTGTCCTATTCATGTCAGCATCTTTACTCCATATCACCCGCTTCACAGTTCACCCTATTCTTTTTTATTCCTCCATAATTTTATGCAAACAGATTTTTTTCCAAGACCTTTGGCTTTAGACCTTGCATTGAATAAATGAAACTTTATGAATAACTAATTGATTTTATAAAATAAAAATTCTAATGGCTTTGCTACTATTCTCTCCGTCTTTTTTTACTTGCTACATTTTATTTCTGGCCACTATTTACATGACAATTTTTACTTTCCATTATACTTCTTTTTAAAAAAAATTGCACCATTTGTTTTTTCATATTTGTCGAGACGGTTCTTTGAACGTCAATATCTCTAATTGTGTATAAGTAAAAATTATAAAAATTTGATATTTGGAATCTTCGCACTAAGACGAATCTAACAAGACCGCACTTGACTATGTTTTTTCTTACATAATGATGCAAAATAGCTTAACAAAGTTGGTTGATGAATTAAAAAAAATGATTAAGTAATACGTAAGGAAAAATATAGTCATGCGGTATCTTGTTTGATTTTTCTCAATTCCAAATATATATATTTTTTTAATTTTCTCTAATACATGACTCAAGAAATTAAGGTTTGAAGTTGTGTCTGAAAAAATTGGGAAAACAGAATGTAGCAAGTAATAAAAGGCAGAGGGAGTATAAGAACCGTTTTTTTAATTTCGGATTATCTGATCCAATCCGAAGTTGGAGAAATTGTGATCCGAATCTGATCAGAAAATTTCGAATATTAGAAATTTCAGATATCCGAAAATTTAGATCGGGTCGGATATCCAATAACTAGAAAGTTTGTATTGTTCAATGAAAAGCTCGAAAAAAAATATCGGATTAGATCAGATAACCAGATATTTTCGGATATTAGGTTATGATATTGGATATTTTCAGATCGGACATACGAAAATATCCGAAAATATCTGCATGTTTCGGATATTTTTGGATATCCGAACATGAAAATTTTCGATCCGTATCCGATCCGAAATAACCGAACACCAAAAAAGCGAATCGGATATCTGTTTTACCGGATCGGATATTTATGAGCACCCCTAAGTATAACCTATCCAACCAAGATTTTTATTTTGTCTTTTTCTCAACATTTGACCTTGAAACAAGACAAAAACAACATTATGATTCACTTACAAAATCATCAAAATAAACAACTTAACATTGTGATAGTCAACATCGCATGTAACAGCCGACCAATACAAAGTCAAGTCTATTATCACAAATGAGCACCCAGGGCCACAACTGTCTTCAATAACCAACGCGAGTTCTTCTGGCACATTTTGTTCTCACTCATGCGCACCCTGAGAAACTTCCCCAGAGGTCACCCATCCCTAGACTATTCTCAGCCAAGCATGCTTAACTACAGAGTAACTAAGGAAATAAGCTCCCTAAAAGAAAGATGCATCTTGTTGGAATGAGTAGTCTGCTAATTCCTTTTAAGGCAATCATTAGGTATATTACATACACCCTCACTTGAGGACAGCAACGCCCTCGTTGCGTCTGAGGACTCTACATATTCGTCCACAACGACCTGTGGGTCGCCCCAACCTGGAAATTAATCACATATTCGACCGCAACCGGTGATATAGCCCCATCCCCCACTAGGCATTTAACCTTCGATTAACTATCCACATGTGCAGCACGCAGTTACAGGGTTGCTCTGATTTTGTTTGTAACACCAAACCTATGCGGAGTCAAGTCTATTATCACCAATGCGCATCCAGGGCCACAACTGTCCTCAACAACCAACACAAGTTCTTCCGGCGAATTTTGTCCTCACTCATGCGCATTCTGAGAAATTTCCCAGGAGGTCACCCATCCCTGGACTACACCCAGCCAAGCACGCTTAACTATAGAGTAACTAAGGAAGTAAACTCCCCAAAAGAAGATGCATCTTGTTGGAATGAGTAGCCTGCTAATTCCTTTTAAAGTAATCATGAGGGGTATTACATCGCAAACATATGTTCTTTTTTCATAAAATACAATGTTCAATTACTAATAAGAAATGTACATTGCAATTGCCTTAACCAAATCACCAAAAACAACTTAACATTATAGTAATAATTAATGTTCGACATATATTCTTTTATGTGTGACACAATGTTCAATTACTAAGATGTAATGGACAAAACACAAAACAAAGTGAATGTGAAACATTTTTTAAAAATCAAAACAATTTTGGGTAGAGAAAATAGTTGAACAAGTTAAAGTTAAGTCATATCATCATAATTACAAATGTTCTTTTATTTGAAATAAATGTCCTTTTTATTGAACGAGATGTTCTTTATACAACCATGTTCATTTGAATAAACTCGATGTTCTTTAGTTTTTTCCCCTTTACTGACATGCGCGTTTAATTTTAATTCATATGCATTTTTTTCATATGCGCACCATCAACATCCTGCGGATGTACGTATGCACCTTCTAATTTTTGCACATGGTTGAAACTTTCATTGAGAGAGAGAAATCGTGGAGGAATTAAAAGAATAAGAGGGTAATGTGGGTGTTATGAAGTAAAGACAATGAAATTAATGGGAATGGGGGGGTGTAATTTCGATTAAGATAAAAAGAAAGAGTGAATTAGTTAAATAATCAGGAAATCAAATTGGCAACTACGTAAAAATTGACTTTCTCATCGAAAACTAGATCTTATTTTTTATAGTTTTTAGAAGTTTAGGTACTATTTCAACAAAGAATCAAATAAAATACTTATTTACAGTCCTAAAAAAGGTGCTACTTTTTCAATTTTTTCTTAATAATATAAGGAAAAACTTAAAAAAGTTATCCGTTTAAACAAAATCCGATCACGTACAATCATTTACAAAGACAAGTTAAAGTTGGAATGGAAATGTAAAGAGAAACTGTAGTTGAAATTATTCTGGTGAGTCTGACATTGGTTTTTTTTTTTTTTGATAAATCATAGATAACTTCCATTGGTTAATCACATGAATTCATACCACAAGTATTAAATAGCCAAAGAGTATGCCCCAACAAACAATTAATAGGGCACGTTCGGTATTACTGTGGTTTTTAATTTTTTGGTTTTTTTCTTTATGGTAGTCATGTAATATATGTCCTATAATGAACCAAAAATTAGTGAAACTTATTAGAAATTTAATGATTTTGAAAACTGACAACTAAAATGTGAAAACCACTTTTTCTCGTTTTCTGTTTTTTGTTTATAGTTTTCAAAAAAACAGAAAAAAAAAAAAAAAAACAAGATGACGAACAAGTCCTTAGATTCTTTATAAATAATAAAAATCAGTGGCCTTTGAAGTTGAAAGCAGAATTTAAGCCGCCGGGGTCTATTCTTTAAGCTGAAATGGGCATATCTTATACTAGTAGACTATAGAATAGGATGGTGACGACTGACGAGCCTCATTGATCACCAACAGTAACTTTCTCTATCAATTATAGGAAATGTTGTTCCTCATAAATCATATCCGTCTTCAGTATCAATCATGAACATTGTTAAAAAGAAAAAAAAAAGTTCTTAAATTACAAAAAGAAAACTAATACATCTATATGTAAAGGATGAAAGTACAGGTGCGCACCCATTTTTAGTGGTTTCAATTTGTGAGAATAAATACAAAAAATTCTAAACTTAAGAATAAAACCCACCGGCTCTACTTTGAGTCATGATTCTAATATTCCTATTCTTAGAGAATTTTGGGACAAAAATAAAATAAAATAAATAAATATACTTCTATCCCCAACTTTCTTTACAACAAGGAATATCATTCCGTGGTCATTTCTCACTTTTTCATTGGAGTCTTAGGGCCACCCTTGTGTGGTCAACAAGCAGCAATCATCAAGCATCTTCACACATGTTTGTGTTCAACACTTTAACTTCGCCTCTCTAGTCTCTTGTACAAAGTATCACATACACCATGCATACCTCATTTCTTCCTAAGAGCATCAAAAACCAAGAAAGAGTCCTCTCTCGCTCGAGCTCACTCGAGTGCAATGGCGCTCCCTTCATCTTGTGACCTAAGTTTGATCCTTAATAAGGGGATTGGACATCCAATTGGCACAACTGGTTCACAAATTTTCTAGTGCAACCGTAGTATCACGTTAAACAAGATTATCATGTGAAAACAATATCGTCCAGAAAGCAATACTTTGGTATTATTGAAATATGACGTTAAATAATACTTCTATCTAATAAAGTTACAATCACAAAGTTTATACGTATTTGAGTATATACATTGACACAACTTCAGCAATGCTAAAATAGCACTAAATGTTTTTTGATTCTCCTAGATTCTAGTGTTCAACCAAATGGTCTAAGATGGGCCTGTGCAGGTTGGGGGTGGGGGAGGGTTGAGCAACCAAAAATGACCCCACTCTCATTATTTTTACCATAGCTTGATGCCTTTACTCCACATTAGGCAGCCTTAAAACTTAAAAAAGAAAATGCAAGTACAGAAAACGGACAATACCTTATAAGTTCCCCTCTTTCAAATGTGGAGAATCATACGGCTTTGGCAAAAGACAGCCACAGTAAATCCAAACAGGTAAAAAGCGAGTACCCAGATGTACAACCATTAGCATTTTTATTCCTAACCTGCACAGGAAGTAAGCAAAAGTGAGCAAAGATAAGATGAAAAGATTTTCTGGGACATCAAGGAATAGTTAATAACACTTGTAGCAACGATTTTTTTTATTGATGAAAGCGAAAACTTGTAAGTCAAGCAGAAATGAAGCATCTTAACTAATTCCCCAGATGTGGTTGGCCCATATAGCATAATTAGCTGAGTTCCTACAGTCATAGAAATGCCTAAGAGCCCAAGAAAAACTTGCAAGCCAAATAGCCAATAATATGCAGGAAGTACCGTTTCACAGAGAATCAGCATGGACTTTGACGATGATCGAGTAGCAATTCAGTTAAATGTTAGCCGCGCCAACTATTAACCAGCAAACAAGGGTACTATAGAAATAAAAAATACATTTCCTGACTTATGACTTATCCAGTTACCCTTCTCTAATTTATTAAGTGTAAATATTCCATTTTAGTGTATGTGCTTAACATTTAGGCATTTTCAGTTTTTCCTTTAGAACATTGTACGCAGAACTTATTCTTTATTTAGGTCGAAAGGATCATTTGGGTATGTTTTCATGTCAGTAAACTGTTGAGAGAAAAGAAGAGGAAATAAAATAAAGTAATGCGAGAAACAGGAGACAAAGGGCACAGGAGACAAAGGGCACAATAAGAGAAGGAGAGCTGTTTAATGAATCCAAGTATGAGGTACTAAAAACAGCTGAGTATCTACTTACAGTCTTACAGAACTGTAAAAACGTTTGTACCTACTTACTACTTTTCATCTACACATCAGTGCGTTCACAACAAATAATAATAATGTCAGTGATGCAGGAAATATTTGGCGCGCACTGTTACAGAAGACACACACACACACCAGTATAAGAAAGAAAAAGAAACACTAGGTGAGTAGGTGTCAAAAAGTATATTTTCCTGAAGATATATCTCCCTGAAGAAAGTGAAAATTTCTACAATTGTGAGTCCTGACTAACTAAAACCATAGGCATTCTCCTCTCTTCCTCAAGCCCCCAACTTCTCAAGCTGCTCTTTCGTTCGAACAACTGTGATATGATTGCAGAACACTCAAAGTCTGACACACTATGGTTCCAATTTAAAAGATCCTAAAATAAACACAATTACTTGGACATCCAGTATCCAAGTTCCTGTAAATCAATTAATCAGAAATAATTGCCTTCCAAAAATCGTTGACAAACAGTATCATGTTGGAAGAAAGTATCCTGGCGAAGCTTATTCCATTTCCACATGCCAAGTAACTAGTGAAGAAAGTCACTTTTAAACTTTTTTTGCTAAAGTGACTAATGATTCCCAATATATATCCTCACAAATCAGAATCAAATTATCCTCCACAAAAGGCCAACTGAGTCTGCAGCTACGATGATGCTATATATAAATGTTCCCTAGATCAGAATACCACAATTTCAAACCAGATATTAAAGAAAAAGTTTCCCATTTTTAACTAATATTATGTTTAAAATCACTAGTTATATACTGATTAGGAAATTATTGAAATTTTTTAAAATTATGTGGATTATGCGATATTGGGTTGATTTGGAATCGACAGCTAAATACGAATTTATTCCTTAAGTCTTCATGTTGTAAATATAGTTCGAGCACTACATAAACTTTTATTATCATTATCATCATGCTTAGTCACAATCCTTAGTACTGCTAAAGATTGATGAGTGGTTACTACAGTAAAGAAGACTTGTATCCAATAATCATTCTTATGACAAAAATTCAGTAAAAGCATTGAGAATAGATTGCAATGACAAAACAGAGAGTCTTAACACCTGGCTTAACTGATAGTATTCCAGAGGCCTGTAAGTGTGTTTCTCCATGTTTAAGTGTAGCATACCTAACAAGGAATATTTAGTCATCATAAGATAAAAATTTTCGGTATAATTTGTATGCATAGCTAGAAGGACATAATATATGTAAAAGACAGCAAGAAGAGACAAAAAATCAGAGGTTCACTCAAAATATAACAAGAGACATGCTGCACCATTCAAGAAGCAAATATGCATGTGCTATATCCAAAAACTACAGGACACAACATGAAGAAGATCATGATTCATGCACAAACTCAATTAATTGACACGGATATATCTATAGGGAGAGAATATAGATGCATATCTCCAGATATTAAACAAAGGAAAACAGAGTAGTATTATACGTGGAGATTGGAAAGAATCACATAACAAGTCAAGTGCAAGGTAATTGGGTCCTACACGGATGAAAGACACATCTTTGAGCAAAGCAAAGAAGCAAGTATAATACTCAACTTTTGTACAGGACGCTTAGTCTCTTATATTAACAGTGTGGGACTAGTTGCACAAGCAAAATGGCATTGAGAAAGATTGAGGTCCACCCATGTAATTACAGTAAGTGGGTTGAATAAGTACCATACTTGCTGAAAGAGATACAATAGTATGTATTCCATATTCCATACTTTTCCCTCAAACAATGTCCCAATTTAAGCATCTTCTTCATTTTCGCTTGTCCATATCGAATACTAAATATTTATGATGCTCCAGTCAACAGAATCTTCCCCTGCAATTTCCCCATTAGAAACAATTACATTTATTTGCTTGTGTCTCTATCAACACCCTTTAATAGCATGGTGTTGATGTTCATCCTCTATGGCATAGAGTTCAAACTCATGGAAAACTGATCAATGATTTTTAAAAGACAATGAATAATGCTTGGAGTTGCAATATTGAACATATTATCTACAGGAAGGGGGGAGACTTTGAAAATTTTAGGAGAATACAGTTAGTGGATTCTCTTGTCTAAGTCAGAGGATTCCTATATACCATTCAGGGAATAAGGTTCTAGTTCTTCCAGATTAAAGAATATAAACTAGGGGAGAAAAAAAGGAGCCGCTTCAAAAAACAAAGAATATTGCAAGCAGATATATTAGAAAACTTCTGTGCATCTATTCTGGTACTTAATGCAATATATGTGTTGTTATGAAAAGTTCAGTTCAGAGGCATTCAAACTGGAAGTTTGGTTCTGAGTGTGGAAAGTGGACCACAGGACAGGAAGGACAAGATCTCTTTTGAGTTGTTATGAAAAATAGATTAGGTTGCGTTCATTGTTGGCTCTGTCCAAAGATTCCATATTCTCCTAACTTTTCATCACTTCTTTCTCTCTTCCCTATAAAAGCCTCTCATTGCTTGTTTTTTTCTCCATAAGAAACGGTGAGGAAAAAAAGGGTTTAAAAGCAGTAGCAGATAATTTTGGTTTTTCAAGAGTTGATACATGATATAAGGCAGCAAAGCGCACAAGCAAATAACTCAGAAGATCCAAAGCCCAACGTCATAAATCTTGCTACAGAAGCAAACATCTAATATTTAAGGTAAAAGTCCCCACAAGATAAGACTTATTGATGTTTTCTAGTTTTACTTCAAATTAAGGCTGAAATGCTCATCTTCAAGGCAGGATATGTATCATCACCACAGTCAAGCAAACATGTATCCTTCTCCAAGAATATCAGCTCCCCAAGAAAGGCAGCTTTTCCTGCAAGGTGGAAATGGCTCAAGAGATTCAAATCTCGTCCTCTCAACTGATGCAAAGCCTAGATTGAAATGGACACCTGATCTTCATGAAAGATTTGTAGAAGCAGTAAATCAGCTCGGGGGAGCAGATAGTATGTCTCATTATAATCTAACTTTGAATATTAAACAGTAGTATGTGGTAGCATAACAGGGGTCAGCTAACATGTTGTCTTCCTAATATCTTGCAGAGGCTACCCCAAAAACAGTCATGAAACTTATGGGAATTCCAGGACTGACTTTATATCACCTAAAGAGCCATCTTCAGGTGATTATCACGCTCTGTCTTACTGCATACTCACTGGAGTTCATGATTCACCGTTTTATAATCGACTATTTTGCATAATTTGCAGCCCCCAGCTTTGTTTAGATATGAACATAATGGAACCAAAATGGCTATGAAATGTTTATTATATTCTATTTATTAACTTTTTTTCCCTGTGAAGAGAAACATAAAGCCAATTATCTTATTATTGTTTCCCTTTTGCTTAGCAGAAGTACAGGCTCAGCAAAAATATTCATGGACAAACTTCAAGCGGGGCCAACAAAACTGGTATGATAATCTTCTCAATGATATTCTTTTATCATATTCTTAACATAAATTAATCTTATTATGAAACATAACCGTGGATACACTTTTACAGTTGTCATGTCAAGTGACAAAATGCAAGAAACAAGTCCTTCGCATACAAGCAGCATCAACATCGCACACCAACCAAACAAGTAAGCTTAATATCCATTATTGTGGTTAAAACCTCCAAGATGACTTCTATGCCATAAAATGCACTAACAGCCGATATTGATATTCAGGAACTTACATATAAACGAAGCTTTGCAGATGCAAATCGAAGTCCAAAGAAGGCTACACGAGCAGCTTGAGGTACTTGATCCTGTCTACTTCCAATTCAAACAGAATGGCCTTTCACCTAAAGCGGAAACAACAACAGCTGCTCAGAATTTACAGAGACATCATCCTAAGAACAGTCGTGACAAAGATGTGGGGTATAAAATGAAGAATAAACTTTGTTATATTTTGTGCCAATACATGCCAACTATACTTCATATGCATTGCTCATTGATAAATGAGATTAAAAAATATAATGTAATCAAAGGATAAAAAGAAAGTAAAACACTTCAACAATAAGACTCATTAGAAAACGTTTGATACATGCAACATGATTTTATTATTCAGATGATTTACTTGATGGGTTGCAATTACTTCGGACATAACACATTCGTATTTACCCCTTTATGATTTATGTGAAATTAGGTACAGAGACGTTTACAGTTGCGGATAGAAGCTCAAGGAAAATACCTTCAGGCAGTCCTAGAAAAAGCTCAGGAGACGCTTGGAAAGCAGAACATTGGTGTGGTTGGTCTGGAAGCAGCGAAACTTCAGCTCTCTGAATTAGTTTCAAAGGTATCCAACCAATGCCTAAATTTGGCCTTTGCAGAGATGGCAGAAGAACAGCAGGGGCTATGCCCCAAGCAGCAAATCCAACCCCACAAACCCATGGGAGATTGTTCACTTGATAGCTGCTTAACCTCATGCGACGGACCTCAGCTGAGAGAGCAAGATATGCACAATAGTGAATTGGGGTTGAGACCATATAATGATACCAGATTCTTGGAGGGAAATGAGTTTAATGAAAACCTAAAAGAGCATGCTACAATACTTTTCCCTACAACAACACAGCAAGACACAGCAAAGATGATGTTCCGAATGGAGGGCGCCTGCAGTGACTTGTCCATGAGTGTCGGAATTCGACGGGATACACGGGATGAGCTCGAGAAGAACACATTTCAACTCGATAATAAGAACTACAAGCTTGGTTCATTTAGTGGTGATCTCGACTTGAATGCCCGAGATGAACCTGATGTCCCTTCAACCATTAGGCACTTGGACCTCAATGGATTAAGCTGGACATAATAACAGCTTGAGCCACAACAAAAACTTCGGAATCCGCTACTGATGATCATTTCGATTATGGAGCTCTCGGGGTAGCATAACAGTTAACAGCATAGCCATTCAAAGAATAGAATGACATGAATTAAGTCCTTTTGTATTCCTTGCCCACATGATTAGATTCGTGAGGCCTTTTCTTGATCATGAATTTCATACGATAAATTAGTATTAATGGCTATTCAATTAACAGAAAGATTAATAGATTACTTTTAGCATGAAAAATCATCTTATGTTTGCACACATTACTCTTCTAGAGATAGCTATCTCATATCTAGAAGATGATATAAATCTTCATTGACGCATTTCATCGAACATATTGTGTGCAACATAGATTCATCCCAATTATGGATACTAGTTCATAATTTCACAACCCATATGTTCGTATCTAATCTTCAAATCTTGGTTGCATAGAAGCAAGAATCATTGTATATATTTGAAGGATTATAAGGGGTAAAAGATGGAAGAAAATCATAAAAAAAAGAAAGTGAAGAGAATTGAATATAAAACCGAGAACAACATTTTTTACAGCCAACGAACTCGATCCTTTCATGCTAACGGTATTTCTTCATGATCCCGCGAAAACCAGTGAACTTTATTCGGAAATGACTGATGAGTGAGCGAGTCAGGCAAGCCCACGTCCAGGGTTAAGCACGACCCATGCGTCTCATGCCATGTTGTGCTTTTCTAAATGGATTATAGAAAAATTGGCAACTTTCAATTTCAACTACAATCGGTTTGCTTTAAAAGATCATAATATATTTATATCTGAGTGAACTCAACTTTGGGTGTTTAGGAAGTTAATTAAATAAAAGACTATTTTGGGAAGAATCCTACAAAATTGAGATTGCTATGAGATAAACAAAATTTGGGATATTTTAATATTAACCGATCATAGTTAGGATAAGTAGTGTCAAGTTTTTCTGAAAAGTGTTGACATCTAAATTAAGAGATATCGGGATGTGAACATAGTCCTTTTGTTTTTATGTGAAACTATATACAAAGAGGAGAATGATGGCCTCCTTTCAATTGAAGAAGTTACAAAATTGCTTAAACAAAGTTATATTTCAAACGTATGGAGTAGATATCTAGTCATTCTCATAAAATTTTCAAATATTTTTTTACATGTGGTTGTTGAACAAAGTTGAAAAATATATTTAGGAACAACATGATTGGCACTATGGTAGAGATTTGAGTACTGGTATCAATGTTACCCAATGTATCCCTATTGTGAAAGAAACAACTAACATGCAAAGAATACTATGAAGTACAAGGCACATATTTAACACGGTTCACTAATTAATAATGCATTAGTTATAACCACATGTAGAGGAGAAATTATTTCATTATCTTTGAGGAAGAGAGAGTACAGAATATAATATGGAGGAAGAAAAAGGATAGAAGGTTTATATAGTACATTTCTAATAACCTAAATGGAATAGGCCAAAATCAAGGCCCAAAACTGAAAACGAGGCCCCCGTGCTTGGTCACACTAGTAGAATAATTGTTTATTGCTGCGGTGGTATTGCTGCGGTTTTACCCATACGCAGCAATATATCACGTAAAAAGAAAAGGTAAAATATAAAATAACCATATTCTTGCCGGTTTTCCGAAAACCAAAGAATATGGTTTCAACGGAAATTTTTTGAAAAAAAGGTGACTATTTGACCAGACATATTGCTGCGGTTTCTGGCAAGAACCCCAGCAATATATTAAAATAATATTAAAAAATAATTTTTTAATATATTGCGGTTCTTGCCAGAATCCGCAGCAATATGTCTGTTTTTTTTTTAGATGCTCGCGTTTTTTTGAACCTATTGTTGCGACAAAAAACCGCAGCAATAGGCTTTTTAAATTAGTTATAGAAGGCACCCACCCAGCTAGGGTTTCTTTTTAAACCCATTGCGCCGTTTTCATTCTTTCGGTCTCTCTCCTCACTCCTTCAACAGTTCAACTCCTTCCTCTTTCCTACTCTCCATCATCTTCGTTCATCAGTTCTTCACTCACCACTCTCACCCATTATCTTCACTCACCACCAACCGCATCACCTAAAGTCGGGCCGCATCTCCTAAAGTCACAAGAACGCATCGGCTCGCGTTCTCCGCCACATCGGGCCGTCGCCGTCTCTGATTTCCTTCAACTCTCTTCGCCGTTCGCCGCATCTGGGTTCAAGCTTCGCGACGTCTCACGCAACGTCTCTTCTTCTTCTTGATGCTTATCGTTCGTTCGTTCGACATAAATGGCTTCAGATTTAGTTTCCAGATCTCGCCGGTCTTCATCCTCTCATCATCTCGCCTGCCGGTCTTCATTCGTTCGAAAATCGCCGGTTTGTGCTGACGGATTTGTTCGCTGACGAGTCTTGCGAGATTGTCCGGCCATCCGGATTTCTTCTTGTTTTTTTATTTTTTATTTTTTTCTCTTTTGTAGTTAAATTTTATTTTTATTTATTAGATTTAAGGGCTAGGGTGGTGATATTTTAGTTTTTTTTAGATTTTTTTTAATTTTTTTTTTGTTAAGAATCAAAATATTGTTAGGGTTTTTGATTTTTTGTTATTTTTTTCATATTTTTCTTTTGTATCTTTTTTTTTAAATATATGTTGATTTTTTTGTATATTTTATGTTTTTGTATAAGCATTTTTTGTCATTACTTTTAATTTGTGTGTTTAATTTTCTTTTTACATTTTTTCCTTTCAAATTTGATGACAAAGAGTAAGAAAAAAAAAAATTTACCCGTACCCGTACCTATTGCTACGGGCCCTACCCAAAACCACAACAATAGGCGTCAATTTTTTTATTAAAAAACATACCTATTGTCGCGGTTTTGGGTAAGAACCGCAGCAATAGCTTGTCCTATTGCTGCGGTCAAAAATCGCAGCAATATGTTAATTACCTATTGTTGCACCCTTAATTGTTGCGCGGCCAAAACCGCCGCAATAGGCCACTTAATGACCGCAACAATAAGCATTTATTCTACTAGTGTCATTTGAAGCAATAGATAAAAGATTCAAGTTATTCCAACGAATCTCGACCTTAACTTGAATTTTCTCACAAATAAAACCAGATGCAAACAAAAAGTACCAGATGTATCCACTCTTCCCCCAGAATACCCCTAAGGGCCATCAACAAGTAAAAACATTCAGCAAGTCCAAATAATGTCGGAACTTGCCATGCGAAACTATCTTAGTGAGCATATCAGCAAGATCATCAACCATACTTACTTTCATCACCTGAATTCTCTTCTCATCTCTTAGAAAATGATATCTCACATATGTATGTTAAGTCGTTCATGATTAGGGATGGCAATGGGGCATGTCTTTGACCCGCCCCATCCCCGCCCGCCCAATTGGGGCGGGGATGGGGATTAAAATCGTAGCCGCAATGGGTGGTGGAGCGGGTGTGGATTTTATGCTATACCCGCCCCACCATCCCCCCCCGCCGCTCCCCACCCCAGCATGCCCCGCATATTTATTATTAAAATCCTATTTATATACCTATACTAGTATTGGGATCGGGGCAAATGCTCGTTCTCTTTGTGGAGAAGATGCATACTTTTGAGATTTTCACATATCCTATTTAATTTGATCGTATTTTTTGTCCGACATACAACAACAAAATTTATAATATAATATGTTATTTTTTTATTTTTCTATATGTATATTTTATAATATGTTACTTTAATATGTTATTATAGTAAATATGTTTCCTTATACATTATTTTGTTTGAGGAAAATTTCTTATACAATCTTCTAATTCTAACATGAAAAGGATTGTAGAAAAGTTGGAGTTGAAAACACATCCCTAATCCCTAATTCCAATTGTATTAGGTTAATTTAATACGTTACTATAGTAAGTATTTCTTCTTATATGTTACTCTAATTTAGAGTTGAAAAATATTATAAATGGATATGTTTTAAAGTATTATTTGAATACTTTCCAATGGTACTTAAGTATTTCAGTGTAAACCAAACTCTATTTCTTCTTATTCTAAACTCTATATATGTATTTATATCAATTTGGGACTCTATTTCTTTTCAAAAATAATGACATGGCCGTTAATAAGCGCGACAAATGGCGTCTAATAACGACGCCAAATCGCGAGTTTGTGAGCTGACTTTTGGACTTTGCTTTATATATTAGTTATATATGATATATGATTATTAATAATTTTATCTTGCAAAATATAAATCTGTAATATGGGCTTTGAGAACTTGACCTATTAAGCCATCACAACCCATAACATGAGAAGACTAAATTCTACAGATTCTTTGGGATTTATTGGGAGGATAGTTATGGGGATGAAGTGGGTACAATACGGGTACGAAGCGGGTGCGGTACCCATGCGGGTGGTGAGGTGGGGATGAGTTTGGAATTTTTCCCCCACAATGGGTGGTGGGCGGGGATGGGGATGAGAATTTATGCGGGTGCGGGTGTGGAGACCATCCTACGCACTTGCCCCGCCCAATTGCCATCCCTATTCATGATAAACTTGATCCCGGGTTAGGCATATTACACTTTAACTATCATCATAAACAATAGCTTGATACCTTGATTATGATATAGACCAAGATCACTAACTAACGCTTTTAACCATATCCCTTCTTTATCAACTTTTGTCTATGCCATATACTCTATTTTAGTAGTGGACAAAGTAACTATATGTTGTAAATTAAGTTGCCATACATACATCAAGCTTTGTAGTGCACTAGCATAAGGGACTCGAGACATGTACCCCTTCTCACCTTTAGACAAGGGTGAAGCCACAGGGGGGGGGGGGGCCCGGTCCCTGTGGCCCATCCCCACGTCCCTTGCTTTATTTTTTCAATATGGCCCCAACAGTTTTTTAGGATATATACTATTTATTTGCAATTAATAGCACAAACAACTCATGTGGCTTAGTGGTAGAATCAAATAAACTAGATGTGATCATGGGCCGGGCCGCGCAAAAAAAAAATTGCCCATTGGCCGGGCCGGGCCCAAATCCGGGCTAAAAATTTGTGCCCAAATCCCGTTATTTCGGGTCGGGCCGAGCGGGCTTTTCCGGGCCAAAACGGGTCGGGCCAAAATTTAGACTAAAAAGTCTTTTTTGGCTTGTTCAAAGCCCGCCCAAAAAAAAAATCGGGCCGGGCCAAAAAACTACCCAAACCCGCCCAAAAACCGGGCCGAGCTCGCGGGCCGGGCTGGAGTTGTTCAGCTCTAAGATAAACATAATGAAGCAGGTTGCGAGTTCGACTATGTGTAGTGGCATATCCATTTTGTTATGTAAAACATATATCAGACCCTTCATCTTCTTCTTTTTCTTTTTAAATTTTTTTACCAAATTGTTTAAACCCTTCAAATCCTCCATTATTTTTTCACCTTTTTGAATCTTTACTTTTTTTTATATTAAATTTCAACAGTCAAAACCCAATTCTCAAGAGGATTCAATTTTCAACCCTTGAAATTTACCTTAATTGAATTGGTATGTCTTCTTTGATACTTCCTTTATTTTTAATGATTCAATTCTAATTTAGTGAATTAGTATGATGCATGTGAGTTTTTTTTTCTTCTAAATTCAATTTATATTGTTTATTGTACAATTCATGAGTTTGCCCTTTCTATGATATTTTTTTATAAATCCATTGAAAATTTTGAAGTTCAATTGAGAAATTATGTTTGGTTATTTGTTAATTAATTTTGTCTATTTGTTAGCAACTTTCTTTGCGGGGAATTTGTTTATTAATTTATCCTATACATGAGAATTTGTTAATTTTGCTTATTCATGAGCATTGTCAAAACCACTCTTCGAAAACAAATGGAGGATGATTTTCTTAGCGAAATTTGGGTAGTGTAGATTAAAAAAGTGCTTAGACAATATTTGAGTTAAACTATTTTATTGATGATTTCGCTAGTTTGAAAGTACGTAGTATGCAATTTAAATAGAAATTTTTTTAATGTTACTTGGTTGGATTTTGAAGTATATTTTGAACGTATTTGACTTTTAATTTTCTTGACCCCCTGTACCTTTTAAATCCTGGCTTCGCCACTGCCTTTAGATTGAGGTGCTAACACGGAATACAAATGAATATTAGTAGCACTAGGAGTATTTGATGACATGCTTAACCTAGACAATATATTTAAATGTAACTTTAATTTTTTGTGATAATAGGAAAAGCTTCTTCTAACTTCTTCCCCTATAAATCTCCATATCCTATTTTTTTAGCAGCACCCAAATCCTTCATCTTAAACTCAGCACCGAGAAGACTATTCAAGTTCCGAACATCAAACTTGGTTGTTGTAGCTATGAGCATATATTACATATATCACCAAATAGATCAATGAACCATCTTCAAGCTTGTTATGATAAACAACACAATCATACAAACACTTGTTGTAGCCTAACTCAATCATATAACTTTCAAACCTCTTGTACCATTACCTCCAAGAATGCTCTACTCCATATAAAGACTTCTTCAACTTGCAAACATAGTCTTCTTTGCCAAGAACTTGGAACCCATTTGGTAGATTCAAATAAATCTCTTCTTCTAATGCTTCATTTAAGAAACCTGTCTTGACATCGAGTTGCTTATGTTCTAGATTCTGGTTTGCATATTGGTAGTAACACCCTATGGAAGTATGTTTGACAACTACTGCAAGACCCTTGTGCTTGGTGATTCGAAGCACCGGATAACATATTCAAGACATTCCAACAATCGCATATTAGTTTGAACACTCTCCTCTCTTTTTTTTTTGTCTCAGAATATGTTGTATTCCATGTTTTGATGATGCCAAATACTTAGGTTATAATATAGTTTTTATTTTGCGAAAAATATAAAATCCAAATAAAATATAATGTTTATTTTTACAATTTTATATCTTGTGGAGAAAGATTAATTATTTAATCTAAGTCAAGATATTATTTTTATGCACTTTTGAATTTTATCATATGGTATGTTTGATGTTCTAGTTACTTGAAATCTTTGAATAAAAGATTCTTCAAGTTACTAGATATTTGTTGCTGTTGTTTTTGTTTGAAAAACAGTTGAAAAACCGTGGCACAAAAAGTGGACCTAACTGAGTGAAGTTTTCCAACTACCTCTATGCATGCGCTGGAAGTTAGAGTGTGTTGTTGCTATAAATATGCTGGGCATTTTCCCATTACAACGCATAGTGGAAGTAGTTAATCCGGTTGCTACAAACGTGGGATTATGGTTGAAGATCATGGGCCATGAAGACCTAAATTCTAGCTTGAAGGAGAACGTGAAAAATCAGTTGAAGCTCATAACTTGCAACAGCAATTTAAGGAGAAAGACTTGTTCGAAATAGTGATAACTTTCTAGCATTCAAAGTTTATCTTCTACATAGAAAGTTTTCAGTATTTTCTTCTTCTCCTACAATACTTATCATTGTAATATTCATAGTGTTTGGGTGAGAGAAAAATTAGAGAATATCCTTGTGATCAAGAGAGTGAAAGAAAGAGTGAAGAGAGAAGACTTCGAGTGAAGTCAAAGTGATTGTCATCAGTTCAGGGGGAACTGAGTGACTGGGAACAAGTTCCAAGAGGAACAGAGAAGATCCATTAATTGGTTGTAAAAGATCGAGTCTTTTGGCCTATTATAGTAAAGAGAGTTTGAGTAAAAATCCCTCGTGGTCAAGGTTTTTCTTCCTATTGGGCCTAAGAAGTTTTCCTTGTAAAAATTTTGTGTGTTTGTCTCTTTCTACTTTTAGTTTGTTTTAATTCCGCAATATAATTCGAAAATTTCCCCTCAACTACAATTTACCCCCCCCCCCTCTTGTAGTTGGTCTAGTGTTCATACTAGAATAACAATTGGTATCAGAGGCTAGTACCTCCAGATGCAGCTAACACTGAGAAGATTGTATCTGAAACAATGAACACTACGGGAGAAAAGCTTGATGAAGGGTATTCAACTCAACGCCCACCTATGTTCAATGGCAAACATTATCCATACTGGAAGAATCGTATGGAAATATTTATCAAAGCAGAGAATTACCAAGTATGGAAGGTAATTGAAATTGGTGACTTTGAAGTCACAAAGAAGAACGAGAAAGGGGAGCTGGTTCCTAAACCCCTTGCCGAGTTTGACAAAGAAGACTTTGAAAAAATGGAAATGAACAACATGACCAAGAAGCTACTACATTGTGATCTTGGTCCCCATGAACACAACCGAGCCATGGGATGCAAGACTGCTAAGCAAATGTGGGAACTCCTTCAAATCACTCATGAAGGAACAAGTGAAGTGAAACGATCAAAGATCGATATGCTCATGCATAAGTATGAATTATTTCACATGAAACCAAAGGAGCCTATTCAATACATGCTCACTCGCTTCTCAAACATCATAAACGAACTTAAATCTCTGGGAAAGATAATCTCTCCAGAGGAACAGGTTTGTACGGTACTAAGGAGTCTACCACAAGATGAGAAATGGATGGTCAAGACGACAGCATTGTTGGAAACCAAGGATTTCACAACGTTCAACATTGAACAACTTGTTAGTTCCTTGATGACCCATGAGTTACATCTAGAAACTCATGAAACTGAATCATCAAAGCCTAAGGCTCTGGCTCTCAGGTCAGAGGAACAAGAAGATTCAGAAACTGATGATGAAGAAGCTGTGATGATTGTAAGAAGATTCAAGAAATTCTTCAACAAGAATTACAAAGGAAAAGTCACAAAGAAACCAACGAAGCTAAGTTGCCATAAGTGTGGAGGCCTTGATCATTTCATCAAGGAGTGTCCTCAATGGGATAACGAGAAAGCAAAAGGGAAATACAAAGAGAAGGGCAAGGAACAACAAAAGTCTTTTTCAAGAAATGATATGAAGAAAGCCATGGTTGCAGCATGGGGAGAGTATGACTCAAAGGAGGAGCAAGAACAGACTGAGGAAGAAACTGCCCATCTATGTCTCATGGCGAATATCGAGGACAAAGTGGAATCATCAAACCCCAAGGTAAGTTTTAATGCCATTGAAGAGGAACTTACATAACTTAATAAAAGCCAATTACTAAAACTTTTATTAGAAACCTTAGATGACTACAAGGAAGTTTGCGCAAAAAGAGATCAAGTAACAAATGCCTTGAAAGTCACTAAGAACCATTCTAATTGGCTTAACACATTAAAATTTAATACTGAAAAAAGATTCTTTGAACTTTTTGACAAGTGTAGAGTTTATCAAGAAGCATTTGAAAAGATCAAAAATGATAATTATCTTTTGAATTTAGAATTGGCAGAATTGAAACTGTTTGTTCCTGAAGGAACAGTCTCTTCAAATAATACCATAATGAATGATGAAAATTTGAAAACTGACTATGAGAATGTTTTACAAGAAAATCTGGTATTAAGGAAGAAACTGGAATCCTCAAGGAACAAGCTTCCTGATCCAGTCACATGGATACAAAAGTATCAAAACAAAGGAAGAGATGGGCTCGGTTTCAATCACAAGAAAAAGAACAAAAAGAAAAAATATATTGATCTGCCAAGCAGCAAAATATGTTCTTACTGTGGGAACAGTGGTCACATTGTGTCTGACTGTTCCACCAGAGAAGAAAGTATTGAGAGGAACACGTACCTAGTGAAATAGGTTTGGAAAATTAAGAAAGACTCAAGTCCAACAAAGGAACCCAAGCTAGACTGGGTTCCTACCACTAACTAGTTTGCTATGGTATAGGCTGAAGTGAGGGGGAACAACCTGTGGTACCTCGATAGCGGTTGTTCTAAGCACATGACAGGAGATAGATCCAAATTTCTCTCACTCTCAGTCTTCAATGGAGGAGCTGTGACCTTTGGAGACAATCTTACAGGTAATATAGTAGCCGTTGGTAAGATTGGTAAATCTTAGTCACATTCCATTGATAATGTATTTTTGGTCGAGGGTTTAAAGCATAGTTTACTTAGTATATCTCAGTTTTGCGATAAGGGAAATTCTGTGAAGTTTACTAATGAGTCTTGTGTAGTCAGCAATGAAAGTACAGGATCCAAGATCCTTGAGGGAACGAGGAAAGGGAACACCTACATGGTCGACCTAAACCTTGTTCCTAGGAATAATCTCACATGCTTAAGTGTGAGCGAAGCTAACCCTCTACTATGGCACAAACATTGCGGTCATGCAAGCCTGTCCCTACTGCATAAACTAAGTGGGAAAGACTTGGTAGTTGATTTACCAACAATTAAGTATATGAACCACGGTGTTTGTGATTCATGTGTTAAAGGCAAGCAAGTGAGATCCTCCTTCAAATCCAAGAAAATGGTAAGCACACAAAGTCCAATGGAACTTCTTCACATGGACTTATGTGGCCCTGTACGCATCCAAAGTCGATCTGGTAAGAGATATGTGTTAGTCATAGTAGATGATTTTTCAAGATACACATGGGTTATTTTCCTTCATAGTAAGGATGAGACGTTTGATGAATTTCTAACCTTTGCTAAAAAGATTCAAAGAACAAGTGGTTTTAAATTAAAGCATTTAAGATCTGACCATGGTAAGGAGTTTGAAAACTCCAAGTTTGATGAATTTTGCAGCAATGAAGGTTTAGATCATAACTTTTCAGCTCCAAGAACACCACAACAGAATGGTGTAGTCGAAAGGAAGAACCGAACCCTTGAGGATATGGCAAGGACGATGATAATTGGAAGCGGTCTTCCGAAGAATTTTTGGGCTGAAGCAGGGAATACGGCATGCTACATCAGCAATCGTGTCATGCTAAGGCCAATCACTTTGAAGACACATTACGAGCTCCTTAGAGGAACAAAACCCAATATCGCTTACTTTCGTGTTTTTGGATGTAAATGCTTTGTACATAATAATGGAAAGGACAACTTAAGAAAATTCGATGCTAGAAGTGATGAGGCTATTTTTCTAGGATATGCCTTAAGTAGTAAGGCTTATCGTGTTTACAATAAGCGAACAATGTGTGTTGAGGAAAGTGTCCATGTTATATTTGATGAGACTAACACCTTGCAGGAACAGAGTCATAATGATAACTTTGAAATTGCTTTGACTCGTCCTGATGAGCTTAATCATTGTGATGAGGAACTAACCCCTGCATGAAAAGAGAAGAAGCAAGTTCATGATCCAGATAACCCTGTACCTGATCCTCACGAGGAACAAGCAACAGGAGGAACTCAGGAAGATCAAGGAGCTCCTGAACCTGAAGAAGATCAAGTGAATTAATCACCTCAAGAAACTCAAGATGCAACTAAGAGATTTGATCCAAAGCCTTGGAAACACCAAAATTCTCATCCTTTAGAATTGATAATAAGTGACATTGAAAACGGAACTCAAACGAGATCCCAAATGAAGAATTTTTGTGCTTTTCACGCTTTCTTATCTATGACAGAACCTAAGGACCATATAGAAGCGCTCAAAGAGGTTGATTGGATCAATGCTATACAAGAGGAGCTAAATGAGTTCCAGAGGAACAAGGTCTGGCACCAGGAGACTAAGCCAAAGAACTAGAAAGTGATAGGACTTAAATGGGTCTTCAGGAACAAGCTCGATGAGCATGGAACAGTGGTAAGGAATAAGGCCAGACTTGTAGCCAAAGGTTATAATCAACAAGAAGGTATTGATTTCGATGAAACCTTTGCTCCTGTTGCTAGGATAGAAATAATTAGAATTTTGATTGCCTTTGCTGCCTTTATGGGATTTAAGTTGTACCAAATGGACGTCAAATGTGCATTTCTAAATGATTTTTTACTTGAAGACGTCTATGTGGAACAACCTCCTGGATTCGTGATCGGTCCCCTAGGTGTCGTTACTTCCTATGGTTCCGGGTCAAGAATAAAATCTCCCTAGTCTAACTAACTAGCCTAATAAGGTAGTATAGCGTAGTAAGGGGTCGTATCCACGGAGAAGCAAGGAGTTTTACACTTAGTTCGAGATGCAATCAATTGACGGAAGTAAAAGAAAAGGGGTTTGAGTTATCAACTAGACTACCTAAGGAAGATAAAATAAGAGTGATTAATCAAATAGACAAACACTAGGGAGAGGGGGGATCATGGAACTCACAACAACGATTTCGACAACATTCGGTGGGCAATGGATCAAATCTATTGAGGGTCTTGGTCCAACATCAAGGGGTCACTCTCGCACACCCCTCAACACCGCCTACCCAACCCCGCCTTTGAGGTCGTGGTCTACCCATCATCAAGTCATCACTAATATCAAGCTTGCTCTCACATAACCCAACATTAGCACAAGATTTAACATAAAGGTGATCAAGTTTCATGCTTTAACAATAAAATACCTTGATTCGAGCATCAAAAGAACAATCACCAAAGCCAACCAAATATCATTCAAAATCATCACAAAGTCCCATTATCCCCCTTCCCTAGCTAGAAATCTAGCCTAGGAAGGAGAACATAGTAAGACTAATAAAAGCAACAATAAAAGGAGCAAACATACCAAAACTACTAAGCATGATTAGTGAAAACGAGAAAGATTGAACCTTTGAGCAATAGACTACTAAGACTAGTCAAGGCAAGCATAAACTAATTTAAACAAGCATAAAACTAAACAAATAACCAAAAATAAACTAAGAAATAAGGATTAGGGACTAGAAATTACCAAAAGATTGATGCTTTGATTGAATAAAATGAAGAACAAATGTTGAGTTACAACTTTCTCTCCTAAAAATGTGTTTTTCTCTCTCTAATTAACCTAGAATAGTGTGTTCTTGGTTTGAATCCTCTTTTCTGAAATTAAAAGCTTGCCCTAAAGTGTCTTAAGAGAGGGTATTTATACCCCTCACAAATACAGCTTAGAGTAAGGGCAAACAGCGAAAAAAATCGGGAGCTGACCATTCAGAGCTCCCGCTCCATACGTGGAGCGCGAGCTCTGAACTTAATGAGAGAGATTTCAACAGCAGGTCGAAGCTCCCGCTCCACGAGGTTGGAGCGCCAGCTCTGAGCCAAATGTGAGTTCTGCCGCGGATCGAAGCTCCCGCTCCACGAAGTTGGAGCGCCGGCCTCCGAGCCTATCGTGAGTTCTGCCGCGGATCGAAGCTCCCGCTCCACGAGGTTGGAGCGCCAGCTTTGATTTCTCGGCAAATCTTCTCGTATGCAAGGGATTTTGGAGCTCCCGCTCCATGAGGTTGGAGCGCGAGCTTTGGCTTCTCGGCAAATCTTCTCGTATGCAAGGGATTTTGGAGCTCCCGCTCCATGAGGTTGGAGCGCGAGCTTTGGCTCTGCTTCTACTCTTCTTTGCAATTTGAAACTCCCTCTCTTCATCCAAAGGTTCCCTTTTCCAATTCCAAGCTTCGACAACCTTGATTAGGCCGCTACGGAACCTAAAAGAAGTTAAGAGCAAGTCATAGCACAGGGTGTTCACAACATTCATTCTTCACATGAAGAGAAAACAACCTATAACTCCCAAAAAGACTCGAAATGCATGAAACTAGTAGAATCACTAACATTGAACATAGCTAAACTAAATAAGCATAAAAATGGACTAAACAAGGGCTTAATTAGGGTGGAAAGAGGCCATAAAAGCGGCCTTAAAGGCCACTTATCAAACTCCCCCAGACTAAGTCCTTTGTTCGTCCTCGAATAAAGAGAAAGCATTAAAGTCTGTACACTAACTCACTTTCGTAGGAATCACGGTCAATTTTAGCGTAAATGACAAGCCCTTTAAACCTCAAAGTCGCCAAGGAGGACGATTGTGCTCTCGTAAGGGTTTTCTAAGAGTTTGACCCATAACTCTAGATCTTAGAATCCAAGGCAAATCAAAAATAAATAAACCAAAGAAAATAAAATGGTGCTCTTAAGTGAGATTTTGACGAGAAGCAAGCGCAAATGAATGCAAGAATTTCTAAACATTAGTTTAGAAAGCATGCTCAAAGATGTCCATAGGTTGATTAAAACATACCATACACTAAGCATAGATAACTAGATAGAGCACATTTCCTCAAATTCTACAACCATACATACCGCGTTCTCTCAACTAGTTTCAAATTCGCCATTCAAGGTAGCTTCTCTAAACTCCGAAGAATGGAGCCGATGAAATGTAATAAGAAATAGAATAGGAGAAGGTTACTCGACATCTCGACATAGCATACTCGCTCAATAGGCTTGATTCCAATCTTCCACCACCGACAATGACTCAACCCTCTAAGGTCAAAAGGACTTTTTAAGGGTGGAAACGTAGGCTAGGGGTAAAGGGTGTGAATAAATTTGGATAGTGGTGCTCAATCCTAATATAGTGAAGCCTTAGTAGGAGCGAAAGAGCTAAATAACCATGAATCACAAATCATATTAAACCATTTAGGGATAAGTTTCCCCCAAACTTATTCGAAAACATAACAATAAAAGAACTATTTTGGATTTTCTTTCTTTTTCTCCCCCTTTTCTTTTTGTTTTTTTTTTTTTGTTTTTTTTTTGATTTTTTTCCCACCCCACCTTCTTTGACTTTGGGTGGCTTTTTCTATGAAGTTGCAATTGCATTTATTCAAGAATATACACAAAATTTCCACTATACCACAAGAATCTCATCATTTTCCTTTCCCCTTATTTGTTTCAAATATCACTCAAGACAATCGCTCTAACTTCACTATTCACTACAAGGGTGAAAAATAAAACAAGGAGGCAATTGGCTTGTATTGAGGTAATCAAAGAAAGGATAAGGCTCAAAGGGTTGAGAGGAAGGGCATATGCAAATAAAAAACAAAATCAAGAAAAAGAGAAAAACAAGAATAAAAGGCCTAAAACTATAAAAGTGAAAATAGTCACCGAAATGAACGCCTTTATCTTTCCCTAGAGTGGCTCGGTCGCGATCTAAGATAGATTAGAGTCAAGTTCTCGATAGAAGTATGCGATGTCGAGGATCCATGCACTCAAAATGGATGTTGGGGCTTTTTTGAAAGTCCTCACATGGGGTTATCAAGCAAATGCTACCTTTAAGGTTTCAAATCACTAGAGAGAGCAACACCTTCGTACCACAATCCATGAATTAAGGTCTTGTGCTCTCAAAAAGTTCTAACCGCTACCTTAACATAGCGTATACTAAAATCAACCATAAACATCTCTAAGCATGCGGGCTTCTAACGTCTAGGAATAAAAGCATTCAAAAGAGTGGAGCTTCAATGATATTGTTCTCAACTCAAGAGCAAAAGAAATAATTAAAAGAAAAATTTGCCTTGATTCATACGTATTTTTTTGATTTTTGTTTTTTTCTTAAGGGATGAAAGTAAGTAGGCAATGGCACATAACCAACACTATCAATCAAATTTTGCACTTAAACCAAGGTGGTGTTCATAACCACCAATGTAAAATTAAAGCCAAGCAAACTCGAACGATCATCATCTTTCCTATACTATCCTAAAACTAAGCAAACACGTAACTAAAAGGGAGTTGGAACGATAACACCCATCATTGAAGCAATAAAGGCCAAATGCAATATCCGAAGCAAAAGAGCATCTTCAAACCTTGACTTCATCTCCGGATACTTGCTACGAAAGGTCATCAACTCAAAAGAGAGATTAGTTCCAACACGTAGCCGATTTCCATTTTCCTTTTCCTTTTCCTGCACATATACACAACAAACCATACCCTATGGGGGTTAAAATTAGCCCAAAGTGAGATGTAAGGCTTAGCTTGAAACTCGACTCAACTATTGGTTAGATGAGCCGAGAGGTCGTGCCTCGTATTTCTTAATCAAACTAAAATGTCACCCCCTCCCTTGGGGAAAAATCCTCCGGATTTTACAATCTACCAAAACAAAATTAAAAATCAAAGTTCAACAATAACAAAATATAAACAGTATATACAAAAGTGCTTGATTTATGGTCTTAAGCTAGACCTCTTCATCCTTCTCAAATGGCTTCGGGGGACGAATCGGTTGGGACCGACTCGAGCATCAAACAACCAAGTTTTCCAATTTGTTCCTTATCGAAATATTTCTTGATTCTTTGGCCATATACCATGAACCTAGCTCCATCTTCACCTTCCAATTCAAACGAGCCATAGGGAGTGACCTTGATGATAGAGAATGGGCCGGACCACTTAGACTTCAACTTCCCGGGGAAAAGACGGAGGCGTGAGTTGAATAAGAGAACTTTGTCGCCAACCTTGAAGTCATAATCTTTTCCCAACAACTTGGTAGGAGGCTTAGAACTCTCCCCCTTAGCCATGGTTTGGATCAATGGGAGCTCGTCTTTGCTTTCTTGGGCATCCGTATGAGCTTCATCAAGTTGGGTTTCAATCTCCATGGCCTCTCTTGATTTGTCCACCCCCTCATAATTAACAATCTCCGACTCCACCAAGTCTACTCTCCACACCTTCTCCACCATAGGTTGCTTCAAGGTTTTCGAAAACTCAAACATAACTCTTTCATCGGCCACCTCACAAGTGATCGTGTTGTTCTTGCGATTAATCACGGCTCCCATTGTTTTAAGAGCCTCTCTACCAAGGATAAGAGGAGTATGAGGGTCCTCCTCCATATCCATTACAACAAAATCACAAGGCACAAAGATATTACCAACTCGAATTGGTATGTCTTCAAGTTCTCCACAAGGTAGCTTAATCGAGCGGTCGGCCAATTGAATTGTTTTCCTTGAAGGCACCATCTCAAACTTGAGCAACTTTGCAATGGACAAGGGCATCAAGCTCACACTTGCACCCAAGTCGGCCAATGCTCCCTTGGTCTCAAGATCTCCCAATGTCACCGGAAGAGTAAAGCTACCCGGATCTCGTTGCTTGGGTGGCAAGTGGCGTTGCACAAGCGCACTCACTTGGTGAGGAAGAGTGATGCATTGTTCATTGAGCTTTTTCTTGTTGGAAAGAAGTTCCTTGAGGAATTTTGCATAGGATGGCATTTGTGACATAGCCTCAAGGAAGGGAATGTTGATTTGAAGACCCTTCAACATGTTCATGAACTTGTTGTACTTGTCATTCAACTTTCTCTCAACTATCCTTTCCGAAAATGGTGGGGGAGGATCGAATCTTGATGGTTGGAGATTTGTTGATACTTGCTTTTCTACCTCAACCTCTTTCTCCTTCTCAACACCCTCTTTTTGGATTTCATATTCTCCTTTCTCCACAACTTGTCCTTCTTTCTCCTTATCCTTCTCTTGTTGCACCTCTTTAGGTCCTTTATATGATCTTCCCGACCTTAGGGAGATGGCATTCACATGGTGGTGGTTTGCGGGATTCGGAGTAGGTTGACCGGGAAGCTTCTCATTTGAGAGTTGAGAAACCCTCTCGGCTAGTTGGGCAACTTGATTGTCAAGGATCTTTTGGTGAGATGTGGTTTCTTGGAATTTTTGATCTACTTTTCGCTCAAGATTGCTCAACTTTTGTTCAAATTGTTGAGAGATGTTTTTGATGTTGTCTAGGATAAGAAGGGTGTCCGGAGATGGGCCACCTTGGGGGTTTGAAGTGTTTGGGAAGGTGGTTGGGGGTTGGTTTGAGAATTGATTTTGTGGAATGGGCTTGTTGAAGTTGTTTCTAGCATTTGGATGTAGATAGGGAGTTCCTTGGTTCGCTTGATTTTGGAAATTGGTTGGTCCACCATAGTCATTGAACCTCGGATTAACATTGGAGTTAGGGCCTCTCCAATTATCCCTTTGATCTCTTTGATTATTGAGATAACCCATAGCCGCTACATGCTCGGGGTCCTTACCACCACAATAAGAGGTGTCGTGGTTGGTACCCCCACAAATTTCACATGAGAATGAGTTTACTTGCCGAGATGAGGAAGAAGAAGCTTGTTCTTTCCCTAGCTTCTTGTCAAGAAGTTGCTCCATGAAGGCCTTGAGAGACTCTTGGTCAAGCTCGAATTTCCCATTAGCTTTTCCTTGACTTCTTCTCTTACCACCCCATGAATAGTTGCGAACCACATCCTCAATTGTATCTTTAAGTTGAGCTTGGGGAACTTTCCTTAATTGGCCTCCGGCTCCCGCATCAAGATTGGCTCTACTAATGGGATCAAGAGCATCATAGAAGAATCTAATAAGTAGAGGCTCACTATACTCATGATGGGGGCAAGCTCTAACATACTCGTTGAATCGTTCCCAAGCTTCACCTAGAGACTCATCCGCTTCTTGTTGGAAGTTGGATATCTTCCTTCTCATTTCCGCGGTCTTCTCCTCCGATATAAACTTCTTTAGGAAGGCTTTGGCCACCGCCCTCCAAGTAGTCAAGGAGTTTGGTTTGAGATTCTTAAGCCACCTATAAGCTTTTCCCGCTAAGGATTGCCGGAAGAGATGCATGCGGATGTATTCTTGAGTGACTTGATTCGTTTGGACCATGGCGCACAACTCAAGGAATCTATCAAGATGCTCAATGGGATTCTCATGCGCGGCTCCGGAAAATTGTTCCCTAAGCACCATTTGTGTATATTGTGGATGAATAGTGAAGTTCGTAGTGGTGGTGGGGAGCAAAATGCCACCGGTGAGCTCATAGTCTTCCGGATTACCAAAATCTTGAAATAGAGGGTTGTCATCTTCGGCCATGGCTTCACTTGCCTCACTTGAAGAGTCAAAAAATATTTCCTCCTCCTCGGTTTGATGTTCAAATAACCTCCGAACTTGCCTGAAAGTACGGTCGATTTCCGGGTCAAGAGGAGTGGTAGGAATACCTTGAGATCTCCTTATCATTCAACAAAGCTAAGCACACGGTTAAAATTGACAACACAATAACAAAAATGAAAATAAAAAAGCAATTGATGGGCAATAAACTAAGTTCAAACAACACGTTGCTTCCCCGGCAACGGAGCCAAAACTTGATCGGTCCCCTAGGTGTCGTTACTTCCTATGGTTCCGAGTCAAGAATAAAATCTCCCTAGTCTAACTAACTAGCCTAATAAGGTAGTATAGCGTAGTAAGGGGTCGTATCCACGGAGAAGCAAGGAGTTTTACACTTAGTTCGAGATGCAATCAATTGACGGGAGTAAAAGAAAAGGGGTTTGAGTTATCAACTAGACTACCTAAGGAAGATAAAATAAGAGTGATTAATCAAATAGACAAACACTAGGGAGAGGTGGGGATCATGGAACTCACAACAACGATTTCGACAACATTCGGTGGGCAATGGATCAAATCTATTGAGGGTCTTGGTCCAACATCAAGGGGTCACTCTCGCACACCCCTCAACACCGCCTACCCAACCCCGCCTTTGAGGTCGTGGTCTACCCATCATCAAGTCATCACTAATATCAAGCTTGCTCTCACATAACCCAACATTAGCACAAGATTTAACATAAAGGTGATCAAGTTTCATGCTTTAACAATAAAATACCTTGATTCGAGCATCAAAAGAACAATCACCAAAGCCAACCAAATATCATTCAAAATCATCACAAAGTCCCATTATCCCCCTTCCCTAGCTAGAAATCTAGCCTAGGAAGGAGAACATAGTAAGACTAATAAAAGCAACAATAAAAGGAGCAAACATACCAAAACTACTAAGCATGATTAGTGAAAACGAGAAAGATTGAACCTTTGAGCAATAGACTACTAAGACTAGTCAAGGCAAGCATAAACTAATTTAAACAAGCATAAAACTAAACAAATAACCAAAAATAAACTAAGAAATAAGGATTAGGGACTAGAAATTACCAAAAGATTGATGCTTTGATTGAATAAAATGAAGAACAAATGTTGAGTTACAACTTTCTCTCTCCTAAAAATGTGTTTTTCTCTCTCTAATTAACCTAGAATAGTGTGTTCTTCCTTTGAATCCTCTTTTCTGAAATTAAAAGCTTGCCCTAAAGTGTCTTAAGAGAGGGTATTTATACCCCTCACAAATACAGCTTAGAGTAAGGGCAAACAACGAAAAAAAATCGGGAGCTGACCATTCAGAGCTCCCGCTCCATACGTGGAGCGCGAGCTCTGAACTTAATGAGAGAGATTTCAACAGCAGGTCGAAGCTCCCGCTCCACGAGGTTGGAGCGCCAGCCTCGAGCCAAATGTGAGTTCTCGCCGCGGATCGAAGCTCCCGCTCCACGAAGTTGGAGCGCCGGCTCGAGCCTATCGTGAGTTCTGCCGCGGATCGAAGCTCCCGCTCCACGAGGTTGGAGCGCCAGCTTTGATTTCTCGGCAAACCTTCTCGTATGCAAGGGATTTTTGAGCTCCCGCTCCATGAGGTTGGAGCGTGAGCTTTGGCTTCTCGGCAAATCTTCTCGTATGCAAGGGATTTTGGAGCTCCCGCTCCATGAGGTTGGAGCGCGAGCTTTGGCTCTGCTTCTACTCTTCTTTGCAATTTGAAACTCCCTCTCTTCATCCAAAGGGTCCCTTTTCCAATTCCAAGCTTCGACAACCTTGATTAGGCCGCTACGGAACCTAAAAGAAGTTAAGAGCAAGTCATAGCACAGGGTGTTCACAACATTCATTCTTCACATGAAGAGAAAACAACCTATAACTCCCAAAAAGACTCGAAATGCATGAAACTAGTAGAATCACTAACATTGAACATAGCTAAACTAAATAAGCATAAAAATGGACTAAACAAGGGCTTAATTAGGGTGGAAAGAGGCCATAAAAGCGGCCTTAAAGGCCACTTATCAATTGGAAAATCCGGAACTTCCAAATCAAGTCTAAGCTTGATAAACCTCTTTATGGGTTGAAACAAGCTCCTAGATCTTGGTATGAAAGGTTGTCAAAATTCCTGCTTTCACATGATTTCATAAGAGGTAAAGTTGATAGAACCTTGTTCCTTCGATCAAAAGGAACATACATATTAGTAGTCCAGATTTATATTAATGACATAATATTCGGTGCTACTAATGATCTTCTTTGTAAGGAGTTTGCTGATCTTATGAGTTGATCTTCTTTGTAAGGAGTTTGTTGATCTTATGAGTAGTGAGTTCGAAATGAGTATGATGGGAGAGTTGAACTTCTTTTTGGGTTTGCAAATCAAGCAAACTGAAAGAGGAACAATGATCCATCAACAAAAATATGTCAAGGAACTGCTGAAGAAATATGGACTGGAATAATAAAAAACCAACCACACTCCCATAGGAACAGGAACAAGGTTAGATGAAGATTCAAATGGTAAGTGTGTAAACGAGAAGCAATATCGAGGTATGATTGGTTCGTTACTTTACTTAACATCAAGTAGACCCGATATTTCATTTAGTGTTGGTTTATGTGCTCGATTCCAATCAAATCCCAAAGAATCTCACTTAACGGCAGTTAAGAGAATTCTAAGGTATTTGAAGGGAAGCGATGACTTATATTATGTTTGTTTTATCCTCGCAGTGATGTTTTTGACCTAGTAAGCTATTCGGATGCGGATTATGTTGGAGACTTGGTTAATCGTAAGAGCACATCAGGTATTGTCCAGTACCTAGGAACAAGCTTGGTCTCATGGAGCTCAAAGAAGCAAAATACTGTTGCCTTATCCACAGCAGAGGCAGAGTATGTGGCTGTTGCTGCATGTTTTTTCAGGTCCTTTGGATCAAGCAACAAGTAAGAGACTTTGGCATTAAGTTTAAATGTGTTCCTATCTATTGTGATAATACTAGTGCAATTTGCATTTCTAAGGATCCAGTTCATCATTCAAGGGTCAAGCATATTCACATTAGGCATCATTTCCTTAAGGATAATGTAGAAAAAGGTCTTGTTAAAGTCGAATTTTGTCCAACAGAAAATCAAATAGCTGACATATTGACTAAACCACTTCCTAGAGAAAAGTTTGAGAATATTCGCTTAGAGCTAGAGATGATTAGAATTCATTAAGTGTGCTACTTCAAATAAAACCCTTAGTTACAAGATTACACTAAGTGGTCAACAACATTTTTGTGAATTTATTCACTCATTGCACAGTCATTGTAAAGGACTCACATTAGTCTTCATAATACTCCCCTTATTGTCCATGCATATACTTGAGCAAAAATAGAAAGGTCATTGTACATATAGCTTGAACATGTAACATGCATGAGTTCACACCTTATATTCCTTTTATTTATTTCCACGTAAATATTATCTCCATTTTATTTTATTTTATTCGATTTTATTTTTCATCAATTTATTATATTTTTTCATTGATCCCCCACAAATAAATTTTTTGGTGACAACGCTTCACCAGCGTTCATGTACAAACATGAAAATATAATGATTCAACGGATTTAAAGAAGGAAGGGAAAAGCCGCATTTAATTCCTTATCACCATCTCCCATAAATCTTCCCCAAATAAAAACCCATCAAATCAAACCAAAATTTACACGGCAAATTCACCTCTTTTACCCAAAACCATTAACTCTGCAAAACCGCCTTTCTCTCTCTCTCTCACACAAAAATCTCTCAACTTCATCTTCTTCATCTAAACCCTAAATGGCTCCCAAACAAAAATCCTCTGATGATACCAAAAATTTTCCGGCAGAAAAATCTTCACCTCTGATGGATTACAACGAAAGCGAGAATGAATCTTCCAACTCAAATGAAGATTCCCTGGGTTCTCAAGACAATTCGGCTGAAAATAAAGTAATCTCTCCAAAGAAGGAAGACGATTTGGATGATGCGGAAACAGAGCAAGAAAAGGAAGTCTTGGTTCCTACAAAAAGGGGTAAGAAATCTAAGTCTTCCAAGTATATCATTGGGTTTTGCGTTGATTTCTCCTGGTGCAAGAAAATTAAGTGGATTCAGTTTCTTGATCTTGTTAAGTTTCTAAAATGGGTTAAAGTGTTAAGTTTTGATGAGGGTCTTTATGAGAATGAGATGAGTGAATTCATTACTAGTTTTGAAAATACCGAGGGGCTGTGCATTAGTGTCGTTAATGGAAAACTGGTTAAGTTCACCGAAAAGAACTTGGGTGAATGGTTTGAGGTACCAACTGAAGGGTACAAGGACTATATAAAGGGTAGGGCTAAGTTGAATGTCAATGGTGCTTCAAATTCTACTATTCTGAGTTTCTTTGGGGGTAAAGATTCTGACATGTCCCTAAATAAAAAAGATCTCCTTCCATATCATAAATATCTGTTTCACTTAGTTTGGCGTTTTATTTTACCAAGAACCTCCAAGAGGACTCAAGCGAGCCTTATGGATCTTTCTTTGATGTTTTGCCTTGCTAAGAATATAAAAATTAACTTCCCTGCTTTAATGATCTCTCACCTTTCCTACTGCATTGCCCACAACACAAAAGTTGGGTATGCCAACCTTATTTCTGTTATCCTAAAAAAGAACCAAATCAAACTCCCTTCTAGTACCTCTTTTGATTTAGAGCCTGATAACTATTTGACCAAAGAGACTTTATCCAGGCTGTCTCTGAGGGTACAGGGTGGGACTTTAGAATTTGAGGTTGCAGAACCTAAGGGAAAGGTAGAGACTGGGATCAAGAGGAAGTTTGAGGAGGAGGTTAGTGCTGAAGGACCTAGGTCAGTGAGGAAGAGTCAGAGGATTGTTGTGACCAAGGCTCCCAAGGAACAGGGTCGGGGTGTTGTTCATATTGATCTGGAGGAGGATCAGGCTCCTTCAGGATCAAGGGTTGTTGATTTTCGTCTTTTCTCCACTACTGGTCTCCATGGGATTCTACATTCAATTCAGGAGTCTCTGTCCCTCCTGCACACAAGAGTCCAGGGTGTTGAAGCCAGGATTGCCAAAGTTGATCTTCAACAAGAGCAGATCCTCGTAGGAGTGAAGAAAGGAGAATCTGCAGTTCGTGAGAAGATTGACGTTGTGGTCGCTTCTTATGTGGTTCGCCCCAAGCCCTCTAAGCCCTAATCCCCTTTCCGTCCCTTTAATCTGCTGAAACAATGTTATAATTTTTTGTGGTTTTGTATTAAACAATGGTGGATGGTTGTTACTATTTTTTTATCACCCTTTTGGATGTGAATCACACATCAATTTCTGGTGATAATTTTTTTTTTGGTTTATATCTTTTATCTCTTATTTTTTTGCTTCTCTTATTGTTCTCTTTTCTTTCTTTTATCTTCATCATGAACTCAGCTTGTGCATTTCTCATGTCTACGTGCATTGATCCCATCTTAATATGCTCATTAAAATGTTTGGATGGCTAGTATTATTAGATGAATGTTTGAGCTACTCAGCCTTGACATTGTTGTATATGATGCACTCTTAGAGTCCTGCTGGGTACTTAGTTGTTTTTGATGATGACAAAAGGGGGAAGTAGAGTGGCACATAAAAATTCAATTCTAGTCTTCTTAGTTTCTAGGTGATGATTTTTGGATTTTTCTTGTCCATCTTCTTCAAAACTGATTTCTGGTAGGATTAATTAGATTGTTAGTCCCTGTTAGTTTAGTGCTAGTTTTACTTTTTAGTCTCTTGTTAGTTTTGTTTGTTTTATTTTTTTAAAGTCATTAGCTCTTGATTCTTTTGCTCTAGTTATTTTATTTTTCTTATTTCATTTTATATTTTTATATGCCTTATATTTGCCATCATAAAAAAGGAGGAAAATTGTTGTATTCCATGTTTTGATGATGCCAAATACTTAGGTTATAATATAGTTTTTATTTTGGAAAAAATATAAAATCCAAAAAATAATGTAATGTTTATTTTTACAATTTTATATCTCGTGGAGAAAGATTAATTATTTAATCTAAGTCAAGATATTATTTTTATGCACTTTTGAATTTTATCATATGGTATGTTTGATGTTCTAATTACTTGAAATCTTTGAATAAAAGATTCTTCAAGTTACTAGATATTTATTGCTGTTGATTTTGTTTGAAAAACAGTTGAAAAACCGTGGCACAAAAAGTGGAGCTAACTGAGTGAAGTTCTCCAACTACCTCTATGCATGCGCTGGAAGTTAGAGTGTGTTGTTGCTATAAATACGCTGGCATTTTCCCATTACAACGCATAGTGGAAGTAGTTAATCCGGTTGCTACAAACGTGGGATTATGGTTGAAGATCATGGGCCATGAAGACCTAAATTCTAGCTTGAAGGAGAACGTGAAAAATCAGTTGAAGCTCATAACTTGCAGCAGCTATTTAAGGAGAAAGACTTGTTCGAAATAGTGATAACTTTCTAGCATTCAAAGTTTATCTTCTACATAGAAAGTTTTCAGTATTTTCTTCTTCTCCTACAATACTTATCATTGTAATATTCATAGTGTTTGGGTGAGAGAAAAATTAGAGAATATCCTTGTGATCAAGAGAGTGAAAGAAAGAGTGAAGAGAGAAGACTTCGAGTGAAGTCAAAGTGAGTGTCATCAGTTCAGGGGGAACTGAGTGACTGGGAACAAGTTCCAAGAGGAACAGAGAAGGTCCATTAATTGGTTGTAAAAGATCGAGTCTTTTGGCCTATTATAGTAAAGAGAGTTTGAGTAAAAATCCCTCGTGGTCAAGGTTTTTCTTCCTATTGGGCCTAGGAAGTTTTCCTTATAAAAATCTTGTGTGTTTGTCTCTTTCTACTTTTAGTTTGTTTTAATTCCGCAATATAATTCGAAAATTTCCCCTCAACTACAATTTACCCCCCCTCTTGTAGTTGGTGTAGTGTTCATACTAGAATAATAGAATAGTTTAAACACTTCTATTTTGAAAATAATCTGACTAATAATTTAATACATCTCTCATACCCTTTTTGCCCACCACACCTTTTTTTGTTATAGTTAGAACGATATAGTGGCAAATAACCCCAAGTCTTATAGCAATTGTGCAAATTGCCCCTTCAACTTATACATGGAACAAAACCTTCAAGCATCCTCACTTGTTCTTTGGTATTTTTTCAAGTATCCGAAAGACTTTCATTTCCCCGTACAAGTAAGAGTTGGACGGTGAAAAGGTAGTTCCCGCTGTTTTGTCAGCAGATCTTACAATCTCTCATAGAAATGCAGTCTTAACCCCTTAATTGAAGCTAGATGTGCAATTAAATCCCATTTCTTATTTTTTGACCAATTTCTTGCTAATATATGACATAAATATTTTAAAAAATGTATTTTCTTATCAAAATATGTATTTTTATTTTGCTAATATATCCAACTTTTTTATACTTATGCTGCGTATAGACCCCTTCCTTCATTTGGGTATAATCTCGACATTTAAGTCCTTTTCCATTGCATTATAAAAGCCATTTTCCATGGGTTTGTGAAAACAACTAAAAAGTTGCTTGACTATATCAACCTTGTTCAACCTCTCCTCATTTCATTACCATTATTACTTGGTGGTAATATTTTCCTTTCCATTTCAAAACTTGAACCAAACATCAATAAAGGTAACAAGTTTTGTTACCATTGCACTGCTCTATTTCATTTTTCTATTTCGTAACTTAAATCAAACATGCTCAATTGCATTTTATATATATTTGCATTATTAAGAAGTGAGTAAATAATAGACATCAATGAATAATAATCACCGCCAACTCAAATAACCCTTCGACATGGTTATATTTAGAGGAACAAAGGAACCTACCAACCACCAAAAACACACATATTCCTTAGAACAAAAGAATATAACACAAAATTATTAGGTAATAAGAGATGCATAAATGCATAATGCAATTGAACATTATCCAAATATTAAATTTGCAATCACCTTAAAAAAGAGAAAAGTTTTGCAAGTTGTTGACCTTCATCCTTCAACTATCAAAGTTGCAAGTAGTAGGCAAACGATAGCTAATCTGGTGCCACATCCCCTGTCAACGGGCCCCTCTTCTGCCAATCCCATGCCTTAGCAGTTTTTTTCCGCATCCCCCAGTTTTCCTAATTCTCATCGATGTTGAAATAAACTCTATCCTTTCAAACTCTTATTCAAAAAATCACTCTCATTCTGTCACATCGATTATCCAACGTTCACTTTTTTCTTTTTATTCTATCGTATTCATCATTTTCAGATCTGGGTGTGTATATTTTGTCATTATTGAAGAGTAATATTTTCTGGGTTCAATCCAAATTCATCATTGAAGACTAATATTTTCTGGGTTCAATAAAAATGTAATCAATTTGTAGTAAAATTGGTAGTTTTGGTGCATTCTTTTTGTTGGGTATTTTCTGAATTTCATCTATGGTGAAGGTGAATCTTGGTATGTTCTGGGATTTTAATAAGATAAACTTTTCTGGGTTCCATCCAAATTGATGAATTTGTGTTGAAGTTAAAATTTTTAGACAACAAATTTATTGTGGGATTGTTTCTATCATGGTGTCAGTGAATCTGGGTATGCTGCACTATGTGTTGGACCATGTATATGGTGCATTTGTTCATAGAACAAGAATTAGCCCACCTTTTTTTTCCAAAGGTTGGGGTGGAAATAAGCTTGATTTACTTGAAAGTCTAATAAAGCAACTTTTTCCAGAAATTGAAGGCCAAAATTGGCCTCCTCAGTTGATTCAACCAATTTGGAAGACAATTTGGGAGACAAAAACTGCATGTTTGAGAGAAGGGGTTTTTAGAACTCCTTGTGATGAGCAACTTCTAAGTGCATTGCCCCCAGAGAGTCACATTGCAAGGGTTGCATTTCTCACTCCTAAAATTTTCAACCCAGAGAAGATGGCCTGTGTGGTTCATCTTGCAGGTAAATTTTTTTCTTTGATCTTCTGTTTTTTACTGCTTATATTGAGAATTTGATATTGGATTTGTTGTGGTAGTTTTGATGTAACTGTGTTATGTAAATATGGTAGTAGAGATTAATTTGTAGTAATTGTGTTGAGTTGGATATGAATTGTTTTACTTGCTCCTCAGTTATGTTTTGACATTGAATTGATTGCTAGTTTTGTTTCATCTTATTGCCTCTTGCACGAAATTGTCGAGGTTAATTATTTGCTTATTTGCCTAATCTATGAGGTTTAAGTGTAATTTTTTTTGCTTATATGTCAAAATAAAGAGGTTAAACATTTGAAATTTGTGTCTAAGATTTTTAAGGTTGACGCCCAATATTGATTATGATGCAAAAATGCTTAAGTTAGATTGATCTTAACAATAATTTTAATAGCTAGTAAGGTTCAACTGAACCAAATCGAATTTGTCCTGTTAATGTGGTACGGAGGAGGTAGTACATTTAGTCAGCTTTAGTTTCTAGCGAAACATAGTCTTGTAAGAATTCCAAAATTATTTTTGTTCTGATGCTTGATGTTGGAGAAGACAGGCTTTGCATTTGTGGACTCCGAATAACATGTATTTTTGTTCATAGGAACTTGTAGTTGAGAAACTGCTCTTTATCTTGAATGAGATAGGCTGAAGTGCTCGTGGAGTTGTTTTCTAGTTGTTGTTTTCCTTCTTGGCCTCTCTTGGCTAATTGTAACTAAATGTATCAGAAAAATGGCTAGGGTTTTGGTAACAACCATAACACTGGGAAAATGCCATTTTCAAGCTTCATTAGCACATAATTCGCTAGATTCTCAAGGTTTTTGTGCTTCATATAATAAAACTTAAGATTTGCCTATTTTATTAGCCTTTTAATGGCTTTGCCCTTGTGATGCTTTGACCTCGATCTCTGGTGGCTGATTTGTTTTTCAAAAGAATTGATGCTGCATGATCATATAATGAGGCATTGAATGTGATCCAGCAATGCAATAAATGCTGCATTTTTGTGGTGTTGTCATTGTCACAGTCATACGAATATGTCAATTAGTTTGATAATATGAGTTAACAATGTGTATGACTATTTACATAGGCACTGGGGACCATACTTTTGAACGGAGGTTGCGGTTAGGTGGACCATTGCTAAAGGAAAATATAGCAACTATGGTTCTTGAGAGGTGGGAACCCCTGTGCCATGTTTTACTCTAATATGCAGATTTAGTCTTTTTTCTTTGGATGGTTAGAAGTTAAAACCCAATATTAATTAGTATGTCTTTGCAGTTTCTAACTTGAGAATTAACAATCTGCAGCCCATTCTATGGACAGAGGCGTCCTTTTCTTCAACATGGTTCAAAACTTCACTGTGTCAGCGATTTGTTATTATTAGGAAGGGCAACTATAGATGAAGCTCGGTCTCTTCTATACTGGTTGGATGAGGAGGGATTTGGCAAACTTGGTGTTTGTGGACTTAGCATGGGTAAGGCACCTCAACTTTTTTTTTTCCTTTATGAAGAAGATTTAAATTATGTATATGAGCCTTTCCTAATCCTCTCAAGCTTCACTTGGCCATCTTATATGGATAAGGATAATTGGATACCTGCCACTAGAACAAGTAATACTTATGCAGCAAATAAATCCTATTTCTATTAGGTGGAGTACATGCTGCAATGGTTGGATCCCTGCACCCTTCGCCAATTGCAACCCTCCCGTTCCTCTCCCCTCATTCTGCTGTTGTAGCTTTTTGCGAAGGTGTTTTAAAGCATGCGACTGCATGGGATGCATTGAGAGCAGAACTTGCAGAACAAAAGGATACGTTAACTATAGAAGATGTCAGGCAGAGGATGAGAGAGGTGCTGTCTCTTACAGATGTCACCCGCTTTCCAATTCCAAAAAATCCTGATGCAGTTATACTGGTCGCTGCTACCGTAAGTGTCCTTTTCTTTTACTCACGCAAGAATGTTTTATATCATAGAGGTTAAGATAAAAGGAACAGGGCTGTTGTATTGTACTATTTGATGATTTTTGAGTTGTTGCTCCGTGATATTCTTATATAAACTTACTACACTGACACCTGTTGAATAGGTTGTGAAAGAAGAAAAAAACGGCTTCAGAACCTTCTGTTTTAAGGAGTACTTGCAATTATTTCCTAACAGCCACCTTAACTGTGGTTACGACAATACTGTTGCTTTGCATCTGTTCTTTTTTGTTGGCTCTGTTGGGTGTAACCCTTGAGAAGGAAGCAACCTCGAGGGAAAAAATGACTTTGAAACCTCAGTATCCCACTTATTCATTATACTCCCTTCCTCCCTAATAATAGGTCACATTTTCTATTTTAGACCATCTAAAAGTAGTAGGCCACTTGTTTAATTTATTAACTTAAAATTGAACTTTCTCATATTAACGTTAACGATGCTCTTTAACAAAGAATTCGGAAGAATGGTTATATTGGTATGGTAAAAGATGTAACTTTTTTTCTTAGAGAAGCGTAAAGATGTAAAATTACTAATCGTGAAGGATTGTTGTGGACTTGTGGTATCTATCTTAACTAAATTCCTAAAAATCGTCCCTGATCAAATGTGGCCTATTAATTAGGGATGGAGGCATTATCTCATTTTATCTGGATGCTTGTAATAGTAAAGATCATCTTCTAACCCATAGGTCACCGTCAAAGTCATTTTGGGGGAATGGGTGTTTTCCAATATGATCACTGCAGTTTTCTCTCTTCTTGATGACATACTAATTCTTTTCTCAATGTCTGTTGTCTGACAAGCTAGTACAGTTTTTTAACGTATACTTTTGCAATAGTCGTAACATAGAGAATTTCATACTGATGCTCTGGAATTGCCATAAATTTATACACAATTAAGTCCACAAGCGTGGCATATAAGCGAGCATCTAGGCACATACAAACACAGCCACCAGTGAACTCACCTATTAGTAATTTCCTCTTATCTTAGTTTATAAGTGATCTTGGGGGGATACCTTCCCCATTCCTTCTCTGTTTCAAGGGTCCTGTCAACTCTTATGCTAATGCTGTACATTCTTAATTTGTAATAATCCTGGCTACCTTGCCTTTACTCTTGTTGTTTTTCGGCTGAAAAAGGTGCACAAGATGCAATAGCTAGGCGAAGTGGATAAGATAGAATAGCCTCCAATGATCACTATCATTTACATTTCTCCAGCTAATGCTAAAATATTTGGCCGTATATAGTGCTCAGTAAGCGTGTATGTGTAATATTACAAGAATTGTGCTTCCAGATGGTATTTCTGTTCATCATTGGCCTTATACTTGAATCTTGACCATGTTCACGAATTTCAGGATGATGGATATATACCGAATCATTCCGTGCTGGAACTTCAGAAAGCTTGGCCGGGATCAGAAGTGAGGTGGGTTCTTGGTGGGCATGTATCATCTTTTATTCTCCACAATGGCGAGTTCCGCAGAGCTATTGTTGATGGTCTTGACAGATTAAATTGGAAGGAACCTCCCTTCTGATCATTGCAATGATACATAAACCTGTAAATTATATTGCTCTTGATTTTTAATTGTTGTACTATTTATTAACTTGAAGGAAATAGGGCAACCCAACCCAATTATGAAGGAGAAATTGGGGTGTCCTCTTTACATGTCCCAGTGCTTTTATTTCTTTTGCTCTAGTTTTTTAACCATCCCTGACGTATGGGAAGGCGATGTAGATGAATGATGAATTGATATGGTTCAAGTAGATATATTTGATGTTCATTGTTATATGCCAGGACCCACAAACTTGACATATAATTGACATTCCTGGAGTATCGAAATGATTTGATCTTCTTCCTCTTCTCTAGTTAAGCCAACATTTCATTCTGTATCCAGGTCATCAGTTCTGCCACCATCTGAAGATTTATTCTTGGTTGCCTATTGGTAAGTTCCATCTTTCTTATGCGAATAGAAAGTCCCCCTGTTCCAGTGAATAGCTTATGCAAAGGATTGTTCTTTACTAAATCCATTTCACAAAGATCAACTCACCTTAAAGAGCTTACCTGTATATTGATTTCCCAACTGCTGAAGATGTACAGTCTCCCCTTCATGTTGAAGTTGATTATATAACTATATATATATTCACTGAAAAAAAGGACGTATTACATTTAGGTTCCGTTTGGTAGGGCGTAAAATATTTTCCTGCAAAATTGTTTTCCTATTTTTAATTTTACATTGTTTGGTATGCAAAAGAGTGTAAAACCATTTTCCCTAAGAGTAAAATTATTCTCCTAATGATGGAAACCCATTTTCCCTTCATTTAAAGGGAAAATTGTTTTCCTTCCTTTTCCTTATCTCTCTTGTACACTCCTCTCACTACCTCCTTACTTTTCCTTTCATTTTCCTTTCGTTTCATCATTTTTCTTACACTTGAACCAAATAACGGAAAACTAATTTTAGATATGTATTTTCCATCAGAAATTGTTTTCCATGAAAATCATTTTACACTGAAAATGTTTTACACCCAACCAAACGAAGCCTTACAGCCCAGAGTTTTGGCGGCGCCTCTCTTACTTCCTCCATGTGCTGTATACATCTGATTGTCACATTTTGGTGAAACCAATGTGGACAATTTGATAAGCTTCTCTGTTATGAAAAACCTTACATTTTTCAGTGTACATTTTCTTGTAGTTTTGTTTTTTAATGTATTTTGTACTGTTTTTGTATTATTCGGAATGCATTTTTTTAGGTTAAATATTTGCTTGAACAAAGCTGTGATCGAGGGTGAAACTTTTGGTGGATTTATGTTGGGTTTCATCATTAGTAATTATTTGAAGCATGCAATTTGAAACTTGTGTACTTTGGCTATGTTTAGTTCTCTTATTTTTCTTATTTCGAATCGGGATCGAATCGGATCGGTTCGAATCATGCTTATATTTTTAAAACTTATTATTATTATTATTATTATTATTATTATTATTATTATTATTATTATTATTATTATTATTATTATTATTATTATTATTATTATTATTATTATTGTTATTATTATTGTTATTGTTAGTATTATTATTACTTTATACGATTATTATTACTATTAATATTGCTATTATTTACTAGTATATTTGTTCAAAAGGATTATTATTATTGTCGTTATTGTACTTATTAATTATTAATATTGGTAATTATTATTAATGTCGTTGCTATTATTATAAATGTCATTGATATCACTATTTCAAGCTATTTGTGTTCAAGAAGAAGAATGTTATGTTGACATTTGTACGTGTTCTTTTCTATATTTGTTCTAATTAACAATTTTGATATGCGATGTTCTTTTTGATGTTGTACATGTAAAGAATATGATAATAGTATATGATGTTTATTTTTTTTAAATAAATTTTGGCAGAATAATATAAAGTATATGTTACTAGTTTATACTACATCCGTTTCTTTTTAATTTACTCACTTCACTTTGGGGGAGAACCAAGATGAAAGTGCAGAAGTATGAGAGAGAAACTGAAAAGGTGGAGAGAGAAATTGAAAAGTGAGAAAGAGAAATTAAAAAGTGGGTTTAAATATTAAATGGATGACATGGGTGGAAAAAGAGGAGAAAGTAATGTGACATGTTACCAAAAATAGAAAAAGTAACAGTGTGTAGATTAAAAAGAAATAGACCAAAAAGGAAAGTGTGTAGATTAAAAAGAAACAGATGTAGTATAAAACATGAGTAGCAAGGGATAATCTAATGGTGTTGGCATCATTTTCAAATTTCCCCGTACACGAGCACTAGTGGAAAAAACATCAATTGCTCCGGTTAAAAAGCCAACAAATGCTCCGTATTTGACCCGTAGCAGACGTCATACGAGCATTTTACAAATGCTCCGGTTTCAACCAGAGCATTTGGTGTCTCAAATGCTCCGGTTGTTTGAATAACCGGAGCATTTTATTGTCAAATGCTCCGGTTGTTAAAACAAAACCGAAGCATTTGTAGCACAAATGCCCCGGTTTTTTATTAACAACCGGAGCAGCTTGCTAGTTTTTTTATTTTTTAAAAAAAATGTACAAATTTGCCAAGCCGTACACCAAGCAGACACCAACAAGGAGTAAAAACTTCTACATACCGGTCGGTACTCAAGTACTAGTACCTTTTAGTGGCGGCCCCTATCATGCCAAAGATACATACAACTCATACCCCACTTTGCCCCACGTAGTTAAAGACTACTTATACTCTTATAAGAATCAAAAGAACATATATAAGAAGGATATAAACCTGAAATTTCATTAATCAAATAAAAAATTAATATGCCATGACACAAGTATAAACAACTAGCTAATAATTGCAAAAAAAATCTCATTATGCCTCTAGGACACCATAATTAGTATTCTAAAAAAAGTTCCGTGAAAAACAGGCAAGAATTCTAAATCTAAACCAAGGAAAGCTGTCACCCTTTTACGTGATGGTGATTCCTCAATCATTGCAACTTCTTCATCATCATTCTCACACGCTAAAACATCACCACCATCAGATTGATTCAAAACCTGCTCCTCAGGACACCACATCCACAACCTCTGCACCTAATGAGACAAACCAAATAATATAATAATGATCATTATATACCCTTCATTACTTCCAAGAAGAAAACCTTTAATTTCATAAACTAAAAAGTAATCATGAATCGATCTCGTATAGATTGCAAAACATCCATCCAAATAAAAGGAGAAAGTAGTACTGCTACAAAATTCCATGATTAACAGCATATTATAACAGAATTACCAGCACAAAACAATTAATTTAAGTAGAAAATTGTCATGGGTTTATGTATCCAACAAATTATCTAACCATCAGAGAAACAAAAGACTAATTAATGATTCAAAACTCGAAAACAAAATCAGAAGATAATTATTAAAAGAAGGTAAACCACACACATAAATATGATAGAATCGTGATGGAGTTGGGATTTATAGGCCTTATGGATACATGAAACAGCCCACTAACAAAATTAGCTTGCAAAAGAATAAGTTGCCCAAGTGAAATCTGCATAAACAATATAAAAGAGCTACAAGAAGTGACTGTCAAAAGAAAGAAACAATAAAATTAAGGGTTGGAGAGAGACAATTAGATATGAGAAATAAAATTAGCTACGGTCATATGAGAACATGCATGCTTACACTCACCTTTACTCTCATTGTTAACATGCCATTCATTGAAGCTAAAACTGCCATTATAACATAATAATAGCACTAATAACTCCAGGACTTGGAAATATAAATAACCAAATGAGCCTAATCAGTTACAAACCATATTTTAGGGAATACAAAATTATTCTACAAACCGTAATCTACTAAATACAAGAATTTATAAATTAGGGGAGTAAAGAAAGGTAAGAAAAAACTATTAGCTAACCTTTACATAGTAATGGTCTCCCTCGGTTCTGACTTCTAATCGTATTCTCATGTTACTTGTTCCTAGTCCGGCTTTCTTTAATGTTGCAAAGACTCCCTTCGCGATGCCCGTTCATGCAATCACATCAAACCCGTTAATAACTTAAACCATGGTGGGTGGTGAACTAGTGATTGCAAAACGAATTTCACTATTCAAATAAAAAAACCAAACATAAAACGTCTATATTTACTTGCTACATTTGATGAACCAACAAACAAGAATTGACGAAAGGTGAAATATCGCAAGTAAATTTTGTGCAAAAGAAAATGTAGCAAGTAATGTAGACGGAGGGAATAGTACATAGACTCGGTTTTATTGAAGCTGCTCATTAGCAATTTCACGCTTGCATAGTCAAGTTGGACTTACATACTTGGAGTATATTGCATGAAAAAATTTCCAAATCTTTTGGTCTGATTTGAAGTACCAAGTGTAAATAACCAAAAGGCAAGAGTCGAGGACCAAAAACTAACTAGAATATTAACAATTTTACTAGCTATACAACAGATGATTGATTTATTCATAGTAAATTCCACAATAATACTCAATCAAGAGCTTTTTTTTTCCTTGTATATAATGGATAAAAGAGTGAAGAACCAAACCTTGGTCCACTTCTCGGGGTCCCTTTTTTTGAAGCACGGTAATATTCTCCACTAACATTGCATCCTTGTAAGCTTCTTGCATACATTCTTTCCCATCGGCAGCAGCATCCCTCATGTAAGTGCTTATGGTTTTACCATCACCAGTCTCCTTAACTTGGTCCAGGTAATAGATGATGGGCCTCTCGCAAGGATCATCCCTCGTAGGACGGGTATTGAACACGAAAGGCCCCTCACTACCGCTACGCCAGGTACGAATGTCTGCAAAGGCATACCGAGGACTTTGGATGAGATAAGGGATGAATATAACTGCACGGTATACCCCCAAGATATGGATACCAACATTTAGGGCTGTGATCATGTCAGATACTTTGCTGGATGGTGAGGCCCGAGTCAACATGGTATGCACACCAACAGTCTTCTCAAGGAGTCCAACTGATTTTCACCCGAATACAATAGCTTCGCACTAACAAGATGATGGAGAGACACCAAGGAAGCCACAGGATGTGCAGCCAGGAAACCATAGGGGTCTCCTCTAATGTCAAGCTGAGGAAAGAAAACAAATCAAGATTATCACAAATTAATAAATCCACGAATCAAAAGCAGCGTATCAATTAGGCTTGCATGCCACCTAAACATGAAAAAAGAGTATTTTCTTCTTCTTTTACACCCCTCTTTTTACAAGTTCAAGTGATTGTTTCTATGATTTTGCATAGTTTCCAAGGTACTCACATCCAAACCTAGTACAAAGTAGTATGTCATAGTGAACTCCTGGAGCTCTATCAACTTTGAATTTTCAAAAAAAAAAAAAAAAAAGAAACGAGAATAAAAAAAGCAGAGGAAATTCTACGATTATGAAATCAAACATTAACGAAAGTAATTTCTCTAAGAACAATGGCTCGAAAGTATAACTCCGGTAAAATCTATCAAGTAGAAGTTGCTTAATTTTAACCTTAGCTGTCCAAAGTAATCTCTAAAATAAGCAACTTATGTATTACAACATTCGCATTATAAACGGCGTAAACAACCCAACTTTTCGGATGGCATGTAAGAGTATTAAACCAAATCCTCCAACTTTGCTACTCTCATGCAAAGCATTACATGCATATTATGCTTATATCATAAACAAATTCATGCTAAAGCTTGGAAATCCCGACCTTTTTTGAGAATTTCATGTGTAGGTTTTAGCGATTTGTCACCGCAGGTTCATGGGAAGCTTAATTAGTCGCCGCCATTATGCTCTAGACCACCAAGACAATTAACTATACCAGGACGTTTGTAGAAAGAAGCTAAATGAGCAACCAAATAAGCAGAATATCCACTGTTAGCACGCATCTAGGCTGAATTCGCTTCCGAAATCTGGCCCTGGCTGATCTTTCTTAAAATCTGAGACGAATTCATCTAGCCGCTTAGACGGCTCCGTATAATAATCCCCATTGCCACTTCCATTACCCCTCAATCCTAGCACTAAAGCACCTTTATCTTAGAATCCAAACAAGGAAAAATAAAAAACAAAGGTAAAAATATCGAGGGCATTTCATGTTTTTCTCCTCTCAAAAAAACCAGTGAAAAGTAAGAACTCAATTGACATAAACTACAACCAACAGTATGGGGGAGAGAATAAGGTGCATAGATTGATAAAAAGTAGCATTTAGAAAAACAAAGAAGTTATTAGAGCAAGTTACGGAATTTAAACTTATTTAATCCTTGACATTGAAAAAATACAATTCATACTGTCAACCTTATCTCTCGGAAATAATAAAACTATATCCATATTTGAACCTAACTAAAACATCCGTTTACCAAACTACCTACACCAAATCAAACACATACAATGCCACTCCTAATAATGCATTCCAAAGATGGTCACATTCAATTGCTTGAAATAATTGGATATCCTTAATAAGATGAAGTTTGTCACTAAATCACATTTATCAAGCATACTAGTAATGTGAGTAAGACAAATTGATCTTAGAGAACTTACTTGGCTATCAAGTGTCCATAGAAACTAATCACAAGATTATATAATCGCTCAAAAAGACCGTAACACTTTTCTTCTAGAGCCTCATATCATTAATCACTTTAACAATTCAATGATGACAATTGAATAATCAAGGACGAGAAAGCACACTCGCCAAAAAGAACACGATCCATATCTTGTAGTTCACTTCGAGGAAACGACGTCCACGCAAGTACTTTTCATTCTTATATGAATCCCTCTTAACTGGAAAGGAAAATGACTCAGTTTCAGTTATTTCATATATATACTCAAGTACATGCAAATTCAATGCGCGAAGGATGGATATAGTACCACGGAGGACGAATGGAGAAAGGCCCATCTTATCCACGGTATTGTCATTACGGAAATGAACCCGACCAAAAGACTGTAATCCATAATTCTCTTTGCTTCAAGGAACTCGCAATCCCGCTCAATTTGCCTGATTTTCGAGAGATTACAATCAATTCAAGCCGCACAACAAAGGTACTACAAGGTTTTACAAGATGTGTGACTTTAACTCACTTGATCAAATCCCGGTACCAGTCCTTTGAAGGCGGAAGATAAAGTCAAGATCAAGATCCTTGAGGGTAGTCGTTTCATCTATCTCACCCTCAGGCTTCGGCGTTGTCCGCCCATGTCGAGATCCTTTTAAGTCGAATCACCTATGAATACGGTACATATCAAATATTGAAGTAAAACATATCATCTACTAATTACAATTTCCTCCAACTTCTATTTAGCTACAAACACCTCAACAACAGCCAACAGTTAACAATTTGACATTGACTTTATACTAGCATCAAATGATAAATCCCCCACAATCCTTGATCCTATCAAAAATTGCTAACCTAATTTCATTGTAAATCGAGATAATCGAGCTCGCATACATAGTTGTAACGAAATTAAAGAAAAAGAGACCAACATTTACAAAGACACCGCTTAAAATCTCTTATCCTTGAGTGCAAAATCTATAAAATTCACAAATTACGAAACCCTAGATACTCAAATAGATGAAACTGAACGAACACAAAAGCATCAGAAACGGAAAAATACTAGAAAATCATGTCGATCGAAAAACCAAAATAATTTTATGAAGTCACAAAATGACGAAAGAAATGGAAGGATCTAGGGTTTTGAAGCGTGAAAAAAGGAGGAGAGTAGAACAAATACCTTGAGGCGAGAAAGAAGACGATCACGGTATCGAAATCATTGCGGAGAGACGATTCTTTGAAACTTTCGAAGGTCTGAGAAATTACTTCCGTGTTTTGGAATCGAGGTAAGAGATAAAGTTTTTGACCTGAACAAAACCCTATACGAAATCAAAGAAAACCCTAAAAAAATCCCCCAATCTTGGAAACCAAAAAAACCTAAAATACAGCAATAAAACTAAATTACAGCAGTAAAGTTCGAACGAAATTACCAGGACATGCATTCCAAGGAGCGGACCGAGAGTGAAGAGGGGAAGAGAGAGAGAGAGAGGCAGTTTGATGAAGAGGGAAAGAGAGAGAACTGCATCCTGAATTGACAACCGAGGTTTCACTTGAGCGGGGGGGATTGGGAGGGAGGGAAAACAATCAAGGGAAGGAAAAATGAGGAGGATCGAAATAAAAATATCTTAGAAATAGGTATAATTAATGCTTCTTGAATTGACATTAAATGCTCCGGTTGACTAATCAACCCGAGCATTTGTAAGTTCTTTTATTGGAATTTTCACAAATGCTCGGGTTGATTAGTCAACCAAAGCATTTGATAAGTAGCAAAAGCAGTTTTTTCCACTAGTGGAGATTTCAACTTATCTTTAAAAACAAAGTTTATATAGAACAGGACAACGATATAAGAAGAATATTTAACAATTTTGTTTAAGATCATATGATTATATATATTTATAGGTTTATATATAATGAAAAAAGAACAATTGATTGATATAACAAAAAAAATGTTGTTAGTTAAATCCAACATGTCATCAATATAAAAAATAATATCTATCTTTTAATTTTTTTTGAGGGGACATCTATCTTTTATTTTTAGAATGTGTTCTTAAAATATATTTTGTATGCTCTTTCAATATATGTTCTTTTTTTATTATCATTATATGTTCTTTTATTACTACCTAAATTCTTATTATAAACATACCTTAGACATGAACAATATGTTCTTTTTACCATACATAATATATTTTTTTAACCTAAAATATGTGTTCTTTTATTTTTAATTGTATGTTCATATACTATGTGTTCTTTTTCAAAAAAAAACTAGGTATTATTATTATTATTATTATTATTATTATTATTATTATTATTATTATTATTAAAAGTTGTGCATAGTAATAAAAATGATAGTAATAGTAATACTAGTAATGAAATACAAAGTAATAATAATATGTTTTATAAAAGATAAGTTCAGATAAGATAAGTTCAGATCAGATCAGATCAGATAAGATAAGTTCAGATCAGATCAGAAAAAATAAGTTCAGATCAGATCAGATAAGTTCAGATCAGTAGAAATAAGGTGAATTAAACATAGGCATTGTCACATACTTGAACCGGATTCCAGTGGCGGAGCCAGTATTTTTAAATTCGGGGGTGCACAATTGTAGACACATAAAATCAAACAACGAAAATCAAGCATGCATGGGGAGCGAAGCTCGCGCTCGAAGGGAATGTGTGGAGCGCCGAGGGATTGCGTGGAGCGCTGAGGAAATGTGTGGAGCGCAGAGGGCATGCGTGGCGCGCAAGAGGTGATGCGCGGGGCGCGGTGTCAATGCATGAAGCGTAGTGAGATGCGTGGAGCGCATGTTTTACTTTTTACACGAAATATTTTTTCCTGATTTGAGGGTGCACGTGCACCCCATGCCGCTAGCTGGCTCCGCCACTGTTGGATTCCATTAATGTATTTATGCTAGATATAGCGAATTTAGTATGGTATTGAACTTAACATCCTGTTTTGGAATGTTGAATGCATGCAATTAAACTCTATTCACTATCTATTTAGGAAATTAGGCTCCATTCACTTCAACAAAAAAAGTTTATTCTCTACATACTAATTAATCGTAGATTGTGTAAGAAAAAACGAAAAAAGAGAGAATAGCAAAAATTAAATATAATTAGTTTTTAATCTGCAAAATCAATTGGTAAAATATGGTTCAATAACAATTTTCAATTGTAAAAAATGAAACTTGCTACAATTAAACAAAAAGATAGCTATGACATTTGTCTAATTACTAACAAAAAAACACTAACTAATAACAAGGAATTATTTAACTCTAGGAGGAAGCTTGATTAAATCTTTGATGTAAAGGTGAAGATTGGTGGAGTAAGAATTGAAACGGAGCCTTTGACTATGACTATCTTCATACTTGCAAATTATTTCTAGCTTACCATATTATTCACCTTCCAAATAATATCGAGACACATAGCCATCAACATGGGAAAATATCAATTCTTTCACCAAAATAATAAAACTATTTGTCCATGATGAAACTTGCTTGATGCCCAAGACATCCACAATGTCTATGTTAATCAACCAATGCCATGAACTCGCCTTTTCGTGCCCCTTGCTCTTGCCTTCTTCAAGTACCCAAATCTTTACCATATTATCAAAATACTTAACCAGGCAACTAGACTCAAAATCACACTCTTCCATCTTACGCTCTCAACCAAATAGCCGAAAAGTACACGCATCCAAATCATAATTATCTTGATCATCACAATCTTGGGGTACTGTTAGAATTCTTGAAATCCCACATACAACATCATAATGAAATATATAAGGCAAAGGATCTTGCCTAAAACAACTACCATAATCTGATAAAATATACAAATCATCTCTATAAAACACTTGATTATCGAAATTCAAATTTCTACTTGTTATTATATTTTCATGCTTGAGTACCCATTTACCAGCCTCTAACATGTAAACGTCATAACCAGTGTTCCAATCTTCTATATCATGTATAACAAATATCAAAAGAGTATAATCTAATGGGAACTCAATACTTTTCTTACTAAATGCATTACCACATACCAATGCAATATTTAAGCTCCCATCCGTTTGATATCTCTTTGCCAATTCCTTGTTAGGCAATTTAATAGGCAACCAAGTTCCGGCTGTGGGGTTGTATAAAAATAATTATGTTGGCCTTTTGGAATTTATAGTCCTACATACCTACGATTAAGCCATTGCTTGACGCCAAAATACGACCTTTTTTGGCGAAAATCTTAAGGGGTATTTTTGGAATGCCATTGTAAGGTTGTTTTTCGAATAAGAAAAAAAATTGTAGTTTTTCAACATTGATTGTTAAGCATGAATCTTCTTGTATGATCAAGGACTCATCAGTTTTCGAACATTAATTATGGCATTGTTTCTCAACAAAACATGTTTCAGACAAAAAATCTTTGCATGTTTTTGCTATGGTTGATAATGGTTTGACAGGTAACCATGACATTATTTCGAATATTTCTCCATGAAAAGCCATGGATGCACCTATTTGGTTATCCACTCGAATATATTTCTAGTCGGACCCAAGTGCACCTAATGTGAAAAAATATGCTGATGTGCTCAACTTTTAATCTCTTATCTACTCATTTTACGTACCTTACTTTTTTTCTCCTCTCTATACTTTTTTGAAAAACTCTATTTCGCTAAATTTTAATTAGTTAAATAAGAGATAAGAAGTTGTGAACCTCACACAATATATATAAAATTACGAGAATGCCTCCATTACACACATAAAACAAAACTCTAGCTAATAAATTTAGTCAAACAACCGGACTTTTTTTAAATATGAAGTACTTCATCCGTTTCGAATTCAATGCAACAAATGCACTTTTTCACTATTTACACTTTTCACTTTGACTAAGATTTGTGATTTATATATAGTGAAAAATATAGTCAAATGGGATCTTATTAGATTCGTCTCGTGACATACTTTCATAAAATGTAATTTTTACTTATATGTAATTATAGATATTTGTGGTCAAAATAATGCATCGAAATGCGTAAAAGTGCATTTGTTTCATTTAATTCATTACGGAGGAAGTATATAAGAGCATGCCCACTCATGCCCCAAAAAAACATGCCATCCCTCTCTCTCATCAACTTTCTCTCTCATCGTACAAAAGTTAGTCATGCTTTATGACTCATTTTGACAAATGCACCCCACTCATGACCCAAAAAAAAGAACATCATCTTTCTCTATCCTACTTTTTTATTACTATACCCCACCCTATTTTCTCTCTCCTACATTAATGCATTATTTGTACATTTTGATATTTATAATATTATACCAGATTATAAATAAAATTATTTTGGGTATTTATGATCCTAATTAAATACATTTAGTTATTAATCTGGATTTTAAAAAAATTAAGTTTTAATTGGGATTATTCATTAGCGCAATCATTAATTAATTTTAAGTATTTAACAACATGACAATGAAATAACAACTTCGACATAAAATCACAAATAACTGCTATTACAAACTACTTAAATTTATTCAATAAAACGAAAGACACATGAACTGCTACTACAAACTACTTATCTTAAATTATCCAGATATTAAGACTATTATTCATTATTACGACCATATCGTTGCCAAATATGCTCAATTAAATCTGATTTAAGAGAGATATGGGTTGGCTTATCGCGTATTGCAGCCCTTCTAGCCAAGTATTGATCCATGTTAAAAGGACGTTCGTTGGCATATTCAAATGGGGCCTCGACACTAGTTGCCGCACTTGCACTGCCCCTATTTCGAGGTCGGTCTTCAATGAATTATCTAGTGTCAGTATATTGAATATATGATTCCCGCTCATCCTCAACAATCATGTTATGCATGATGATGCAAGCAACCATGATATTGCTCAATATGTCTTCATCCCAAGCAATTGATGGTTTACGTATAATAGCAAATCTCGCTTGTAAAACTCCAAAAGCACGCTCAACATCCTTGCGCACGGCTGCTTGACGATCAGTAAATACTCTTTGTTTATCAGTTTGTGGAAGGAAAAACCCTTGGATAAAAGCAGCCCATTGAGAATAAATACCATTAGTTAGGTAATACCCCATGTTGTAATGTTGTCCATTTACCATAAAATTAACTTCAGGGGCACGCCCATGGAGGACATCATCAAAAACAGGAGAACGGTAAAGGACATTAAGATCATTACACGAACCTGGAATCCCAAAAAAGGAATGCCAAATCCAAATAACCGTTGGAATTGCAGATCCACGTGTCAGCATGTGGTTCGCTGGGCGCGCTGCCCAGTACTGACGCGCGTCTGACGCGTCAGATTTTCTCTTTTTTTATTCAGCAGCATCACGCGTGGCAGCGTTTGATTGGCTCTCCAATTTTTTGAACCACAAAACTCAACGTTTTGAGTTTGGACGCCCAAATTTCACAACTTTTTTTGTGGGCCCCTTCCTCCTCCTTTTACATGACTTGATCCATGTTTTGGGTCATAGGATGCTCAACACATGGATCAAGTCATTCTATGACCCAATTTCAAGTATGCAAAATCCATGGATGGAAGGCAATGTTTTTTTTGACCTTGATGGATGACCCAATTTCATGGCCAATTTGTCCATGCAATTCACCTCAAAACTATGATAAAAAAATAGAACATTGAAATCTTTGGTGGAACAAATGCCACTCTGGACAAGCAATTATAGGCGTAAATCTCGTTCATACCCATTTGGTATCTACAAGATATTTTGACACCCATATCTTTTTAATTGGGATAGATCATAAAAGTTGCACAGTGTAACAAACATGAGTACCATTTGAAAAGGTATTGATTGGATACCAATTTACACTTATTGATTTTGTTATATTGTGGGCAGTAATAGTGTGCTGATAGATCTCAAATTGATAACTATCAGATAGGTACCAGCACGGCAGCACTTCCTCCACCCAACACTCTTATTAAATTTGTCCTTGTGTGTTGACAACGTTGAACGATCGATTCAGATTTGAGAGTGCTATCTGTAGCCTATTAAGGAAGGATGTTGTTGACAGGATGGAAAGTTGAATTTTGAGCACGACCAATATGACTAATTGGCTATATGTTGTGTGAACTTGTGTCTATGACGATGCCATATTAATGAAACACTAATTACTGAACCCACAATAATTTGGTATCCTGCCTGCCTCCAGTCCATTCAAGCATGCTTCAACAATCGTCCACTTGCATAATAGTGCTAAGTATGTACTGTCACTCACAAATCCAACATTATTCGACAATGCTTGATGCTAACGCGGCTGCTGTGGTTTGGTGTTTGAATATCTTTCTCAGTTGTGTGTATTACCATTAGCCATAAACATAATATACAGCCCTAGCTTTACCAATCTAATTGGGCCCAAACTAGCCAACTAAAAATACAACAAAAGATACAGTAAGCCCAAAGGCTAAATACATAGTCAACACTTTCAAGTTGGAAGACGTGGGATGTCCAATGCCCAACTTGCCTAGTAAATACAAAAACTGATGAGTTCCAAGAGCTTTGGTAAAAAGATCAGGCAGCTGTTCTGTAGTAGAGACGTGCGCAGTGGCAACTAACCCATCCTGAATGGCATCATGAATGTAATGACAGTCAACCTCAATGTGCTTCGTACGTTCGTGGAACACAGGATTTTGGGCAATGTAGAGAGCAGACTTACTATCACAAAAGAGAGAACAAGCGCCAGAGTGAGACACACCAAGGCTCCCAAGAAGAGCGCGCAACCACTTGAGCTCAGCAGTAACATCTGCCATCGATCGATACTCAGCTTCCGCAGAAGAGCAGGAAACGGTGTGTTGTTTCCGAGTCTTCCAGGAGATGGGAGAAGACCCAAGAAACACCATCCAACCTGTGACAGAACGTCGAGTCAAAGGGCAATTAGCCCAATCAGAGTCACACCAAGCAGTCAAGTGCAAGTCACAAAGAGAGGACAAAATGATCCCTTGACCAGGACATCCTTTCAAGTAGCGAACAACTCGAAGGGCGGCCTCCCAATGTTGTTGGCGAGGTTGATGCATAAACTGAGCTAGAACATGAACAACATAAGCCAAGTCGGGTCGAGTGAAGGCCAGGTAAATGAGACGCCCCACAAAACGTCTGTACTGAGAGGGATCGGAATACAAAGGACTATCATCACGAGCCAATTGATGATTCTGTTCCAAAGGAGTATCAGCAGGTTTAGCACCTAGAAGACCTGTTTCAGAAAGGATATCAAGAGTATACTTTCTTTGAGACAGAAAGAAACCATCACTACTACGCGCAACTTCAATCCCAAGAAAGTACTTGAGTGGGCCAAGATCCTTCATACGAAAACATTCACCCAAATATTGCTTGAAGGAAGACAAAGCAGCTGGATCATTACCAGAAATGATGAGATCGTCAACATAAACCAGGACATTCGGACGAACAGAACCACAACAATAAGTGAAAAGAGAATAGTCAGAGTAGGAGTGAGAGAACCCATACTGACGCAAGGAAGTGGCAAGCTTAGCAAACCAACAGCGAGGAGCTTGTCGAAGACCATAGAGGGATTTTTGCAACTTACAAACCTGACCAGGACTACTAGGAGTGAAGCCAGGAGGAAGCTTCATATACACCTCTTCGTCGAGATCACCATGAAGGAATGCATTGTGAACATCCATCTGATGAACATCCCAATTATGAGCAGCAGCAACAGCAAGAAAAGCTCGGACAGTAACCATCTTGGCCACGGGAGCAAATGTCTCATGGTAATCAATCCCTTCCACCTGATGATTACCAAGAACAACCAAACGAGCTTTGAGACGTTCAACACTGCCGTCAGAGTTATATTTGATTTTGTACACCCATTTGCAGCCCAAAGCTTTCTTGCCAGGAGGAAGAGAAGTCAGCACCCAAGTTTCGTTATCCTCAAGAGCATAAATTTCTTTATGCATGGCCTCTCGCCATCCTGAATATTCCATAGCTTCTTTAAAACTACAGGGTTCAACACCTGCATCAACGACTGCAAGGAAAGTACGATGTCGAGGAGAAAAATTATCACAATTCACAAAGTGTGCTATAGGATACAGAGTAATACCTGAGGGACGTGGAGCATCAAGTGAACTTGGAGGGGGGCTCTCGGACTCCACTGAGTTCACCACGTAGTCGCGCAATAACACATTGGGCTGCTTTGCGCGAAAACCGCGACCCATAGGAGGGGGTGATAAGTCTGCCACCTCACTAGAAGAAGAGAAACCCCAAAGATTTGGGTCAGAAGCATCAGGCGAAGAGGGAGGCTCGGTTGGGCCTGAAATAAGGTCGGGTGGGCCTGATGAAGGGGCAGGGGCCACGGGTGCGGATGGGCCTGCAGTAGGAAAGGGAGAGGAGTGTGTAGCGCTGGGAGAAAGGGCAGGGCCTGAGAGATTTTATGGAGTTGGGCTGGGTGGCACGGATTGGGCCAAAGACAAGGGAGAGGAAGGCGTGTCATCAGACACGGGAATTGAGCTGGGAAAAAGACCAAAATCTGTTGGGCCATCAGGAGAAGAAGGGGGAGAGGCATAAGGAAAAGATTGCTAAAAGAATTGCACATCTCTAGATACAAAAATGTTCTCACTCTCCAAATCATACAATTTCCATCCCTTTTTACCAGTGGGATACCCAAGAAAGACACATTTACGGCTCCTCGGAGCAAATTTATCCCCTTTTGCTTTTTGGTTATGAGCAAAACACAGGCACCCAAAAACTCGCAACAAATCAAATTCGGGAAGGTGACCAAAAATCATCTCATAGGGTGTTTTATTCCCCAAAACCCCAGATGGAGTACGATTAATCAAATGAACTGCAGTGAGAACACACTCACCCCAAAAATGAACAGGCAAATTAGCTTGGAACATCAAGGCGCGACTCACATTCAAGATATGTTGATGTTTTCTTTCAACACGCCCATTTTGTTGAGGCGTCCCAGTGCAAGAGGTTTGAAACAAAATCCCACTTTGTTGAAAAAATTCAAGCATGCAATGAAATTCGGTACCGTTATCACTCCGCACAGTTTTAGCAGTAGTGTCAAATTGACGAGCCACCATAGCAAAGAAGGATGTAAAATACTTGTAAACCTCAGTTTTAGTATGCAATAAATAAACCCAAACCGCACGGGAATAATCATCAACAATGGTGAGAAAATAGATTGCACCACAAGAGGAAGGTACACTATATGGTCCCCACAAATCACAATGCACTAATTCAAACAAACGACTAGCTTTATTCTCACTAGTAGGGAAACTATCACGAGTTTGTTTTGCCATAGGGCAAACATCACAAATTTTATTTAACTTTTTCCTGTAAGTACTAGACTTAATCGCAGGCAACAGCTTCACAGCTCGTTCTGAAGGATGACCTAACCTTTGATGCCACAAATCAAAAAGGCTCAAACCAAGAACACCAACCGCTTGCACAACAGCCACCGTGCGGAAGTAATAGAGGCCCCCTCGCCGTTCACCTGCTCCAATCAGAGTCCCTGAAGGTTGGTCCTGTATAGCACACAAAGAAGGAGTGAATTGAACAGTACAATGGTTATCAGATACCAAATGTGACACAGAAATCAAGTTACAATGAAATTCAGGAACAAACAACACATCGCGCAATATAATATGATGAGTAAGATACACATCTTCCTTTTTCCGTAGCAAAAACAGTGCTCCCATTAGGGAGACCAACTGGACACCCTTTCACATCACGTACGTCACTCAAATAGGACAAGTTGCCAGTGATGTGATGAGATGCCCCCGTATCAATGATCCAAGATATATCACAAGGCTCACCTGTCATTCGTTCATTAGTATTCTGTTCATTGTAATTAATTAAGGTCATGAGAGCTTGAATTTGTTATGGTGTGAGGTTTGCAAGAGGGGCACCCCCCTTGTCTCCGGTATTAAAGGCACCATCACTTACAAAATGAGCACGAGCTCCCACGGCATAGCTTGCTGTCCCAGCAGGGACAACCGCACCACGCGTAGCCACGACAGTAGAGGATTGCCCCCCAGCACCACCAGGTGTGGCTGCCGACTGCCCCCCAGCACCACCAGACGTTGCTACCCCATCCACACGGCCAGCGTTCCTTGCCCGAATGCGTTCTTCATACCACGCCGGATTTCCGTGGATTTTAAAACAAGTGCTCATCTCATGTCCCTTCTGTTTACAGTGAGAACAAAATAACTTGCTCTTGTCTACTCGATCAATCCTCCCCTTGCCACGCTCAGAATTGACATAGAATGCCTGCACACTTTCGTGTGTCTCCCGACCTCGAGTCGCGTTCCGCGACTGCTATTCTTGAACCAGTGCTTGATACGCACGGTTCAAGTCTCCTAATGGTTGCTGCGAGAGTATGTTTGTGCGCACAGGACCATATTTGTTGTCCAAACCGATCAAAAACTGATGGAAAATCTCTTCCTCTCTATCCTTGGATAACTTCAAACCAAGTCCACAATCACATTTCTTGCACTCACAAGAAGGTAAGGGTTTCAATCTCACCAATTCATCATACAAACCCACGAGTTTTGCATAATACTCGTCGATTTTCATCCCATCTGTCTACTTGCAATCACTTTTGGCTGCCTTGATTTGTTGTATACGAGGTCCGTTTGCCACACAAAACCTCCTCTCAAGGTAGAGCCACAAGTCTCTAGCGTTTTCATGCAACGGAATGGTTGCGGCTATCTTCGGTTCCATGCTCCTCAACATCCAAGAAACAATCATTGAATGCACAGTATCCCAGTCAAGTAGGGCATTCGAATCATCAGGTTTGTCAATGGTTCCGTCCACGAAGCCATACTTGCGTCGCGCACGAAGTGAGAGCGTCACCGCTCTTGCCCAGGCCACATAATTTTCACCGGTGAAAATCACGTGGCTAATCACGTTGCCCGGCTGATCGCCGGAGCCCAGGTAATAAGGAGAGGTGGTGTTCACCTGCCACGCTCCCTTCATATCATCACTGTTCTTCTTATTGTCAACCATGATGCTCGCTTCCCTTTGCTTTTCACGCGGGTGATGCTAAGGCTCAGGCGAGGCTGTCGGAAAAAGTCAGTCTACCGCCGTTCAACCCCGCGGCTCTGATACCATGCTAACGCGGCTGCTGTGGTTTGGTGTTTGAATATCTTTCTCAGTTGTGTGTATTACCATTAGCCATAAACATAATATACAGCCCTAGCTTTACCAATCTAATTGGGCCCAAACTAGCCAACTAAAAATACAACAAAAGATACAGCAAGCCTAAAGGCTAAATACATAGTCCAACACTTGATGCATTGCATTTATATTTTCTCGAACTTATTTCCCTAAATATTGCAAGGAAGATTTTTTTCTCACTTTACCCTGCTTTCCGAGATAATTCCTTAGATATAGTTCATACAGATCATTACTGCAGAATTCTATTTTGTTTTAAGAGTCGTCTTGAAAATATCTTCTATATAATAACATCTTTTTCTATCTATGTTTATCCCATACATAAGTAGCCAACGTAACCATGCCAGCTCCTACCTTGAAATGCTCTCTCCTCTCCTTCACCTTCACCTTCTTGCTGGTCCTTCTATCCTTAAACCCGGCTTCTTCGGCCTCCGTCTGTAACACAAATGACCAAAAATCCCTCCTCGAAATCAAATACCATTTCAACAATGCCTCAACTTTCACCACTTGGGATCCTAACACCGACTGTTGTACCAATTGGTCAGGCATCCAATGTGATGCGCACGGCCGTGTTATCATGCTTGCTAATAGCATTGCTGATGATGTCGTAGGCGAAATCCCACCAGCCATGGGCGAACTCCCATACCTCCAATTCATTGCCTTCTCCAACTTACCCCACCTCTCTGGTTCAATCCCCTCATTCCTATCAAAACTAACCAACCTTCAACACCTTGATCTCAGCCTCAACAACCTCACGGGTCCGATACCGGTATTCTTAAGCCAACTCAAGGACTTAGACGACATCGATCTCTCCTTCAACAGCCTTACTGGCTCAATCCCTTCATCCCTTTCCCAACTCCCCAAGCTTAGAACCATTAACCTTGGCTCAAACAAACTCTCTGGTCCTATCCCACCTTCACTTGGCTCTATCAAGAGCATGGTCCAAATTTACCTCTATGCTAATAGCCTCTCAGGCTCAATCCCACCTTCTCTATCCCGCCTTCCTGAACTCAATGAGCTCGCTCTATGGGGTAACAAGCTCACGGGTACTATCCCGGCCTCATTCGGCTCGTTCCGAAACCCGGATATTAGCCTCGACTTGTCCTCCAACAAGCTATCTGGTTCAATCCCAAGATCATTTGGTAAGGCCAATATAACACAATTAGATATCTCTAAGAACAAGTTTACTGGCGACGCCTCATTTTTGTTTTCTAGAGATAAGACGGTGTTGAGCTCCATATTTATGGATAATAATCTTTTCAAGTTTGATTTTTCTAACGTTGATCTTTCCTTGGGTTTGAAGAGTTTGGATATAAGTCATAATATGATATTTGGGTCACTTCCTAAACGACTTGGTCAGTTACCGTTGTATAGAATTGATGTGAGCTTTAACCAGCTTTGTGGGAAGATACCAACTGGAAGAAGGTTGAAACAGTTTGATGCATCTAAGTTTTCTAATAACAAGTGTTTGTGTGGTCCGCCATTACCCCCTTGCAATTAGAGTATTATTCTGTTGTGCTTTACTTGATGGGAACTCAAGTATTCCAGTTTACTTTGAATATGCTTAATTTGGATTGTATAAGTTTAATGTACATTTTGACTCCTTTCACAAGTTTATTTACCACAATATTGACGTCTTCCCAATTTTATGAGAGAAACTACGAAGTTATTCCATTTACCAAACTAATCATGTGAATTGTCATTTAAAATCATAAAGTCTATGTCCTTCGAAAAGGTCTCACAAAATCATTACACATGTACGCTTTTATGATGATAATAAAAATGAATAGTAATCCCTGTTAAATATGGGCCTGGGCCGCATCCATCACAAGGAGAGAGAGTCCACTTCATAAGACAAAGGAGGTTCCACCTTAAAATCATATGACAATAAAGGGAGTAGCCCCTTTGCATTATAAAGTGAACCCATCTCTCTTCTTTAATCAATGTGGGACACTCACATGTGGTGTGCGCTATACATTATAGCTTCAACAATCCCATTAATCTATCTTACTGTGAAACGTTCTATCAACTTTTGTTTTTTTCTTTTCCAATCAAACCTCGCAAGTTTTATTCAACATTTTTATGATCACTTATCATAATAGTTTTTCGTCAAACATGATGTACAACGGATAATGAATCGCAATATCACTAAGGCAGAGACTGAGCAAATTTTTAAGTACAACTAGTCATTAAACATCCAATGGTCAAGCATTTATGAACCCAACAACATCCATAACATAATCAGCAGATGTAGCTTTTTTTAAAGTTGGACTCACATCTCATCGTTGGAGACTAAAATAGCGCAAGTTATTACATGGACTTGGGTCCATGTGCCTCTTACATGGACCCCCTCTAAATAGTCACTTTGTATATGGAAATGTTCAACCACCACCACCTCCACCAACTCCAACCTGACAAACTTCTGCACCAACTACGCGAACATCTTCCTCCCCAACCACCACCACATCCATCCTCTCCGACCACCTCCTCACTCGCACCACCACCATTACCACTACATCCACCGTAACTCTTAGAATGGAGATGCATCCACTTCTTTCTCCTCGAGTGACGCCTCGGGTTCCGCTGCGACGGCGGTTGCAGCACCGCGTAGACGGTTGCATCGCCAGCGATGGAGGAATCGACGTCCCTAGCTCCTGCCGTGGCGAGTTTGATAAATCCTAGGAGAGAGAAAACTATCGATTTGGGAGGGAGAAGTGAGATTTGGTGATGAAAGATAAATGACATGGTTTTGTGATTTTTTTGATATAATATGTGTTCGATATTAACAAGTTTGAGCAACTCTATCTTCACGATTTTTTGGATTTTTTGGTAGAGCAACTCAGTTGAATATTTGATGGTCTATATTGTTGAACATTTTTGGAAAGAAAGTGAATATTTCACAATTCAAGCTGAAAACATTTGTTAACATTTTAATATGTGGTTTATAAATGTGAACATTTGTGAATCATGTATTACTACATAAACATTGGAACTTGCATTTGAATATTTGTTTGTTAAGTTAAATACTTGCATTTTAAACTTAATTAACAGATACAATTGAACATTTTCATATACAAAGTGAATATTTAGTTTGTTAAGCTGAATATTTTCATATACAACTGCACAGATGAAATTGAACATTTTAAGTTGAACATTTACTTCATTTTTCAACTATTTTGTAAAAATTCAAGCCAATCAAACAAAATTGTTGTAACTTGCGAAAATTCAAGGCTATGCTTTTAATTTTATTAGTAAGAATGCGAGAACTACAATATTCAAGCAATTTTCTCAGTAAAGATATAAATGCAACTATTTTTGTTGATAATTCGAATTACCTTTTTTTTTTCTTGTTTATGATTTTCCATGATAAATTGTTGAATTTGTGCTTGCGAATGTGAATATTTCGTTGATATCAATCTTATTTTCTACTTTGATTTTGTTAATTTTTTTTTTTTGAAAAATCTAGGCTTTTTTTATGGTTTTTAGGGAGGTTTTGGGGTTTTTGAGGAGAGAGATAAATAGTTGAGAGAGATTTTGGGGGATTTGAGGAGAGAGAAGAATAGATGAGAGAGATTTTGGGAGTTTTTTTTTTGAGTTTTATCGTGGTTGTTGGTATTTATATAGTAGTTGTATAGGGGGGAGGCGGGTCCATGTAAGAGACCCGAGTCCATGATGTACTATTTGCCGAAATGGACTCCAACAAGGATACCAAAGGGATTTCATAGGTTTGAGTATGAAAGTAAATGTAAGTTAGTACCAAATCACTATAAAATTGGTACCGAAATAGTCAATGTGATACCCAATACCAAAAGGACTCTTGCTTACACTTTGGTACCAAAGTTACACTCTAGTACTGATTTCACTGCACTTTGGTACCAATTTACACTTTACTTTGGTACCTCCAACCTATAAAATTACTAAAATACCCATCAAGCAGTGAGACGCCAAGCCTTTTTCCAACTTTTTACCACCAATAGCATCTGAAATTGATTGCAAGTATCTGACCTTATAAATTGAAATAGCATCTGAAATTGATTGCAAGTATCTGACCTTATAAATTGAAATATTTCTTGTTGGAAGCATTTTTTCAAGGGCCAGTTACCATAGGCCATAGGACATAAAGCAATCATCAATGTGACTTTGCATAAAGCCATAAACCGTACCCCACTGACAAAATAATTTATAGGCAGTTCGGCACATCTTGCAGAACACCATCCAAGGCTCCAAGCTAATCTTACCACCATTTAAGGTTCGCCCTAGTCCCTACAAAGCTTGCAAACATAATTGCAGTTTAGAAAAAGATTCGTTTCTCCTTCTCCCACCCCCCCACTTGAGTTGATAAATTAACTTTCTTTATAGTGATTTGAATAGGACTAGTGGTGTCAAAAACAGATCTGACCGCCGGCCAACCCGACATCGACCCGACTCAACCCTGGTTCGGACTCGCGAGGCTCCCGCACCGACCGAAACCCGACCTCTGGGATTACCTGCACCTAACCGGACTCCGACAAAGATCATATTCTGACCTGACCACACAGACCTGCATTCAAACTCGAACCTGACTGAAACCCAACCAGATATTAACACAAAACCCGACTAGACCCAGTAAATATCAGGTTCAACCCGATTTTTTTATGATCAACCCGAATTCAATTATAATTCATGTTAACTAGATAAAATAAGATTTGCCTTATTTGATTCAATTTTTCAAACCAAGTTATTTGAACGACTAAAGCCCACAAAATTATTAAAATTCAATTATTGTAAATTATCTTTACTAAAACTAAATTGAACAAAAATTGAGTTGAACATGATAGATTTAAATTAAAAATCGAACTTAACTCAACCAAAACTATTCTGTAACCAAATTAATTTATTATTATCTAGATCAAATTGTACTTGAATTCACAAGTCAATTATTTTTACTTTGATTTTTTTATTAAACTTATTACTTCCTCCGTTTTTTTACTCGCATTTTTTAATTGTTTTCATCAACTCCAATACACCCTCCGTTTCATTTTAATTTACTCACTTCACTTTGGGGGAGAACCAAGGAGAAAGTGCAAAAGTATGAGAGAGAAATTGAAAAGTGAGAGAGAGAAATTAAAAAGTGGGTTAAAATATAAAAAAGTGGATGACATGGGTGGAAAAAGAGGAGAAAGTAGATGTGACATGTTACCAAAAATAGAAAAACACAACAGTGTGTAGATTAAAAAAAACGGACCAAAAAGGAAAGTGTGTAGATAGAAAAAAAACGGAGGGAGTACAATTTTTGGGTATGAGAGAGGTAGAGAGAAAAAAAAGAGAGGGCCCATGTGATTGGAGAGAGATAGAGAGAAAAGAAAAGCAAAAATAGAAAGTGTTGCAAGTAATTAATGATTTCCCTTTTAGGAAAGTGTTGCGGGTAAAAAAAAAACGGAGGAAGTTTATAAGGTATAATAACTTGAAAGTTGCGAATGTTTTACTAAAATTAGAGTTAACTTAACATTATGATTTCTCTAACCAAATAACTACAAGTCTACAAGTACACTATGTCACTATTATATTATACGGTTAAAATATGTGAATGTTTTGCAAAATTAAAAGGTAACATCAAATTACGATTAGTTAACCATTAATTGATCCGTATTCAAGCATATTGGTTCTCACAATCACAGCAACAAGATATACATATAGCTAAAGTTTCAATGTTTCTTGCTCATATTCAGGAACACATGACTCCTGGGATCAAGACACCCTCACGCACTTGAACAATATACTAGCATAATTCAATTTGGATACAATCTCACATAATATCATATATAATTCTTAAGTTCAAAGTAACATAACCAAATTCTCATATTACATACACATGCATCAACCATTCTCTTCATAATATCAATTAGAAGTTTCAAACATCAAGACAAACACCTAGTAAACCAAAATAAGCATGCCAGATTCACATGTAACAGTACATTGTCCAAATAATAATAAAACTTAAACCAACAAACAAATAAAAACTAAAATTCATAAACCAAACCCAATCAAATTCAAAAAATGCCATTAAAAATTGAAGCTTGCAAAAAGAAAAAACACATAACATAGCAAAAAAAAAAAAACCAGATTCATGAATGCCAAAATAAAAATGGATCTGAGACAATATATGTAATTTGGGTCAAAAAAATTAACTGGAATAAAAGGGTGAAATTTATAGGAGGAAAAGCTACTTGGGGTTGATGAAGATGAATTAGAGGGGTAAATCTAGGGTTTTTAGAGGGAGAATATAAAACCCATAAAGAATTATAGGGAAAAAATAGGGGAGTTTTATTTTGGTGGTATAGGAAAGAAGAAGAGTAGTATTTTGGTTGCGTAAATTGGATGAAAAATGAAAAGTCTCCCCTGTTTGTTAGTAGTTGATTAATGCCCACCGAGGCTGGACTCTTTCTCTTTTCTCTTTTACTTAGAAATTAGAAAGTTTCATTCTTTCTCTACCAGTTACCATGGAAGGTTGATGAGAGAGGCACGTGAGATGGACAAGGTCATACATATCCAACCACAAACCAACAACGGGGAGTATAAATATCCAATTCATTATTAGGAGAAAAAATCAAACAAAAATAATAACAAGACATGTAAATTTGAACAAAAAGATACTTACAAAAAATTGAAAAATATAAACATGAACTCTAAGAAAACTAGAGTTATCCTAATATTTAGATCTAACACTAAGCATTATATCAAGTATATAAACAATGAGATTTTCAAATTTTTGGGGTTTCTTCTTGAATCTTGCGATTTTGACTAGAGATCTTCAAATTTACTTGAGTTATGGCATAAAGAACCCATTTCACAACCATTGCTCCACCTTGTAGATTTTCTTTGATTTCTTGGACTTTAGCACACCAGTAAGAACGTATAAAGTTAGGAGATAGAGAAACAGAGAGAGTGAGAGATGAGAGATAAAATTGATCTGAGATTCAATGGTGTACGTGAAGATGGAAGAAGAATGAGGAAGATGAAGAGGGAGGCTGTGAGGAACGAGTATGAGAGGAAAGAGGGAGGGTTTAGGGATAGGGAGGGATTCAATGGTTGGATTTTCATCTTTTTTAAATCAATGGTCTTAATTCATAATCCATGACATTCTTTTTTGACCAATGATAATTGAGAATGCCCAATCACATGAATTGCTAACTTAATCAATGGTTGGATTTTCATCTTTCTAAAATCAATGGCCTAAACTACTAATAAACTAGTATTGTATTTTGATATTATTTTGATTTGAGTATTCTAAATTTCTAATTCTAATATTATTAGTTTAGTAACTTTAAAAATTAGTAGTGTTATTATAAATTAATTGAAATTATAAACTTTAGCAATTAAATTAGTATTATTGATTTTTAAGAAATTATTATTCTAAATTTATAAATTAGAAATATGTGAACATGTTACATGCGGTGATTAGGGATTAATTTAATGCTGACATGTAAGATGCACAATAACAGTTAACCGATTATTGACACAATAACAGTTAGCCGATTAGTAACAATTAGCAACTGATAAGTTAGTGAATTATTGAGTTAATAGGTCTAAGTGAGTATCTGATTAAGTGCTAAGTTACTATATAGTTGTTAACAAGTTATTATGTAGTAAGTACTTATTAACTTATTGGCTTTTGGTTGATTAAACTTGTTAACAGTTAACTTCTTGATTTTGATTTTTAGCCAGTTAGGATTTTAGAAAGAATCAAAGAAATTGAGATTTTAGTAAGATAAAATTGTAACCGAATGTTCACACAAGTTGATTTGACTTAACTGTTTGATGATTGATCATTATTGACTTTAATGTATATTGTTTAATTATATACTCCATTGTAGTAACACATAAACACAATAAGCCATTAGCTAATAATCTAAGTCTTAGTTTAGTAACTTTACTCATTTATATAAATTGTTGTTATGTTTATTATTATTGTACAACATATGAACCCTCATTAAAATCACTTAGGCCTCGTATGAACGGTAGTTATAAACATATGATTGCCATTTTTTATAATATTATAACATATCAAGAGTCGTTATACTAATTTATAACCAATAGAGTATTAGAGTGGTTTTACAATTATTTTGGTACCAATGCAATATACTAAAATGTTTAAAACATATTGATAAGATAGTTTGTTTATACTTTATCATATGCAGTCACAACATAATACATATATACCGTGTTATGTTTGTTATTATTGTTATAATTAGCATGTTGCTACTATGACTGTTAGTATTTATATTATTATTGTTATTATTATCACTCCTGTTGTTATTTGTATTATTATTGTTCTTGTTAGCATTATTATTATTATTATTATTATTATTATTATTATTATTATTATTATTATTATTATTATTATTATTATTATTATTATTATTATTATTATTATTATTATTATTATTATTATTATTATTATTATTATTATTATTATTATTATTATTATTATTATTATTATTATCATTATCATTATCATTATAGCTATTTACAAACTTATATATTAATAATAATGCTTATAATAATAGAGTCATTTATATAAACCTTGGAATTGATCGTTTACTTGTTATTATTGTCGTTGGTTATATATTATAACATATGAAGAGTTGTTCTACTCATTTATATATTAGAGTGATTTTACGCAGTTGATTAGTCTAAACATAAGTTGACTAAGAGAATACACTAAACATCACGGTAAACAATATAGTGTTTTTATTAGTTGTTCGTTATCATCCATATATTGATCGCGCGCGCACACACACACATATATATGTCGATCTTAATACTTTTTATAATATGATTCGTTTACAAAATCCATAACAAAATCTAAATGCCCCGACTAGGAGTTTAACCAAAGTTGAATTGTTGTTCAATAGTGAAAGGACCTGATGATGCACAATGATCGAACTAAGGTCATTAATGATTCAACCGGAGTACACTTGACTCTACCCAAGCGTACATGAATCCTAAATACGACATGCGCAAACCCAGTTTAAAAAATGTCCACGAGCGATCATACCTGAGAATGGATCGATTTGTAAATGAAACGCTCAGACTTGTTCGGTACTCGACAATCCCAAGATTCAAATGTGACCGATCCAGATGAACAAAACCTGACCAATCACTACCTGGGACACTGACTGTCGGAATCCTGACATATCCGAGTCTGACCTGGTTCGTCGTGGGTATACCCAGAACCTGTTTGAGAACCTGTTTTGACACCACTAGCTAGATAGGACAATTTCATATCCAATCCAAACACGACATGAAAATATTGAGAGAAATCTTTTTTTTTGTTGACAAGAATATTGAGAGAAATCTACTTGAACTATTGATGAGGTATTTATCGTATTTTGAAATTATATGAAGTTTCACACTATTTTTATTATAATCTCCTATATTTGAAATAAGACCTTATTCAATGACTAAAATTGCCAACTCTACCTATAATTGTACTCAACTTTTTTCTTAATCCTAAAACATTATCAACTTGTGCTATTCGAAAAAGGTTTGATAATGTGTTATCCTTCTTAAAAAATGATATGTAGTATATAGTAAAACAATGATCATCTCCATTCTATTTTCATTAAAATACCAAGAAAAAATTAATTATGTAATTATTTCGAGAGACAATTTCAGTAATTATATTACTCAAATGTACCAATAAAGTCATTTAATTTGATCCTTTAAACTCATGAGTCATGATTGTAACCAAAAAGAAAATTGTGGACAACCTACAGTCCTACTAATCACGTTTTACACACAAAGAAACCTCATGAAATTATCCTACAATTTCTTTTGTTTAAGATTTTATAAATACCCCCTCTCCCCTTGTTTATTCATCATTCTCCAGTCTCCACCCAAAACATAAACAAATCCCTTTTTACACCAAACTACTACATATAACATACCCATCTTTTGCTGCTAACTTACCATCAATAATGGAGGTTACTCCAAAAAAATTTCTCCTACATTTCTCTATGTCCCTCTCACTCTTCACCTTCTCCACGTCTACCGACTTCCCAATCTGTAACACCCACGACGAAGCCGTTCTCCTAAAAGTCCGAGATCATTTTGGTGGCCCTAACGGCCGCCTCTCGGACTGGGATAACAACACAAATTGTTGTTCAGATTGGAACTTCGTAGGGTGTGGTACAGAGGGCAAAGAATATGGTCGCATTAACACAGTCACATTCAGTCGCTCCTGGGGTCTTTCGGGCACTATACCTTCAGATTTCGGTAACCTGCCTTTCCTCAGCTTCTTTATCTTAGCAGATAACATTGACGTCAAGGGAACTATCCCCAAGTCCCTTGCCAAGCTCAAAAAACTAGATCACCTCGATCTCGGCATGAACAGCTTAACCGGACCTATTCCGGAAGAACTCATCAAGTTAAAGAGCCTCAAAGTAGTCGATCTCTCCGCGAATCATTTATTCGGAGTGATTCCATCGTTGGTCTCGGCGTTGTCTTCGCTCTCGGAGTTCAATGTATCGCATAATAAGCTCACTAGCACGTTACCTTCGTTGTCGAAGAGCTTGAAGAGCCTTAATGTGAGTTATAATCAGCTTTGTGGCGCTATCCCGAGTGGGCCGAAGCGTTTTTTTTTCTTTTTGGTAAGTAAGAATATATTTAAAGAGAAAACCATTACATCCTATGTCCAGAGGACAACTATCAACACAACCCCTATACAACCAGGAAGGTGTCAGCAGCTAGCATAAACTAAGCTAAAGCACCCCACCAAACCATATCTGCATTCTGCAGTCTCTTAGGTAGTCTAGACTCATTACGTGTCTTAACAGTATATTGTATGTCTTTAATTACATGTTCTATAGTATGTACATGTTGATTCCAAAGAGAGTTATTTCTTTCCTGCCACACCTTGTAAACAAGAGCCAGTATACTGGCCCTAATGATTTGTTTCCTGAATTTGCTTCCTTTGCATCTTCTTCTGATCCATATCAGCAACTGATCAAGAGTGTTAGAAGTTGTTCGGATGCCTAACCAATGTTTTAACTTCTGTAAGCGTTGCATACTAAAATGGCACTGGAACAATAAGTGGCCTTGATCTTCAACACCATTATCACACAATAAGCATTGATTAGTAGAGCAGATTCCTAAGCTGAACAATCTGCTTCTTGTTTGTAGTCTTTGGTGCATTGCAAGCCACCCCATGAAACTGTGTTTAGGTATGTTGTGAGCATCCGAAACATCCCTACTCCAACTCAGTTGTTGCCCTGATTTATTTAGTGTTTTATACATTTTTGCTGTACTGAACTGAGGATCAGTCATCCACGCACAACCACAAGTGCTGGAAATCTCTTGCTTAACCTTGCATATGAATTTCATAGCCCAACTAGCAGACTTAGGAGCTGTAAATTGGATCCAGTTTTGCTCTTTTACATACATTTCATGAACCCATTTAACCCAGAGGTTGTCTGCCTTCATTGTAATACTCCAGGCTTGTTTACCCACAAGGGCTTTATTCAGATGAATCAAGGATCTAAACCTCAGCCCTCCACTACTTTTAGGCATGCACACCTCCTCCCAGCTAACATAGCCAGGCTTGGGAGAATTACAGGTGCCAGTCCACAGAAAGGATCTGCATATAGAATTCACTTATTGCAAGACCTTCTTAGGCAGTAAAAAAATTTGGGACCAGTACACACTTATACTTAGTAACACAGAGTTGATAAGTTGCTTTCTCCCTGCAAAAGAGATATGTCTTGAGCTCCAAAGTCTTATTTTGAGCACCATTTTTTCAACAAGTTGCTCACAATCAACTGCTGAGAGCTTCTTAGTACTTATAGGAACACCTAAGTACCTAAAAGGAAACTCCCCTTTCTTGAATCCAGAACAGTCTACCACCCTTTGCATCTCTTGGTCTTCCAGCCCACAACCATACACTGCTGATTTAGCTGGACTAGCCACCAGCCTTGTTGTAGCTGAAAAAAGTTTCAGGCCTTGCATCATCATAAGCACAGAGGGATAATCACCCTTGTAGAAAAGGATTAAATCATCTGCAAAACATAGATGATTAAGACACAATGATTTGCATCTTGGATGGAATTGGAACTGAGGTTGTTTACCCACATAGCTCATGATTCTGGCAAAGTATTCCATACATAGGACAAAAAGCAAAGGTGACATGGGGTCACCTTGCCTTAGCCCTCTTTTTGATTTTAAAATACCTGTTGGGCTTCCATTAAGCATAAGTGTGAAAGTTGGGCTTGTGACACAAAGCATCACCAACTTTATAAACTTATCAGGAAAATTGAGCAACTTCATCATCTCTTCTAAGAAACCCCAACAAACTGTATCGTAAGCCTTTTGGATGTCAATTTTCATTAGACAACCACTCTGTTTTTGGCTTTTTTTGTACAGTTTGACAATATCCTGACACAGAAGAATGTTGTGTAGGATACTTCTTCCTGAAATAAATGCTCCTTGAGTCTCTGAAACAATATGAGGCAGGACTACTCTTAATTTTTCACAAAGTAATTTAGTGATGCACTTATATATGACTGAGCAACAGGCAATTGGCCTGTAGTCACTCACATGTGCAGGGCTCTTGACCTTGGGAATCAAGGTGAGAGAAGTAACATTCAAAGACTTGAGTAATTTCCCTGTGTGAAAGAAGTCAAGGACTGCTGCAGAGATGTCATCACCAAGAATATGTTGGAGATTTAGAGTATAAGGTTAGTTTAATTCATGGTGTGTTTATTTAAGTTACTCGGATATGGTGTCGTAACTTAAATAACATATATAATAACATGCTATATGTGTGAGTCGTACTTTGTACTCATCATGCGAAGGGTTAAGAGGACAGTATAGTGCTCGCACCTCGCGAGACTATGGTCGCACTTCGCGACGGTGGAGCAGCAGATACTGGGAAGGCAGAGAACTGGTCGCGACTCGCGACCAGTGTCGCCCCTCGCGACTTGCTTGAGCTCGCGACTCGCGACGAGGCTCCTGACTTGGGTGTTCTTTGCGTTGTTTCGCGTAGTTTGACGGTTTGTCAATGTATCGTTTCAGATTTTCTGAAATGTTATAGCATTGTTATAAATATGAGGTCTCTCATATGATGAAGGGGGTTGAGAAAATAACTTCTCTCTTTTGCATACAAATTCTAAAGATCAAAAATCAGAAATTCTTCATATCTACAAAATCTCACAAACTCATTTTCATTGAATAGTGTTCATAGTAAGCGTGACCACTATTGTTTTTCTTCTTTGTATCTCGAAGGTGAATTCCGTGAACCCGTGCTTTACGATTAGGGTCGGAATATTACTTTTGGGAAAGTGATCCACGCCTAGAAGATTGTTCATCTTGTTACCCTTGTTAATTTCGTTTTTTCCCTAACAATCCAAAAGTAATAAACATTGCAAGATGAGTTCAATTCGTGAAATGTCTGCAAATTTTCACAAACTTGACAAGTTCGAAGGTGTTGGCTTTAGAAGATGGCAGAAGAAGATGCATTTTTTCCTTCTCACTTCGTTAAGTGTGGCGTATGTTTTGAGCACTCCCAAACCCGAGGAAGTGGACAATGAAACTGTTGAAGAAATTCGGAGGAGAAACAAATGGGAGAATGATGACTATATATGTCGTGGCCACATCCTTAACGGTATGTCTGATGCTTTGTTTGATATTTATCAATTTGCTGAATCCGCTAAGATTCTTTGGGATGAACTAGAAAGTAAATACATGGCCGAAGATGCTTCTAGTAAGAAATTTCTTGTTAGTAATTTCAATGCTTTTAAAATGGTAGACTCTAGGTCGGTAATGGAGCAATTCCATGAAATTCAAAGAATCTTAGGGAGTTTTAATCAACACAACATTGTGATGGATGAGACCTTTGTTGTTTCCTCTATAATTGACAAATTACCACCCGGTTGGAAGGATGTTAGAAATTCTCTTAAGCATAAGAAAGATGATATGAATGTTGAACAATTGGGTGCTCATCTTCGGATTGAAGAGGGCATTCGGGTCCAAGATGGACAAAAGGATGTCAATCCTAATTCTTCCACCGTTAACATGGTGGAGGATGGTAAATCAAAGGAGTCTTCTAATCCTAAGAAGAGGGCTAACCATTTCACCAAAGGCAACAATGGGAAGAAGCCTAAGTTTGGTGGAGGTGCTCAACGAGGTTGTTGGGAATGTGGAAAACCCGGTCATTTCAAGAAGGATTGCACCATTTGGAAGAAGAAGATGAACAAAAAGAATGGTGGGAATGGCGAGTCTAGCCAAACCCATACCAAGCAAGGTATGTGTACACAAGTTTCACTTAATTCAAATCCGAATTTTGTGTGTATGATTTCGAAATCTTTTGTGTACGGGATGATTGTTCATGGTGGATCGATTCGGGAGCATCAAGACATGTATGCAAGGAGCGGTCTCTATTCAAGACTTTCAAGGAGGTTGAGAATGGAGAAGTTCTTTACATGGGCAATGATTCTACAACTAAAGTTCTAGGTGTAGGACAAGTAGAATTAGTGTTTAGTTCCGAAAGCCTCTTATTTTAAGAGATGTATTGTATGCTTCGAACTTAGGAGAAATTTAGTCTCCGGTGCTACTTTGAATCGATTAGGTTTTAAAATGGTGTTTGAAGCTGATAAATTTATATTATCTAAGGGTGGTACATTTGTAGGACTTGGTTATCTTTGTAATAGCATGTTTAAACTTAGTATTTCTAATGCTTTGAAAGATACTTTGTTTGTTGTCAATGACAATTCTTCTCTATGGCATAATAGACTTGGTCATGTTAACTATAAAAAGTTGTATTCCATGTCTAAGCATGATTTGATTCCCTCTTTTGATCCAAGTATAGAGAAGTGTAGAACATGCATGTTAACAAAGATAACTAGAAATTCTTTTCCAAACAATGTGGAAAAAGATACTTCATTGCTAGATTTGGTGCATAGTGATTTATGTGATTTTCATAGCACTCCTTCCTTAGGGAACAAGAAATACATGATAACTTTCATTGATGATTATTCTCGTTTTTGTTATGTATACTTGTTGTTTACTAAGGATGAAGCCCTTGATAAGTTTAAGATCTATAAAAATGAAGTTGAATTGCAACTAAGTGACAAAGTTAAACGGTTTAAAACCGATAGGGGTGGTGAATTTTATGACCCAAGTTATTTTCAATCTACCGGTATTATACATGAAACTACCGCGGCTTATACACCACAACAAAATGGTATAGCGGAAAGAAAGAATAGAACTTTGCAAGAAATGGTAAATTCTATGTTATCCTATTCGGGTTTAAGTGATGGTTTTTGGGGTGAAGCTATGTTAACAGCTTGTCATATCTTAAACCGAGTTCCAATGAAAAAGAACGAGGTTACCCCATATGAACTTTGGGATAAAAGAAAACCAAACTTGAGTTATCCCAAAGTTTGGGGATGTCGGGCAATTGTAAAAGTGCCGGAACCCAAACGTAAAAAGTTGGGTGAAAGGGGAGTTGAGTGCATCTTTATAGGGTATGCTCTTCATAGCAAATCCTATAGGTTCTATGTTATAGAACAAAATGACTTTTGGTCAATTCACACTATTGTGGAGTCAAGAGATGTAATTTTTGATGAAGATAGATATTCATCAATTCCTAGACCAAAGGATATTACTCCTAATACCAATGTTCAAGAATTTGATCAAACTAACATTAATCAAGGCGTTGGACTTGATCAAACTAACATTGATCAAGAAGTTGATGAACAAACTCTTGATGAGCATGTTGCATCAACATCAACACAACCTAGGAGAAGTAAAAGGGCGAGAAAAGAGAAATCTTTCGGGCCGGACTTTCATGTATATTTGGTTGAAGGATCAAGGAGTTCCATAGTGACTAAGTTTCCATATATATTTAATGTGGAAGAGGATCCTTTAACGTTTAATGAGGCTATGAGGTCTCAAGATGCTGCCTTTTGGAAAGAGGCAATTGATGATGAGATGAATTCCATCATGGGAAATAACACTTGGGTTCTAGCTGATTTACCTCCTAAGTGTAAACCAATTGGGTGTAAATGGATTTTCAAAAAGAAAATGAAAGTAGATGGAACTATTGATAAGTTCAAAGCCCGTTTAGTGGCTCAAGGTTTCTCACAAAAACCGGTTATTGATTATTTCGATACATATGCACCCGTTGCTAGAATCTCCACTATAAGGTTATTAATAGCTCTTGAGGCTATTCATAAGCTTGTGATCCATCAAATGGATGTCAAGACGGCGTTCTTGAATGGAGAACTAGAGGAAGAGGTTTACATGCGACAACCGGAAGGGTTTGTCGTGAAAGGTCAAGAGCATAAAGTATGCAAACTGATTAGATCTTTGTATGGGCTAAAACAAGCACCTAAGCAATGACATCAAAAGTTTGATGAGGTTGTGTTGTCTAATGGTTTCAAATTGAATAATTCAGACAAGTGTGTTTATAGCAAATTTGATGACAACGGTAATGGTGTCATGATTTGTCTATATGTAGATGACATGTTGATATTTGGAACGGATTTGTCACAAGTTGAGTGGACAAAATCTTTTCTATCTTCACAATTCTCCATGAAAGATTTGGGGGAGGCGGATGTCATCTTAGGTATAAGAATTAAGGGAGACAATGGAAAATTGATCTTGTCACAATCTCATTATATCGAGAAAGTGCTCAAGAAGTTTAATGTTAGTGATTGCTCTCTTGTTTCAACTCCTATGGACCCAAGTGAAAAATTGTTGCCGAATGATGGCAATGTCGTGTCTCAACTTGAGTATGCGAGGGTTATAGGTTGTTTGATGTATGCTATGACGAGTACTAAGCCGGATATCGCATTTGCGGTGGGAAAATTAAGTAGGTATACTAGTAATCCTAGTATGGAACATTGGCAAGCTATTCGTCGAGTGTTAAAGTATTTGAAGAAAACCGTGGACTGTGGTTTGTCCTATAGTGGATATCCTTCGGTTTTAGAAGGGTATTCAGATGCAAGTTGGATCTCTAATAGAGAAGATCATTCCTCCACAAGTGGATGGGCATTCCTCCTTGGGGGAGGTGCCATATCTTGGGCTTCCAAGAAACAAACTTGCATTGCAGACTCTTCAATGACATCGGAGTTTATAGCTCTATCATCGGCAAGCAAAGAAGCCGAGTGGTTAAGGAATTTCATGTTTGAGATACCTTTATTGCCAAAACCAATATCACCTATTGCTATACATTGTGATAGTGATGCAGCATTGGCAAGAGCTTATAGTCAAGTGTATAATGGTAAGTCAAGGCACATTGGTGTGAGACATAGTTATGTCCAAGGACTTATCAAAGATAGTGCTATCACTGTTGACTATGTGAGAACTACGTATAATCTAGCGGATTGTTTCACAAAAGCACTAGCTAGAGATACGGTAAAGAGGATGGCAATCGGTTTAGGATTGGTGCCTATTAAAAATCACGAGTAAGGGAATCTTAACTTAACGCCCAATAAGACGTTGGGTCTTGAGTTCAATAAGATTAATTTCCTTATTTGATGATTGAAAGAACTTATATGATCATCCAAGGTAAAGTTCTTTAAATCTGTGATGATTTAAGAGGTTGTTTAATCTTAATAGGTCTCTTGACATTGTGCTTTGTCACAGGAGCATGTTTTCTAAGAGATCTACCTATGTAAGTGTGAAGTTTGGCCGCTTCAAGGAGCTAGAGAGGCATAGCTTTGATGCACTTATGAATTGATATGGACACATGGCTAATTAGTGTCAAGTATATATTGGAAATGAGTAGTTAATCTAGTGTGTATAATATCTTCAAGTTTTCATTATGTGTTGCTAATGGTTCAATCGTTTATCGACACCATTTGGATACGAATGCTTGGAATGTGTATTATACTAAGTGGAAGTTCAAGTCTTTGTACACTTTCATTTATGCATAAGGTTGTTTTGTTATGATGATGTTTTGTGCAATAACTATTTTGTATACTCAAAATGGGGGAGGATTGTTGGAGATTTAGAGTATAAGGTTAGTTTAATTCATGGTGTGTTTATTTAAGTTGCTCGGATATGGTGTCGTAACTTAAATAACATATATAATAACATGCTATATGTGTGAGTCGTACTTTGTACTCATCATGCGAAGGGTTAAGAGGACAGTATAGTGCTCGCACCTCGCGAGACTATGGTCGCACTTCGCGACGGTGGAGCAGCAGATACTGGGAAGGCAGAGAACTGGTCGCGACTCGCGACCAGTGTCGCCCCTCGCGACTTGCTTGAGCTCGCGACTCGCGACGAGGCTCCTGACTTGGGTGTTCTTTGCGTTGTTTCGCGTAGTGTGACGGTTTGTCAATGTATCGTTTCGGATTTTCTGAAATGTTATAGCATTGTTATAAATATGAGGTCTCTCATATGATGAAGGGGGTTGAGAAAATAACTTCTCTCTTTTGCATACAAATTCTAAAGATCAAAAATCAGAAATTCTTCATATCTACAAAATCTCACAAACTCATTTTCATTGAATAGTGTTCATAGTAAGCGTGACCACTATTGTTTTTCTTCTTTGTATCTCGAAGGTGAATTCCGTGAACCCGTGCTTTACGATTAGGGTCGGAATATTACTTTTGGGAAAGTGATCCACGCCTAGAAGATTGTTCATCTTGTTACCCTTGTTAATTTCGTTTTTTCCCTAACAGAATATCCCATGTTTGTTTGAAGAAGAAACTATTGAACCCATCTAAACCCGGCGCCTTGTTGTTGGGAATGGAAGAAAGCACCCTCTTAACATCATCTTTGTTGAAATTGCACTCCAAAATCCTCTGATGAGCTTCAGAAAGCTTAGGGCCCTCCTCAATGACCAATTGATGGCCGAAGCGTTTTAGTCGGGGAAGATTTGCGCACAACAAGTGCTTATGTGGTCCTCCTTTGGCTGCTTGCAAGTGACAATGCTGTTAGCTAGAGTTGGACACAACCGTTTGAGGGATGCCAGCAAATAAACTGTTTGAGCGACGGCCTCGTAGACATGCCTTAAGTTTGTGTTTTAATTAATTTTTTATCTTTAACCCAAAAACAAAAAAATAAAAAAATAAAAATAAAAATAAAAAACTGGTAATCATTATTGAAGTAAGATAATTCCATGCTCCCCTACACTCTAATCAAATTGAGTGAGTTTAGATTTGTCTTTGTTTGAAAGCAAAAGTTGTTTATTATGAGAAAGTGTTTATTAGAGTAAATATATGTAAATATATTTAGTGTCCTTCTTTAGCATTGAGTAATTATGTAATGTATATACTTATGGAAAGTAGGGTTCTTTGTACTCTTAAGTATATATTGTGAATAATAATACCAAGCCTCCTAAGGGAGTATTTGCATCATCTTACATGGTAACAAGGCGTTCATTCTTGGCTGTACAACTTTCTTTTCTCCACCATCTTCTTTGTTCATTCTCTCATGGCACCCGCACCTGAGCACTCTCCCTCTCCCCCACAGGTTAGCCATGCTTACCATCATGCTTTGAGCGTCACCAACGTCAAAGCTTTGATCCCTTTAGTGCTGGACATTGACAAGGTTCAGTACACCCCATGGGCCACACTTTTCCGCAATACCGCCAAGGCCTATAATGTCTTGGATCACATCGACTCATCGGTAAAGAAACCCACGGATGTTGATGATGATTTATGGGGTCGGTTAGATGCTATTGTGTGTCAATGGATGTACGACACCATCTCGACCGATCTTCTTCTCAAAATTTTGGATGACAAGTCCACGACGATGACGGCATGGGAACATCTTCGTAATATTTTTCAAGATAACAAGGGGACTCGTGTTGTGCATCTTGAAAACCAATTCGGTAATCTCCATCTATCTCAATTTTCTTCACTTGGTGATTATTGTCAGGCTCTCAAAACTCTCTTTACTCAACTTGCTGCAATAGACCATCCTATTTCCGAGGAACGTCTTGTTCTTTAGTTGGTTGGAAAATTAACTAATGATTACCGTATGGTATCTACACTTATTCAGCAATCTACTCCTCTTCCTAGTTTTCATAAAGCCTGCTCTATGCTTGAATTGGACCGGGTTAGTCGCGAGAAATCGGAGCCTTTATCCTCGTCCTTTGATAATGTTTTTTTCACCGAAGTCACTTCTCCTCCGCCACCATCACAGACCGCCCAAGGTGGTTTGGTTGGCCACCGGCAAGGTTACGGCAAACAACATGGCAATGGAAAGTATAAAGGGAAGAATTATGGCAATCAAAATAATAACCAGGGGAGTGATATTTCTTCCTCTCAAGCCCACACTTTGTATGGTCCATGGGCTGCTCCTTGGGCACCTCCTATGTATTTTCCACCTTGTCCTTATCCATCACAAGGATATGGATAATGGAGGCCAGCGATGAGTCCACATCAGGGCCTTTTGGGTCCTTCCACACGCACTGCATACTTGGCCCAGCAGGCCCAACCGACACAGCAGGCCCCACTGGTCCAGCAGCAAGTTTTTCTGGTTCCTAGCAGCTACCAGCCTATAGAACTTCCCACATTTTTTAATACTCTCTCTCTTCAACCACCGGATTCGAGTTGGTACATGGATACCGGGGCAACGTCTCATCTTATGAAAAATTCACGTATTACTCCTTCTATTGTCAATTGGAGTGCATTTAATTCTCACATTTTAGTTGGTGATGGTACTAAAATATCGGTTAGAGGGTCAGGCACTTCTTTTCTTCCTAACACTCCTCCCCTCACTCTTAAAAATATTCTTTATGCCCCTCAAATTATTAAAAATCTCATCTCTGTTCGCCAATTCACTACTGATAATTGTGTCTCTATTGAATTTGACCCCTTTGGTTTTTCTGTGAAGGGCCTACAGACGGGGACAATCTTGACCAGGTGCAATAGTGTGGGCAATCTGTATCCTGTGTCCTCTACTCAATCATCCTCATCTCTTTTTGCTTTTGCTGCTCTTTCTTCTGAAGTTTGGCACAATCGATTGGGACATCCTGGAGACCAAGTTCTTAGTTTTCTTAAGAATAATAATTTCATTCACTGTAATAATACCAAAAAATTATCTGTTTGTCATGGTTGTCAATTGGGAAAACATTGTCGTCTTCCTTTTCTGTTTCATTGACTAAGACTTAGGCTCCGTTTGATATTATTCATACTGATTTATATACCTATCCTCTTAATAGTCATACAGGTTTTCGTTATTATCTACTTTTTCTTGATGACTATTCTTATTATGTATGAGTGTTTCCTCTCAAACATAAATCGGATGTCTTTCCTACTTTTGTGCGCTTCCATGCTTATGTTCAGACTCAATTTGGGCTTCTTATTAAAGCTTTACAATGTGATAATGGCCGTGAATATGATAATCACCCTTTCAATTCTTTTTCCCTCACCCATGGCATGATAAGGAGACATTCCTGTCCTAATACATCTCCTCAAAATAGCAAAGCTGAGCGTATGATTAGGACTCTCAATAATATTTGTCGTTGTCTTTTATTTCATGCTTCTCTTCCTCCTTCTTATTGGGTTGAGTCTTTGCACATGGCGACCTATTTACTCAATATTCGTCCTACTCGTCTTCTAGATAACCTCACTCTCGTGCACGTTCTTTTTAACAAGGCACCATCGTATGATCATATTCGCACCTTCGGTTGTCTTTGTTATCCTAATCTCTCCTCTACTTCTCCCCATAAAATGGGTCCTCGATCTACTCCGTGCATTTTCCTTGGTTATTCTTCTTCTCATTACGGCTATCGATGTCTTAATCTTGAGACACATAAAGTGATTATTTCGAGACATGTTGTTTTCGATGAATTCACTTTTGCTAATTCCGCAAACTATACTCCTAAAGTTTCGGATTATGAGTTCTTACACACTGATTTTGAGTCCAATTCCACACCTCCTGTAATTCGGACCTCTACTCCTTATGTGTCTCCTTTTTCTTTAAGCCCAAACACTCCTCTTAGCCCAGACACTCCTCTCTCTCCCACGTCAGTCCAGCGGGCCCAAAGCGTGCCCTCTCCTCCTCTTAATCTGGATGTCAGCGCCGGTCCTCCTGGCGCTCTTGACTTTTCTTTGGCCCAGGCCCAAACGGTCCGCCCTGCTCGATCTTCTGCGGATCCGCGTCTCACTTCCCCCCACCCAGATCACGCGTCTGGGCCTTCTGACGCAGATCCCGACCCAAATTCTTCTTCCTTGCCCATTATCCAGCCTAACCAACCAGTCCATGATATGCAGACTCGTTCCCAATTTGGCATTTTCAAGCCTAATTCTAAATATGCTAGCCTTGCTCTAGTCACTTCATCTCCTCCTCATATTTCTCCTATTCCTCGTTCTCATTTACATGTCATTGATGACCCTAACTGGGGTATAACGCCATGTGTGATGAATATAATGCTATGATTGACACTCATACTTGGGAGTTGGTTCCGCGCCATGTGGATGCTAATATTGTTCGTTGCCTATGGGTGTTTACTCACAAGGAAAAATCTGATGGTACTTTTGAACGATATAAGGCCCGTTTGGTGGCTAATGGTAAGAGTCAGGAGGTTGGAGTGGATTGTGGTGAGACTTTTAGTCCGGTAGTGCGCCCTACTACGATCCGTACTGTGTTGAGCTTGGCTGTTTCTAGGCATTGGTCTATTCATCAGCTGGATGTGAAAAATGCTTTTCTTCATGGTGATCTTCAGGAGACTGTTTACATGCATCAGCCTCCCGGGTTTGTTCATCCTGACAAGCCTAAGCATGTGTGTCTTCTTCGAAAGTATCTTTATGGTCTTAAACAGGCTCCCCAAGCTTGGTATCAACGGTTTGCGACTTACATTATCTCTTTGGGTTTTCAGAACAGCAAGTATGATACATCTCTGTTTATTTTCAGACGTGGCTCAGATACTGCTTATCTTCTCCTTTATGTTGATGACATTATTCTTACTTGTTCATCTGATGATCTCAGGACCCGTGTCATTGATCTTCTTAGTTCTGAGTTTGTAATGAAGGATCTTGGTCCTTTATCTTATTTTCTTGGTATTTCTGTCTCTCGTACTAAGGATAGCATGTTCCTGTGCCAGCGCAAATATGCTATGGAGATTCTTGCTCGTGCTGACATGTCTTCTTGCAAGTCTGCTGCTACTCCTGTTGATACTAAGTCTAAGCTTAGTGCTTCTAGTGGGAAGCCCCTTGCTGATCCTACCCTTTATCGTCAGCTTACGGGGGCTCTTCAGTATCTTACATTCTTTCGCCCGGATATTTCTTATGCCGTTCAGCAGGTGTGTTTATTTATGCATGGGCCGCGTGATCCTCATTTTCATGCTCTTAAGCGTATCCTTCGGTATCTTAAGGGCACTCTCGACTATGGCATGCACTTGTCCTCGGCCCCTGCCACGGGTCTTGTCTCCTACACGGATGTTGATTGGGGTGGATGCTCTGATACTCGTCGTTCTACCTCAGGTTATTGTGTGTTTCTTGATGATAATCTTATTTCTTGGTCCTCCAAACGACAAGCGACTTTGTCTCGTTCTAGTGCGGAGGCCGAATATCGGGGGGTGGCTAATGTTGTTGCTGAGACGACATCGATTCGTAATCTCCTACTTGAGCTTCATTGTCCTTTGAAGTGAGCTACAGTGGTTTATTGTGATAATATTAGTGCTGTTTACATGTCTCACAAACTCGTTCAACATCAACGCACTAAGCATGTGGAGATGGACATTCACTTTGTTCGTGAGAAGGTTTCTCTTGGCCTTATTCGTGTACTTCATGTGCCTTGTTCTTCACAGTTTGCAAATATCTTCACCAAGGGTCTTCCTCATCCCTTGTTTACTGATTTTTGTTCCAATTTGAGCATCCGACCACCTCCTGCTCCCACTGTGGGGGTGTATTAGAGTAAATGTATATAAATATATTTAGTGTCCTTCTTTAGCATTAAGTATTTATGTAATGCATATACTTATGGAAAGTAGGGTTCCTTGTACTCTTAAGTATATATTGTGAATAATAATACCAAGCCTCCTAAGGGAGTATTTGCATCATCTTACAGTGTTTTTCCATTTCACTTTGTAAAGGGAAGGTGGAAAAATAGATTTTTCTCGACTTAAATCTCGTGTCCCTTCATTTTGTGTATCACTTAATTGATTGATCATAAAACGTGTTCTCTTAGAAATTGACTTCTTCAATCAAAAAATATTTGCCTCATTTGTGTACTCATGATTTTAAGACTAACTTTGACTATTAATATATTTAGTTACATGTAAAAAAAACTGAAACAAAAGCATTGTAATAGATCTAATCATATTCTCCATGATAATGTGTTTTTTTTGTTGCTACTCCCTTTGTATTTGTTTGTTTTTTCTACTTGAAATCTTGGCACTATTCACAATTATAAAGAATTTTCTAAATTATTCTAAATATATAAGAAAAAAAATATAGTCATGTACGGTCTTGTAATATGTCGTGTAATATTTGTTTTTATACGTCCTTTTTTTTTTGTATTTGCAACATTTTGGCTTTCACACTTATTATGTTTTAACTTTGACCATTTTGTTATACATAATAATTGTTATCATGTACTCAATCTGTTTGTATTTACTTGCTACATTTGCTTTTGCATAGTCTTCAGACTTCAAGGTTTTATTTTGACTGTGAATATCTCATATTCCATCTAAGTGAAAATTATAAATCTACACAACATGAATCTAACAAGACCACACATGACTATATTTTTATCTATAAAAAAATCAAAATAATCAGTCAAAGTTGTTGACTCCCATAAAGGAAATACAACAAGTAAATAAAGACGGAGGGAGTAATATGGCGTTGGTTTACTGTCAAAGTATATTTTAGAAATATCAACTTTTCATTATCACAGTATTAATGGTCAAAATTATATGTTAGCAAGCATGAAATTAAAGTCAAATTGTTGCAATAAATAATAGAGGAAGCATATTAGTAGGAAAAAAAAGATCAAATAAGATCAACAAATTAAAATTGAGGGAAAGAAATTAAAATGGTTTATTCTTATATATTTAAAAAATTTAAACTTTGCAGTTAATTTACGAGAAATAAATAAAGAGCAAGCAAGTAGAACCGACAAAATGATAAACTTCATTGTGAATAACACAAGCCCACACTGGAGGAGAGTTTGACCACATACAAGGTTGGCAGGGTCCATCCTAAAACCAACTGGTGATATGTGGAGTAACCCATTAATCTATATGTTAATCATTCTCTCTCTAATTTTTCAATGTGGGACAACTATTCCAAACTCACATGTGGGCAATACTCTTAAGGGTGCGTTCTCTTCACCTTAAAAAATTAAGTTTTAGGTCAAATCAGTTCAGTTAAGTTCAGATCAGTTCAGTTCAGCTCAGATAAGTTTCAATCAGGTCCAATCAGGTCAATAAGTTCCAATCAGATAAATAAGTTCCAATCATGTCCAATAAGTTCTAATCATGTGCAATAAGTTCCAATAAGGTCCAAATAGTCAATGATCAGCAAATTGAAATTAAAATTTTAATTAAAGTACCATATGATTTTATAGTATTATATTCATATTGTTGTCTACTATTTTATTATTCATATTACTATTAACTTAGCTGATTATGTTATTATTAAAAAAAATATTATAACCATGGTCAAATAAGGTTAACAATAATAATCATCATAATTATAATATTTTGCCATTCGTCTTTAAATAAGTAGAGATTAATAATTACTATTTTTTGTTAAAATGTTATTCATAAGAGATTGATAATTACTATATTTATCAAAGGATCAAGTTTTATAATTATTATGTCATAACAAATTAGTGTTTATGTTATTACCCATCAAATTTTTTGTCAAATAAGGTCAAATAAGTTTTAAAGTGGTCCAATAAGGTTGAATAAATTTCATTCATGTCCAATCAGGTCTAATAAGTTCCAATTAGGTCAATAAGTTTCAATCAGGTCCAATAAGTTCCATTCAAGTTCAACAAGGTCCAATAAGTTGGATCAGGTCTAGTAAGTTCAGTTCAGTTTAGTTCAAATAAGTTCAGTTCAGGGTTTTTAAGGTGAAAAAGAACGCACCATAACACATAATTTTAACCTTATTACATTATGCTTGGAGTTGTGCATGGTACTATGAAGACTAAATTTTGCGCATGTGTTCATCTTGAAGTCTCATGTTTAATACCTTTTGCTTATTTAGATGATTTCAAATGAGCAACGAGCAAAAAAATAGCATTAGGTGCACTATGCTCACGGTATTATCCCAGGTGTATGATAAATTTTGTAGATCGAGTTGGGATCGACCCGACACGAGTCCGCCAGTACTAAAGGCCCTATGATCACACCATTGTCAAATTTTAGCTCGAGCCCGACGCGTGTATGATGGACTGGCCCGTCCAACCCGACTTACACACATGGGTCCGGAGCACCTCTTTTGAATTTTGGGATATTATCTCAGATAACCCTGACATATAGTCTTTTTCCCAAATAACTACCACATTGTCACCCCTATCGTGGAATTACACTTAGTTTGACTTTATATAGGTTTGGCAGCATTTAAGAAGGTGGTTGATGGCTGTTCAAAAGGATGTTTATTAGTTTTGATGCACATATCAAGAGTTTTATTGCTAGCAACACACAATTAATAGGGTGCCAAACCACCTTCTTCACATTTAATGCCATCAACCACCTTCTTAAATGGCGCCAAACCCATAAAAAGTGAAACCAAGTTAAGGCTGTTTGTAATTCCATCATGTTTAATGAGAAATTGCAAATTTAGGGTTATCTACGATAGGGGTGATAATGTAGGGATTATTTAAAAAAATAGCTATATGTCAGGGTTATATGAGATAATATCCCTTGAATTTTTGACAGAACTATTACACGGCATGATAATTTTTTCTTGTCCATTTCCAACCCCACATGGCATGAGGCCTGCGGTGGGCCGCATTATCCAGCCCACAGCTTCAGAATTTTGCTGTTTATCAAGATGTAAAGGCTCGGAAATTTGACCAGAAAAATGTAAAGAAAAGACGCGTCATTATGAGACTACATAGTACATAGTATAACAGTTGATTTGGAAATGGACAACTTGCAAAAGTGTTTTGTCTTTTTTAAAGTTAGTTTAGGACATTAAAGCTCTATATTACTAGATGTTGACTACTTGTTATTCAACTCATCATCTTCGTGTATTGAACATGAAGTCTATATCACTTCATGGCTGTCCTAGTTCCATGCTACTTATAATTAGTTTCCTTTTACCAAACATTTCTTGAACATCTAATACAATTAGTTAGTTACATATCTAACACAATCAACTAGTCAAAAACTAATATAATCATGTATCAGTTACCCACTAATTGCCAAACAAACTGTTTTTTTTTTGGTGAAAAATGCATGCATAGATATTTGTTAAACATCTAAGTTAGGGCTAGCTTGACAACCCATTAAAATCCGAATTAATATTGCCATTACAGAAAATAGGGGGTAGAGTTAAGTTCCTAATAACATTTTTTTCTAACTGGAGAGCTCAACATTTCTTCGCGAAACAATCGGCTAGGCGATTCTCCTCAAGAGCACAAACAAACTAGCTATACATCCCTATATACAACTAACTGACTATTAATAATTATATTTATTAATAGTTATACCTTTAGCTTGTATGGGCGTTCACTCTTTTTTTGGTTGTCAATAATATCTTTGAACTGCCAAAAAAAAAAATAATAATTATATTTATTTATCAATAAAAATCATATAAAAGTATTTATTGATACTCATGGAAAGAGAAAATAAACTACTAAAAATAATACATCACACTTACTACATTAAATAAATTTAAAGAGTCAATAATAACGGTAGGTCTTAAAGATAAGATTTGGCATTTTGAGAATCTATAAAGAGTGCCCTTCATTGGTCCACCATTCTTGTACAATTTACATCTACACACAATACAAGCCTCATTTTCCACCGTACTAGTTCATTAACATCCATGATGTCAACTTCTCCAAAACTCTATACCCTACTCTATTTCTCCATCTTCCTTATTCACATCACCTTCACAAAGGCCACAGATTTTCCACCATGTAACGCTAATGACAAAGCCGTCCTTCTAAAAGTCCGAGATCATTTCGGCGGCCCTAACGGCCGCCTTTCGGACTGGGATAACAGCACAGACTGTTGTTTCGGCTGGAGTTTTGTAGGTTGCGGAATGCAAAGCGGAAGCGAATACGGTCGCATCAACACCGTCACTTTCAGCCGCTCCTGGGGTCTTTCGGGTACTATACCTTCAGATTTCGGTAACCTGCCTTTCCTCAGCTTCTTCACCTTAGCAGATAACATTAACGTCACGGGGATTATCCCCAAGTCCCTTACCAAGCTTAAAAAACTCTATCACCTCGATCTCGGGATGAACAGCTTAACCGGGCCTATTCCGGAAGAGCTCTTCAAGTTAAAGAGCCTCAAAGTAGTCGATCTCTCCTCGAATCACTTAACCGGAGCGATTCCATCGTCGGTCTCGGCATTGCCGTCGCTCTCGGAGTTCAATGTCTCCCATAACAAGCTAACTGGCTCGTTACCTACGTTGTCTAAGAGCTTAACGAGCCTTGATGTGAGTTATAATGACCTTTGTGGCTCCATTCCAAATGGGCTGAAGCGTTTTGGTCGGACGAGCTTTGAGCACAACAAGTGCCTCTGTGGTCCTCCTTTGGCTGCTTGCCATTATTAATGTTGTTAAGAGTTGTATTAGTGGCAAAATAAGTGGCATACAAAATGAGGGACAAATAATTTAAATAAGAGTAAAAGCAAATAATGTTGTCGACTAAAAGCAAACAAATTTAATTTGCTTTGTACGTTTTAGGAGTAATTCTCTTCATTTTCACTACCATCTCATATCCAGTTAGTAGTATTGCTGTACCACTCCATTATCAGATTATTGAAACAAGATAATTACATGTCTGATTTCTCCCCAATCTAGATTGAGTGAGATCATCCTTTTTTTTTTTTACTATTTGAATTATTTGGCATAAATGTAGCTAAGGTACATACATTATTATTATGTCATCAATTCTTGTTGAAGACTATTGCAACCTACATTCAGCTTCCGCAAGTCATTTTTGATACTATGACTAAGACCCTATTGATGTTTAGCGGATATAAAACTTAGGACAAATTGGCCTCATCACAAACTATGGTGCGAGTGCACTGAACACCACCAACTTTTTTTTCGGTTAAAGAGAGCAGTAGATTAAAATATTCAAATACTAGAAGTGTTATTACAAATTACTAGAATTAGCTAAGGGAACATCAGCCCCAATATTACATCACTTCCGCAAGAGTTCAAAATTCAGTTCTTCTAAAATTATATGTAGTTCCTCCCAAGGTGATTTACAAAATTGGAGCACTACATCATCTTCATTGATCCCCTATCGAGCAACCTTAGCTAACACGCCTGCTTCCCTTGTTTGAGCCCGCTTAGCTTTTTGCACCTTCGCTGAGACCTCCAGTAATAGCGCCCTGCATGTTTTTGTCATGTTAGTGTAACGATAATTGATTTTCACTTCTCCCTTGAACACCACCAACTTTGACTACTAGCCAAAACACCACAAAATATTAGCCTGGGTGCAGCGAGTATCATAAATGACACTAGAGCTAACTTTTTTTGCCGACGGCGGGGAATCCGTGCTAATTTTTTCCATTTTCCCCTTTTTATTTCATTTATCCTATATTTTTATTAATTAGAAGCCAAAGTCACGTGAACATTTGTCGAAAAAAATTAGTTTCGGCGTCGTTTATGACACTTGTTGCACCCAGTCCAATAGTTTGTGGTGTTTTGACTACTAGTCAATGTTGGTGGCACTGGGTGCACCCGCTCCATACTTTGTGGTGTTGAGACTAATTTTGCCTAAAACTTATTTCTCTTGAATATTATGTTCTTAAGGTAGTGAGCTGTAAAGAGTCTGAAAACTAAGGTCTAGTGATTAAACCTGGTATTGTGGACTAAAATTAATTTTTTCATTATACTTTTTTGGTTTGTAGTTAAAGAAATCTAAGGACTAAGAGGAAAATAAAACCCTCAACATCCACATCAATGTATTGATGGAAAGGCTATATATATCAATATACTCATCATCCCTTCTTATTACTTCCATTATCATCTACACTAAAAATTTTCATCCTTTACTCCCACAACATACCTTACAATGGAAATCACTATAAAAACTTCTTTCTTCTTTCTTATTTGTTTGCAATACCTCTTCTCTCCCACACTCTCTCAATTTTCTCTTCCATGCAACGACGAAGACAAGCAAGTCCTCCTAGAAGTAAAAAAAAGAATTCCGATCCCCTCAGTTTTCTCCTCATGGGTCGCCAACGCCGATTGTTGCGACTCTTGGTGCTTCGTCAGTTGCTGTTATGACAGATGTGAGAAAGAACAAATATTGAATGCAAAATTGAGAATAATCACGCACAGATTTAACGTGGTTCACCAATGGATTTTTTGGCTACGTCCACGGACAGAGAGAGAACTGATTTATTGATCTTAGAGGAAAAACAGATTACAGATGTGTTATGAACTAATCCCGTCGAATAAACGAAATTAGGTTAAATAGGCATTTAACTCGGCTAAACTTAAATTCGGAATCGCCTAACGCGTGTCACCAGCCCCGCGCCAGGCGCGAGTCGCGGCCCTGACCGCGAGTCGCGGCTAAAGGCGCGAGTCGCGGAACTGGCCGCGAGTCGCGGTCAGCTCTCGGCATTTGAGCGCGAGCTGAGACCCATGACCGCGAGTCGCGCTATTGAAGATAGCCCGATTCTAACCAATTCAAGGCATATTCTTACAAATCTCCACCTTGACTTGAATCCTCTTACAAAGAACCGGATAACCGGATAACGGAGGCACCGAACACAATGCACGATTCTCCCTCGCAACCATTTGCCCCGAAAGACAACCGGACCCATTTGTCCCTTAAGGACACCCGATTAGCCCCTAAAGGCCCCGGACTTGCCCCAAAGGGCAATTAACAATCACGAACATTGAGCAAGTTCAAACAATGTTGAAACTTACTCTGTGGAACAGGTTTAGTGAACATATCAGCAGGATTATCGGCGGTACCTACCTTCTTCACCTTAACCCTCTTCTCACTCCTCGAAAAATGATATCTTACATCAATGTGCTTAGTCCTCTCGTGATGGACTTGATCCTTGGCTAAGCATATTGCACTCAAACTTGTCACAATACACAATGGCTCGATCGTGATGCAAACCAAGATCACCGACTAGCCCCTTTAACCATATGCCCTCTTTAGCAAGTGCTTTCTCAATGCCATGTACTCGCTTCGGTAGTAGACAAAGTAACCGCGGCCTGCAAAGTTGCCTTCCAACTAACAACGAGCCACCAAGAGTAAATACATAGCCGGTCATAGACCTTCTACCGTCTACATCTCCGAAGATAATCGAATCGGAATAACCGGTAACTAAACACTGCGTATCATTCCCATAAATGAGACCCGACATCGGACGTACCTCGAAGGTAACGAAAAATCCTCTTGATCGCCCGCCAATGCTCCTTACGGGATCACCCATGAACCTACTAACAACACCGATCGCATGTGCAAGATCCGGCCTAGTGCAGACCATAGCATACATCAGACTCCCTACTGCACTAGCATAAGGAACCCTACTCATATATTCCTTCTCCTCAGCAGACTTGGGTGCAAAAGCAACAGACAAATGATTATTGGAGGCACTTGGAGTATCTATAGGCTTAGCTGTTGACATGCCAAACCTTGACAAAATCTTCTGAATATAGCCTTTCTGTGACAAGAAAAGCTTCCTCTGATCTCTTTCCCTATAAATCTCCATCCCCAAAATCTTTTTCGCAGCACCCAAATCCTTCATCTCAAACTCGAGACCGAGGAAACCCTTGAACCTACGAATATCGAGACTTGGACTTTGCAGCTATAAGCATATCATCTACATACAAGACCAAATAAATCCATGATTCATCATCCAGCTTATTGTGGTACACACAACAATCATATGGACTCCTGTTGTAACCCAATTCAATCATATAGCTGTCAAACCTTTTGTACCACTGCCTAGGAGACTGCTTTAGCCCATACAAGGACTTCTTCACTCTGCAAACATAGTCTTCTTTTCCAGGAACTTGGAACCCATCTCGTCGAGTCATATAAATCTCTTCCTCCAACTCCCCATGTAGGAAAGTTTGTTTTCACATCTAGTTGCTCAAGTTCAAGATCCCGATGTGCAACTATTGCTAGTAGCACCCCGATGGAAGTATGTCTAACCACCTGGTGAGAAAATCTCATTATAGTCGACCCCTTCCCTTTGAGTGAACCCTCTTCGCAACAACCCGGAGCTTTATACTTGACCCCCTCGGAAGGTGAGGTCCCTTCCTTCTTCTTGAAAACCCACTTGCAAGTGACAATTTTTCTCTCCTTAGGACGCTTGACTAGCTCCCAAGTCCGATTTTTATCCGAGAGACTCAATTTCATCTCCCATAGCGACGAGCCATTGAGCGGACTCACTACCCGAGACCGCTTCTTTGTAGGTGGATGGTTCATGAGTATCTACCTCCACTTCCTCCGCAACTGCAAGGTGCATAAGCAACCATGTCCTCAAAACCATACCTCCTAGGAGGTCCCACACCAACTCTTCTAGCTCTATCAAGTGCTATACTAGTTCGATGTGCTTCGAGATGAGGTAGATGGATGGCTAGAAGGCTCGGATTCGGTAGCACCATGTTGATCTTCTCCACCTTGGTGCTTGTAATTCACTCCCATCATAAGTGACTTCCAGCTCCACTTTGTTTATCAACATCACTACCAACGGGACACCACCATAGACTTCACGGTAGGGTTAAGCATAGAGTTTTCATCAAATATTACACTTCTACTAAGTATAACTCGACTCTCGGATGGTGACCGATTCTATAGCCCTTAACTCCACTCTCAAAACCCACAAATACACCCTTCTTAGCTCTAGGTTCTAATTTACCCTCACTTACATGATAATAAACAAGTAGAACCAAAAACTCTCAACGAGAGAATAATCTGCGGGCTTACCGGACCACACCTCATAAGGTGTTTTACGGTCAAATACCAGTGTGAGGTCCACGGTTGATCGGATAGCAAGCCGTGCTTACGCCTTCGCCCAAAACCTTCTAGGTAACCCAAGATTAGAGAGCATGCACCTCGCTCTCTCCAACAAGTGTACGATTCATGCGTTACGCTACCCCATTCTCGCTGTGGGAGTATTCTCGACGGTATGATGACGTGCAATCCCTTCATTCTTGCGAGAACTCATTGAACTCGGACCAACAAAATTCCAGACCATTATCGGTTCGCAGTCTTTTGATCTTCCTTCCAACTTGATTTTCCACCAATGCCTTCCACTTTGCTTGAATTTCATGAAAGCCTCACTCTTATGCTTCATCATAATTACCCAAGTCATCCTTGAATAATCATCGATCATCGACACAAAGTACACCGTAACCTCCAATAGACTCAACTCGGGAAGGACCCCAACAATCGAGTGAATATAATCAAGTGTGCCCTTTGTAGTATGCACAACCTTTGGAAACTTCTTTGCGATGAAGCTTCCCAAACACACAATGCTCACGAGAACTCTAAGTCCCGCACCTTGTGCCCACACGGAAGATCCCTTTTGTGACAGAATCGCATCCCCCTTTCACCCATATGTCCAAGTCTCCTATGCCATAACTTGGTCATATCCTCCTTGGGAACCTCGGATGATGCAACAAAGACGGAACTCGTCACAAGTAGAACCCCCGAAGAAAATATAAGGTACCCCTTTTAATACCTTTCGAACTACCTTGGAACCCTTGTAGACACTCATAACTCCACCTTCACCTTGAAAACCGAAACCTCTCTGTCAAGAAGACTCAAGGATATCAGATTCTTTGTCATCAGTGGAACATGCCTAACTTCGTTCAAGGTACGAATGTACCATCATGAGTCCTCAATCCGATGGAGCCTATTCCAACTACTTTGCGGGCAAGATTGTTGGCCATAGAAACACCGCCCCCATCTATCTCGCTCATAAGTTGAAAACCACTCCTGCGGGGACTAATATGATACGATGCCCCGAATCAAGAACCCACACATCCCTATAATGTGATCGGTCATTAACAACTAGGGCCGGATCTTCCTCGAGAATTACCATCGGTTTACGCGAGCGAGCGAGAACCTTCTTTCTTGTCCTGTTGCCTCTTTTTCTTAGGACATTCATTTTTCCAATGCCCCTTTTCTTTACAGTAATTACAGACATCATTAGGTTTAGGGCCCTTAGAATTCGAATTTTTATGGTTCGATTTCTTTTTACCAGATTTTCCCTGTCCCTTGCCCCCAGTGACAACTAATCCAGATGTCTGATTTTCTGTACTAGAACCAGATGCCTGATGACGGACTTCTCTAGTATGAAGAGCAGATCTTACTTCTTCTAATGACAGACTATCTTTCCCAACAATAAAAGAATCCACAAAATTCTCATACGATAAAGGCAAAGATACTAACAGAATTAAAGCAGCATCCTCATCATCTACTTTAACATCAACATTACGAAGATCTAGCAAGATAGTATTCAATTTATCTAGATGGTCCCTCGGAGACATACCTTCCCGCATACGCAAGGCCGAAGCGAACGTTGCTTCAAAAGCAACTTGTTGGTTAGAGATTTCGTCATGTATAAACTCTCTAACTTCAACCACAGACCAGCAGCAGTTTCCTGCTCCGCAACTTCAGTAATTATGTCATCAGAAAGACATAGCATAATTGTTGAATGCGCCTTCTCCTCCAGAACGGCCATCTCAGCGGTTACTGAATCCGATGACTTCTTTGCCAACGGTGCCCACAACCCTTGTTGCTTCAGTAAAGCACGCATCTTGATCTGCCACAGACTGAAACTATTTCTCCCAGTGAATTTATCAATTTTCACATTCATCCCAGACATCTTTCTCACCCGGATCGAACACAAAGCTCTTGATACCAATTTGTTATGACAGATGTGAGAAAGAACAAATATTGAATGCAAAATTGAGAATAATCACGCACAGATTTAACGTGGTTCACCAATGGATTTTTTGGCTACGTCCACGGACAGAGAGAGAACTGATTTATTGATCTTAGAGGAAAAACAGATTACAGATGTGTTATGAACTAATCCCGTCGAATAAACGAAATTAGGTTAAATAGGCATTTAACTCGGCTAAACTTAAATTCGGAATCGCCTAACGCGTGTCACCAGCCCCGCGCCAGGCGCGAGTCGCGGCCCTGACCGCGAGTCGCGGCTAAAGGCGCGAGTCGCGGAACTGGCCGCGAGTCGCGGTCAGCTCTCGGCATTTGAGCGCGAGCTGAGACCCATGACCGCGAGTCGCGCTATTGAAGATAGCCCGATTCTAACCAATTCAAGGCATATTCTTACAGTTGCGACGATGATATACGGCTAGGTCGTGTTTCCCGCCTGTTTTTCGACAAAGTGAACGAAATCACCGGTCAAATCCCTCCGACAATCGGAAACTTGACGTATCTTAAGGTCCTTCAGTTCTCTAGGATGCCTAACTTAGTAGGACCAATTCCGGAAACCATCACGAGGCTACTCAATCTTGTAGTTCTTGCGATTACACAAAACAATAAACTTAGTGGCTCCATGCCTAAGTTCTCAGGTCAGATGAAGAGCGTTGGACAGTTGAGCTCTACTCTTAACAGCTTCACCGGTACTATCCCGTCATCTTTGTCCCTTCTACCAAACCTCTTTAGACTGGATCTCTCAAGGTATGTACCCAACTTAGTAATTATTTTTATAATGCATTTAGGATATACATGTGGGTAGTTGCATGGACATATCAAAAATCGACTTGAACTGAAAAAGTGGAGCCCTCCGAAAATTAAGAAACTGACCCAATACTCCATGTGCCGCAAAAATATGTTTTCATTTGCCATGTCGACACTATTTATAAGTAAAGAGAATCTCCAAATTTATTTCCAATTTATAAAAAAAAATATAAACATATAAAGTTTTATTTGATTTGTCTCAATGAATATATATTACAAACTAAACTTTTATATATAAATTTTAATAATATATAATTAACGATGTCAATAATTTAAAACTTGCATTAGCAAATGTAAAAAAGAGAATTGAAATTAAACATCTGTTTAAGACGGAGGAAAATTTAAAAGAATCAAAGACTCAATTTTGGATTATAATTTGGAAAATATCTTCCAGTTTCTTGTATTGAAATGAGAGAAAATTTACAGGAAGAAATTACTCCCTTGTATGTTCTAACGGCTATACAAGAATTACAACCTATATATATGCAAAACATTAAGAGAAAACCTAGACCTATACAAGAGAGCTGTACATAGGACAAAAAGAATACAGCCAAAATAACGGCTCTCAAACTAGGTACAGGATCCTAGGTAGAATAAACTACATTGGGAACATGATAGCAATATGTTCCTTAGCCACACAAACAATATGGAACTTGAATATTCCAATACACCCCCTCAAGTTGGATTTGTGGTAAACAATCCTAACTTGAAACTGAGATGTTTGTGTTGCTGTTCACTGAGACACTTGGTCATAATATCAGCAAGCTGCAGAAAAGATCTCACATATATGTTGCATATTAAGAAACCCAACAGTTAAATGCTTTCTCACATAGTGGGTATCCACTTTGAGATGTTTAGTCCTTTCATGGAATATAGGGTTATGAGCAAGGTATATAGCAGATTTATTGTCACAGAACAAATCAATAGAAGTAGGTATAGATACATCCAAGTCTGTGAGCAAGCCTTCAAGCCAAACCAGCTCACTGGTGGTTTGGGACATACACCTATATTCTGCTTCTGTGGAAGACTTTGAAACAGTCTTCTGCTTCTTTATCTTCCATGATATCAGTGAATTTCCAAGAAAAACACAATAGCTTGTCAATGATCTAGCACTGAAGGCACAATTTCTCCAGTCTGAGTCACAAAAGCCTGTAAGCTTAAGATAAGAGTTGGCAGGGTAGAATAATCCTTGATTAATAGTACCTGATAGGTACTTAATAACATGGATGGCAGCTTGAAAATGAGGTTTCCTAGGTTCTGCCATGAACTGACTTAACTGTTGAACTGAGTAAGATATGTCAGGTCTGGTCAGATTAAGGTAGATCAGCTTGCCTTGATTGCTTCTATATAGCTCAGCATCGTCCAAGACTTCTCCTTCATCAAGAGATAGTTTAATTCCCTTGGGAAAAGGACATTTGGTGGGTTTGCATCCATCTGTGCATGTGCTCTTGAGAATATCAATGATAAATTTCCTCTGATTGAGCATTATCCCTCTATCATTCCTGGCAACCTCTATGCCAAGTAAGTATTTCATTTCACCAAGATCTTTTATGGTGAAAGCTTTGTCAAGAGCACACTTCATTGCTTCAATTTCACCCTCATCATTGCCTGTGATGAGCAAGTCTTCCACGTATACAAGCACAAAAGTAACTTTGTTAATTGTGTGCTTAGTAAAGAGGGAATAATCCTGCTTAGATTGAGTATAGCCATGGCTGGCAAGAACCTTGGTCAGCTCAAGATTCCATTACCTTAATGCCTGTTTTAACCCATATAGACTCCTTTTAAGATTAATTTGCAAACCTGATCAGGAGAGCCTTTGTGATAGCCTTTGGGTTGCTTCATGTATACTTCTTCATCTAGTTATCCATGTAAGAAGGCATTGTTGATATCTAGATGATGAAGTTTCCAGATTTTAATACTAGCTAAGGCAATCAAGGTTCTCACAGAGGTAAATTTGGCTACAGGGGAGAAGGTATGTTTCTAGTCTTTGCCTTCTACTTGCTTATGTCCCCTGGCAACAAGCCTTGCCTTTAGCCTGTCTATCTCACCATTAGGCTTGAATTTTAGCTTATATACCCATTTGCTGTCAATGACAACTTTTCCTTCAAGGAGTATGTGAGCTCCCATGTATCATTGTTGTCCAAAGCATCAATCTCACTTTGCATTGCTTGAACCCAACCTTCATCCTTTGCAGCTTCAGTGTAGTGAAGGGGCTCCCTCACTCTCAAAACATTATTGATGTAGCTGATATAGTTGTCACTAAAACAACCTTCCTTCTTGATAGCTTCAATAGCTCCACAAGTTGTGTCTGTATTGCTTATTGTGTTCTTTCTTCCTGGTATATCACATACATAGGCTATGTTCTTTTCGTCTGGTCTGATCTGAATTTTTCTGATCTGATCTGGTTTGATCTGATCTGAACTTTTCTATCTGAACTTTTCTGATCTGAACTGAACTTTTCTGATCTAATCTGATCTGATCTGAACTTTTATGATCTGGTCTGATCTGATCTAAACTTTTCTAATTTACCCAACTCATGCAATCTGCTATTTCTTTTCTGATCTGAACTTTTCTGATTTGATCTGATCTGATTTTTTCTGATCTAATCTGAACTTTTCTGATCTGATCTGATCAAATCTGAAATAAGCACTAGAGTGCTTAAATAAGTTGAAAAGAACATAGCCATAATCTTGCAATCTTGATGTGATCTCTCTAGTTCTAGATGATCTTCTAGGCAAAATGTCATTTCCATCTGGCATGTCTTAAAGGTCCTGTTCATCATCTTGAATCTCCAATCGTTGTTTTCCTATGTCATCAGTCTCAAGTTCACCTGTTTCTTCATCATTCACTTCATTAAGAATATTAGTAAGCTTGTCATAGTATATTTCATCATTCTCACATTCACTACTACACTTTGTATTTTGTGAAGTATGTGAGTTGGTACTTGTCTTATAAAGTAGGAAAGGGAATATTTTCTCTTTGAAAACAACATCTCTGTTGACAAAATTTTTTCTAGTAGCTAAATCCATTACCTTTTAACCCTTTTGTTAATAAGGGTTCCTAGCATCACACATCTGATTGCTCTGGCATCAAATTTGTCTCATGGCTTCTGATGTGGACTGGCATAACATAGATAACCAATCATTTTCAAATGATTGTAATCTGGTTCCTGCTTTGTAAATCTCTTGTATGGTGTTTCCCACTGTATGACAACACTTTGTAGAAGATTTATCAAGTGTGTTGCTGCTAGGATGCACTCACTCCATAAGTATTTTGGCAACCCTGCATGTATTCTCAAGACTCTTGCTGTTTCAAGCAAGAATCTGTGTTTCCTTTCTACCCTAGCATTCTGCTGGGGCACACCAGGCACACTTCTTTGATGAGTTATGCCTCTTTCAGCAAACATATGTTTGCACTCATCTTGAAGAATCTCAGTTCCATTGTCACTTCTAAGAGTTTTAATCTTAGTGTGAAAATGATTTTCAACATGAATAAAGAAATTTAAAAGTGTTCCTTTCACCTGTTCTTTGTTAGAAAGCATTTAAGTTCAAGTGAGTCTACTACGATCATCAACAATAGTTAGGAAATATTGTGCTCCTGTTAAAGACTTTGTCCTATAAGGACCCCATAGATCCACATGTATAAGCTCAAAAATATTAGCAGCAATAGAGTTACTAGGACTAAAAGGTAACTTGTGGTGTTTAGCAAGAGCACAAGTATCACAAAAGAAATCTTTAAGATTCTTACACTTGCAAAAAGCTAGATGATGCATCTTGGAAATAGAAATGTGCCCTAATCTAGCATGAATAAGGTTCAAATTCACTACATTATTACTACAATTCACTACTGTTTCATTTTTTCTTGAGTTCAACTGAACTTCATCATCTTTTCTTCCAGCCTTACTACTCTTCACCAGCTTATAAAGATCATTTTCCTTCCTTCCAAAAAGAATGTTATTCTTAATGGAAAGGTCCTGTAACACACATCCATCTTTGTCAAATAAGAGTTGCAGATTCTTTTCTTTTATCAATTTAGCAACAGACAACAGATTATAGTTAAAATCATCAATGTAAAGAACATTGTTAAAAGTAACATCATGGTTTAGAATCACATTACCTATCTCACTCACATATTTGATATTACCATCAGGTAATCCTACTTTTATTTTACCTTTCAAAACTCTTTTGTTACTGAGTAAATCCCTGTCACCTGTCACGTGGTCACTGGCTCCAGAGTCAATGAGCCAGCAACTTGTTTTCTTAACATTTTTATTTAAAACTGCATTGGAAATGCTAATCTTACCTGCAAAATTTGCTTGTGCACTGCTTGATCCTGCTTGTTTCTCTGTCATAGCTTTAAGTACCTCTTGAACAATGTTGTTCATGATGTCTTTGTCTTGTTCCAGTTCCTTCATTGCCTTGATTTGTGAAATCCAAAGGATTGTCCTGCATCTCTCCCTCACCATCTTTCATTGCATTACCAGCATGTTTGAACTGTTCAGTAGACTTCTTGTACCAATCTGGAAACCCTACTATCTGAAAACATTCTTTCTTAGAATGGCCTTTCTTTCCACAGTGCTGACAGTTCTTGCCATTTTTTCCATCTTCAAACTCTTATAGTAATCCTTCTTCTGAAAGTTCTTTAGTAAACCTAAACTTCTGCTATGATTTTGTTTGTTCACAGCCAAAGCACTAGCCTCAATTCCATCATTCATTTCACCAGTAATCTGCTTCTGTCTTTCCACTTGGAGCACCAAGTTATATGTCTTGTTAACAGACACCAGAGGATCAGCACTAAGCAAATTTGTTTTCATTTGATCATAACCTGTGTTCAGGCCCATCACAAACTTAATCAACCTCTCAGTTCCTTGTAATTCTATCACCTTCTTTGCAATGTTGTAGCTGCACTTGAGCATTGCTCCACAAGTACACTCTGGCATCCCTTCCAGGTCTGCAATTTGATTCCAAAGACCTTTCAATCTGCAGTAATAATAACTCACACTTAGATTGTTTTGTTGCAACTCCCAATGATCCTTTCTGAGTTGGAACAATTATGGAGCATTAGTTTGAGTATATCTCTCTAATATCTCCTCCTAAAGTCCCCTTGTTGACTGCATACTCACCAAGCTTCCAACAACATCAGGGTTCATTGTGGCAAGCAACCAAGATCTTACCATGTACTCCCTCTGTCCTAAAATACTCTTTACACTTTCCTTTTTCATCTGTCCCAGAATAATCTTTACACTTCTATTTTTGGATATGACCCACTATTATTTTAATCCTTCTACCTTTTAACCATTGGCGCACACACTCTCTCCTCCAAATAAAATAATACCACTCTTACTACCTACCAACTCTAACCATTGGCCCACACACTCTCTCCACTAAATAAAATAATAATACTTTTACTACCTACTAACACCTATCACATCTACTTTTTCAATAAAATAACAATTGATAACCAAACAACAACTTATCATCTAAAACTACGTGCCGTGATGAGTGTCAAGCGTATTATGGGACGGAGGGAGTAATCACATCTCTCCCATTTTTGTATTTCTTCATCATTTTTAGTAGGCTTAGGTTGCTTTTCTTCGAGAAAACCAAGTTTATTCTTGGCTCCCAATGCAATCCTAATGCTCTTGCTCTAACTTATAAAATTTGTTCCATAAAAATTTATGCTTCCAAGAGGGTTTGATCCATTTTCATTCACTGAAATGAATTGAGGATCCTTGTATGGATTCAGAGAAGAAGTTTCTCCTTCCTTTCCATCTTTTCCTACAGCACCTCCACCAGCCATGAATAAAGTTCGAGCCTTTGAAACTTTCTTAATCCTAGGATCTTAACTCCTGTTGCTCTGATACCATGAAAAGAATCAAAGACTTAATTTTGGATTATAATCTCGAAATTATCTTCCAGTTTCTTGTATTGAAATGAGAGAAAATTTACACGAAGAAATTACTTCCTTCTATGTTCCAACAGCTATACAAGCATTACAACCTATATATATGCAAAGAGAAAGCCTAGACCTATACAAGAGAGTTACACAGGACAAAAAGAATACAGCCAAAATAACGGCTGTCAAACTAGGTACACGATTCTAGGTAGAATAAGTTCATTGGAAACATGATAGCAATATGTTCCTTAGCCACACAAACAATATGGAACTTGTATATTCTAATAAAAAATAAAATATATTGTACGTTATCAAAGAAATCCGACCTAAAACGAACCTTAAAAAGAGGTTAAAACAAAGTGTGACTAGAACTGATGGCGAAATGTGTGAAAAAGGGTGTATAAAATATTTGACCACTGAATTTCAAATAACACCACTCAGAGAGAGAGAGAATATAAATTATATATGAAACCCTAGCCTCCCCTACCTCTTCTTCAATCAATTAGGGGCTGCCATGGATGAATCATCCATGGTAAGCCCCTTTTCCCCTTTTATTTTCAGTTTTTAGTTCATTTTCTTATTTTGTTTAATAAATTAGTCTCTCTTTATGAGATTTTCTCAAACCCTGTTATGGGGTTTTTAGTTTCTGTTTTAGAAATCTCCTTCTTCCCTATGAGAGTCGTTGTGAATATGGTTCTTTTGTTTTTAGGTATGAGAAATTATTCTCATTGGTTGAAGTTCGAGACTCAACATGAAGGTATTGGAATCTCAGTTGCGGTCAACCTGACTCGATCAAGAATATTCTTCCCAAACTATATCAGAATGATAGACTTCCTCATCAATAGGCTTGATTCAAAGAAATACAAGGGGAAGTGTTGTATTGCTCGATCTGGTTCATTGTAGTTTCTTCGAAGACGAATTTGATTTAGTCTTGTTTAATTGTATCTTTTTTTTGTGTAATACCTATTGTAGATGCCGGTGGGCCTTCAATTAATGAAATTTCTTTTTCAAAAAAAAAAAAAAAATTATATATGAGAATTGATATTAGGCGGGTGTCAGAAAATATGGCATTCGTTTGCTTCGCCGACCCACAATTCAATGTTTCTCCGACAATGAGCATGTTACATTGATACTTGCTTTACTCTTAGTCACAAAAACAGTTACTAAAACTAAAGAGATGTCTAAATCAAATTAAAATTTGATGCACTTATGAGGGACTTTATGAGGAAATCTAACTTTTTTAGGAGGGAATTAATTTTATTTACTTCTATCTTAGATTATATAGTACTCCCTTGATTATTGTTTTCTGCTCAATTGTCGAATATATAATCCTTATTTTTTTTTTTTGAAAAAAGTTAAAATATTAAAGATCTCTTTAAGATGAAGAAGAGTACTCCCTCTGTTTTCGAAAGTTCTTCCTATTTTAACCAATTTCCTCTCACAAAAGGATTCCAATTAGGAATAACAAAAGAAAACGGAGGGAACGCACTATATATTTCCTTAATGTTTTCTATAACTCCCGGCCAACAAAATGTTTAACTTATTATGATCATCCACAATTATAATATATTTTGATATTTTATTTATTAATTAATTTCATATGATATCTATACAAATATATTAAAAGGTGTTTCCATTAAAGGAACGGTGTCACGTGAACACTCTTCTCAAACTTGATCAGCTTCCCTGTTATGAAAAACCTTGTATTTTTCAGTGTACATTTTCTTGTAGTTTTGTTCTTTAATGTGTTTTGTTTTTGCATTATTCAGCATGCAGTTTTTTTTTGGTTAAATATTTGCTTGAACAAAGCTGATGTCGAGGGTGAAACTTTTGGTGGATTTATACTGGATTTCATAATCAGTAAGTATTGGCAAGTTGAATGCATGCAATTTTGATACTTGTATACTATGTCACATACTTGAACTGGATTCCATAATTGTAAGCTACAAGATATTTTGATACTCATCAAATTGGGACTATAAAAGTTGCACATTATAACTAACACGAGTACCATTTGAAAAGGTAGTGGATACCAATTTACACTTTTGATTTTGTTATAATGTGGGCAGTAACAGTAAGCTGATAGATCTCAAGTTGATAACTATCAGATAGGTACCAGCACGGCAGCACTTCCTCCACCCAACACTCTTATTAATTTGTCCTGGTGTGTTGACAACGTTGAACGATCGATTCAGATTCGAGAGTGCTATCTGTAGCCTATTAAGAAAGGATGTTGTTGACAGGATGGAAAGTTGAATTTTGAGCACGGAATATGACTAATTGATTATATGTTGTGTGAACTTGTGTCTATGACGATTCCATACTAATGAAACACTGATGACTGAACCCACAATAATTTGGTATCCTGCCTGCCTCCAGTCCATTCAAGCATGCTTCAACAATCGTCCACTTGCATAATAGTGCTAAGTATGTACTGTCACTCACAATTATTCGACAATGCTTGATGCATTGCATTTATATTTTCTCGAACTTATTTCCCTAAATATTGCTAGGAAGATTTTTTTTCTCACTTTACCCTGCTTTCAGAGATAATTCCTTGGATATAGTTCATACAGAGCATTACTGCAGAATTCTATTTTGTTTTAGGAGTCGTCTTGAAAATATCTTCTATATAATAACATCTTTTTCTATCTATGTTTATCCCATACATAAGTAGCCAACGTAACCATGCCAGCTCCTACCTTGAAATGCTCTCTCCTCTCATTCACCTTCACCTTCTTGCTGGTCCTTCTATCCTTAAACCCGGCTTCTTCGGCCTCCGTCTGTAACACAAATGACCAAAAATCCCTCCTCGAAATCAAATACCATTTCAACAATGCCTCAACTTTCACCACTTGGGATCCTAACACCGACTGTTGTACCAATTGGTCAGGCATCCAATGTGATACGCACGGCCGTGTTACCATGCTTGCTAATAGCATCGCCGATGATGTCGTAGGCGAAATCCCACCAGCCATGGGCGAACTCCCATACCTCCTATTCATTGCCTTCTCCAACTTACCCCACCTCTCTGGTTCAATCCCCTCATTCCTATCAAAACTAACAAACCTTCAACACCTTGATCTCAGCCTCAACAACCTCACGGGTCCGATACCGGAATTCTTAAGCCAACTCAAGGACTTAGACGACATCGATCTCTCCTCCAACAGCCTTACTGGCTCAATCCCTTCATCCCTTTCCCAACTCCCCAAGCTTAGAACCATTAACCTTGGCACAAACAAACTCTCTGGTCCTATCCCACCTTCACTTGGCTCTATCAAGAGCATGGTCCAAATTTACCTCTATGCTAATAGCCTCTCAGGCTCAATCCCACCTTCTCTATCCCGCCTTCCTGAACTCAATGAGCTCGCTCTATGGGGTAACAAGCTCACGGGTACTATCCCGGCCTCATTCGGCTCGTTCCGAAACCCGGATATTAGCCTCGACTTGTCCTCCAACAAGCTATCTGGTTCAATCCCAAGATCATTTGGTAAGGCCAATATAACACAATTAGATATCTCTAAGAACAAGTTTACTGGCGACGCCTCATTTTTGTTTTCTAGAGATAAGACGGTGTTGAGCTCCATTTTTATGGATAATAATCTTTTCAAGTTTGATTTTTCTAACGTTGATCTTCCCTTGGGTTTGAAGAGTTTGGATATAAGTCATAATATGATATTTGGGTCACTTCCTAAACGACTTGGTCAGTTACCGTTGTATAGAATTGATGTGAGCTTTAACCAGCTTTGTGGGAAGATACCAACTGGAAGAAGGTTGAAACAGTTTGATGCATCTAAGTTTTCTAATAACAAGTGTTTGTGTGGTCTGCCATTACCACCTTGCAATTAGAGTACTATTCTGTTGTGCTTTTACGTGATGGGAACTCAAGTGTTCCAGTTTATTTTTAGGGTTTTTTTTTGTCAGAAATGACCTAATAAAATACAAGTTTTGTAGGAAAGAACCTAATAAAATTTTTTTTGTCTAAAAGGACCTATTAAAATACTTCTGATTGTTAAGAGAAACCAATTTATGAATTTCAGGCCAAAAAACTCTAATTTTTTTCAGAAATTGAAGGAAAATGTCTGCGAAATCATCTTCAAACAATAAAATTCCTGTCAAATGTAGTTGTGGTGTCCCAATTACAAAAAGTCAACGCCGGAATATTGTAATTTTGGCCTGATATTCATAAACTGGTTCATGTTAACAATCGAAAGTATTTAATAGGTCCTTTTAGACAAAAAAAAATTTATTAGGTCATTCCCTACAAAACTTGTATTTTATTAGGTCCTTCTTGACAAAAAAACCCTTATTTTTAATATGCTTAATTTGGATTGTATAAGTTTAATATACATTTTGACCCCTTTCACAAGTTTATTTACCAGAATATTAACGTGTTCCAAATTTTATACCAGTGAAACTATGAAGTTAGTCCATTTACCAAACCAGTCACATGCTGTCCTTTAAAATCATAAAGTCTATGGTCCTTCGAAAAAGTCACACAAAATCGTTACATATGTACGCTAATAATAAAAATGAATAGTAATTCCATTAATCTACCTTACTGTGAACACGGCCGTCTTGAAGATTTTGGGGGCCCTGTTTTAACATGAAAATTAGCCCCTCAAATTTATGAAAAATAAAGATGGAAGGTCGGAATATTAAAGATGGAAAGTTGAAAATTCAAAGATTGATAACTGAGAAATTTATTAAGGGTAAAAAATGAGGGTGATTTCCTCAAATATGAAGTAAATTTTTTAAAAATAATATATTTTAGGGCCCTTATAGTTTTGGGGCCCTGTGCCGTTGGGCTCCTTGCACACCCTCATCTACTCCCCTGACTGTGAAACGTTCTATCAGCTTTTGTTTTTTTTTTTTTTTTTTTTCTTTTCCAGTCAAACCTCGCAAGTTTATTCAACATTTTTATGAACACTTGTCATAATAGTTTTTCGTCAGACATTATGTACAATGGATAATGAATCGCAATATCACTAAGGCAGAGACTGGGCAAATTTTTAAGTACAACTAGAGTCATTAAACATCCAATGGTCAAGCATTTATGAACCCAACAATATCCATAACATAATAAGCAGATGCAGTAGCTTTTTTTTTTAAGTTTGACTCGCATCTCATGGTTGCAGACTAAAATAGCGCAAATTATTACATGGACTCGGGTCCATGTACCTGTTACATGGATCCCCTCTAAATATTCACTTTGTATATGGAAATGTTCAACCACCACCACCTCCACCAACTCCAACCTGACAAACTTCCGCACCAACTACGCGAACATCTTCCTCCCCAACCACCACCACATCCATCCTCTCCGACCAGTCGACCACCTCCTCACCTGCACCACCACCATTACATCCACCGTAACGCTTAGAATGGAGATGCATCCACTTCCTTCTCCTCGAGTGACGCCTCGGGTTCTGCTGCGACGGCGGTTGCAGCACCGTGTAGACGGTTGCATCGTCGGCGATGGAGGAATCGACGTCTCTGGCTCCCGCGGTGGCGAGTTTGATAAATCCTAGGAGAGAGAAAACGATCGATTTGGGAGGGAGAAGTAAAATTTGTTGGAAAGATAAATGACATGGTTTTGTGAATTTTTGATATAATATGTGTTCGATATTAACAAGTTTGAGCAACTCTATCTTCACGATTTTTTGGTAGAGCAACTCAGCTGAACATTTGATGGTCTATATTGTTGAACATTTCTGGAAAGAAAGTGAATATTTTAAAATTTCAAGCGGAAAACATTTGATGTTATAGATGAAACGTTTGCACTTTTTTTACGTTTGAACATTTTATGTTAATATTTGATTATTTGGTTTATATATGTGAACATTTGTGAATTATGTTTTATTACATGAACATTGGAACTTTGCATTTGAACATTTATTTTTTCAGTTTGAATATTTTTGTGTCAATATTTGAATATGTGATGTTAACATTTTAATATGTGGTTTATAAATGTGAAAACATTTGTGAATCATGTATTACTACATAAACATTGGAACTTGCATTTAAATATTTGTTTGTTATGTTGAATAATACTTGCATTTTAACCTTAATTAACAGATGCAATTGAATATTTTCATATACAAAGTGAATATTTAGTTTGTTAAGCGGAATATTTTCATATACAATTGAACAAATGAAATTGAACATTATAAGTTGAACATTTACTTCATTTTTTAACTGTTTTGTAAATATTCAAGCCAATCAAACAAAATTGTTGTAACTTGCGAAAATTCAAGGCTATACTTTGAATTTTGTTAGTAAGAATGCGAGAACAACAATATTCAAGCAAATTTCTCAGTAAAGATACAAATGCAACTATTTTTGTTGATACTTCGAATTACTTTTTTTTTCTTCTTGTTTATGTTTTTTCATGATCAAATGTTGAATTTGTGCTTGCGAATGTGAAAATTTCGTTGATATCAATCTTATTATCTACTTTGATTTTGCTGTATTTTGCTTTTTTTTTTTGAAAAATCCGAGATTTTTTATGGTTTTTAGGGAGGTTTTGGGGTTTTTGAGGAGAGAGAAAATAGATGAGAGAGATTTTGGGGGATTTGAGGAGAGAGAAAAACGGATGAGAGAGATTTTGGGATTTTTTTTTTGAGTTTTATCGTGGTTGTTGGTATTTATATAATAGTTGTATGGGAGGGGGAGGGGTCCATGTAAGAGACCCGAGTCCATGATATACTAATTGCCAAAATAGACTCCAACAAGGGTACCAAAGGGATTTCATAGGTTTGAGTATGAAAGTAAATGTAAGTTAGTACCAAATCACTATAAAGTTGGTACCGAAATTGTGATTGTGATACCAATACCAAAGTGACTCTATTACACTTTGGTACCAAAGTTATACTTTAGTACCGATTTGACTGCGCTTTGGTACCAGTTTACACTTTACTTTGCTACCTCCAACCTATAAAATTACTAAAATACCCCTCAAGCAGTGACACGCCAAGCCTTTTTCCTGCTTTTTACCACCAATAGCTTCTCAAATTGATTGCAAGTATCTGACCTTATAAATTGAAATATTTCTTGTTGGAAGCATTTTTTAGGGATCAGTTACCATAGGCCATAGCAAATAAAGCAATCATCAATGTGACTTTGCATAAAGCCATAAACCGTACCCCACTGACAAAATAATTCATAGGCAGTTCGGCACTTCTTGCAGAACACCATCCAAGGCTCCAAGCTAATCTTACCACCATATAAGGTTCGCCCTAGTCCCTACAAAGCTTGCAAACATAATTGCAGTTTAGAAAAAGATTCGTTTCTCCTTCTCCCATCCCCTCACTTGAGTTGATAAATTAACTTTCTTTATAGTGAATTTTTTTTTTTGGTGAAATTCTTTATAGTGATTTGGATAGGACAGTTTCATATCCGATCCAAACCCGACATGAAAATATTGAGAGAAATCTACTTGAACTATTGATGAGGTATTTATCGTATTTTGAAATTATATGAAGTTTCACACTATTTTTATTATTATTATCTCAAATATTTGAAATAAGACCTGATTCAATGACTAAAATTGCCAACTCTACCTATAATTGTACTCAACTTTTTTCTTAATTCAAAAACATTATCAACTTGTGCTATTCGAAAAAGGTTTGGAAATGTGTTATCCTTCTTGAAAAATAATATATAGTATATAGTAAAACAATGATCATCTCCATTCTAATTTCATTAAAATACCAAGAACAAATCAATTATGTAATTATTTCGAGAGACAAATTCAGTAATTATATTACTCAAATGTACCAATAAAATCATTTAATTTGATCCTTTAAACTCATTATTGTAACCAAAAAGAAAATTGTGGACCTCCTGGCTCCTACAGTCCTACAAATCATGTTTTACACACAAAGAAACCTCATGAAATTATCCTACAATTTTGTTTTGTTTAAGATTCTATAAATACCCCCTCTCCCCTTGTTCATTCATCATTCTCCAGTCTCCACCCAAAACATAAATAAATCCTTTTTTACACCAAACTACTACATATAACATACCCATCTTTTGCTGCTTACTTACCATCAATAATGGAGGTTACTCCAAAAAAAATTCTCCTACATTTCTCTATGTTCCTCTCACTCTTCACCTTCTCCACGTCTACCGACTTCCCAATCTGTAACACCCACGACGAAGCCAACCTCCTAAAAGTCTGAGATCATTTTGGTGGCCCTAACGGCCGCCTCTGAGACTGGGATAACAGCACAAATTGCTGTTCAGATTGGAACTTCGTAGGGTGTGGTACAGAGGGCAAAGAATATGGTCGCAATAACACAGTCACATTCAGTCGCTCCTGGGGTCTTTCGGGCACTATACCTTCAGATTTCGGTAACCTGCCTTTCCTTAGCTTCTTTATCTTAGCATATAACATTGACGTCAAGGGAACTGTATGGGTATAACAATGATAAGTACGTTAGCGGACCCCTGTGATAAGTCCGCGAACGCCATAACGGACGCTAACGCTGTAAATATTGCCTACAGCTCTAACAGGTCAGTACATCAACATGGTCCGACAACGTTGGCAGTCGCCCAACAAGACAAAATAAGGGAATCTTCCCAGTTGTCAAAAGCACCACGACCGTACACGTGTAAAAGGATTACGCACTCTGTCAGGTGAATAGTACTTCTACAAATACCCCACTAGTACTATTCTGCAGGTACATTATCTCACACTCAGAATTCTTATCTCTCTCTCTCTAAACCCTATTTGGGCACGTGCTGACTTGAGCGTCGGAGGGGGTATTGATGAGTGAGATTTATCTCACTCCTAGGGTAGTATTAAGGCTATTTTTACTTGACTTATTTCCTATTTTAGTTTCTTTTTCTCTTAATTTCGCCTTTTTCTCTACCTAACTCTCTCTTAGCACGTGTGTACATGTATTTGCATCCCCCTCCCCTACTCTTCTATTTGATCTTTGATGTGTAGGAACTCAAGCTTCTACAAGCTAAGAGGGAGCAAAAAGGGGAAGCAAGAGTTTGCCCGGGGAGCTTAAGGACCAACCGAGCAAAGACACCCGCCCGAGCTCCAGAAGCCCGCCCGAGCAAATGAGCCCGCCCGGGCTATGTACCAGCTCGCCCGGGCCAAGTCGCCCGCCCGGCTACGTGACGGCCGCCCGGCCCATCACGGCCAAACTTTCGCCTCTTGCCCGCAAATTTGGGTTCCCGCCCGGGCACCGCACCAGGGCCCATCTACCCCGCACCGCCCGGGCCACCCAGGAGACCGCCCGGCTACTCTTACCATCCCGCCCGGCCCATTTTAGCCCGCCCCGGCCTCTCGTTCGCCGGGCTTTTTTCCGGATTTCTTTTCCTTTACGACTTGTGTAATTAGAGGGGGTATAAATACTCCTCTACCCTATTTTGGAAAGGATCCCAGATTTTTAGAACCCTAATCTTGTTTACTAGTGTAGGAGAGAGAAAACTTGGCTCAAGAGGTGTAATTTGGAGATTGAAAATCAATGAAAAAGTGACAATTTCTTTGAAGTTTCTTGTTTCCTTAGTAATCCTCTCAATCCTTTCTTTCTTTCTCATTGTTTTTATTGCATTCCTACTTTGTTAGGTTCATGTTTTCATTGTTTAATCTTCATGCTTAGTAATTAATCTAGATTAAAGTTTTCATCTTTTCCTAGTTTCTTCTTGTTTGCTCACTAGATTTGGTTTTGTTTTTACTCTAAAGTATTGATTTTTGGTTTTTGGTATTTTTAGCTTGGTGATTTAATAGCTAGATTTCCATGTTTAAGATGTTTGGTAGTATAATGCGTAGTGAGTAGTTCATTAACTAGGATTGGGAGTAACCCAATCATTGTTTGCATCCTATTTTCATGAGTAGAGTTCATTGGGTTGGTTTTGTTTGGGATTTGTGCAATTTCAATCTTTGATGTTGATTGGTGACTTAGTTGATGTGAGCTCCATCATCTTTTGATCCTTTGTTGCCCATTTAATGGATTACTTTTATGTGGTTAACCTTCATGATTGATTGATTAGTTGTTACACATCACTTGTTGGTTGGTATTAACTTGGGTTTGATATCAATCCTTAACTTGGCCTAGTTAGGTGATAACGCCTCGAAATATAGGTTTTGTTACCGTAATTAGGACTCTAAACTCCCTAACAACGATTTTAGAGGTGTTTAGGTTTGTTTATTCCCTTTGCATATCCCCAATGCTTGTCAACCCCTTTTCTCTACTTGATTGTTGGATGTGAGCTATGATTGTGGTGATTTCCCATTCCTAGTACTTTTTCTAATTTGATTCCAATAGTTTTAATTATTTAATCCAACCAAAACTTGACCATTTCTTCGACTTAGCTTACTTGTAGCGACTCTACCTTGGTGAGACCTCCGATCCTTGTGGTTCGACCCTTACTTACCACTTGACTAGTTTAGGTGGATAGTTAGGTTTTTTTTATTATTTGACATTAGGGGAGTTAGTAACGACCTAGTTTTCCCATTGTTCAAATTGGCGCCGTTGCCGGGGACCGGCGTATTTTCATTAAGTAGTAGTTTTGCTTGTGAGTCTAAGTCCTTATTTTTCTTTTCTTGTTCTTTTGTTGTTTGTGTGTTGGTGTCCTTTGCTTGCTTAGTTGTTTGAGTACCCCTCTTGAGCCTTGTTGTCTTGTATGCCAAGAAGCAATCGTGCCTTGCCCTTTATTCCATTTGATAGGGAACTAGAGAGAACCGTAAAAGCTATAAGAAGAGGGTTGAGAGGCGAGAGAGTGCAAGAGCAACCACATCCTACCTCCACTATTGAAAGTCCTCGAAGTTCTACAAGTTCCTCTAGTTCCGAGGAATTTGAGGAATTTGAGCAAGAAATGGGGGAAGTAAACAACCGAAGTTTGAGAGACTATGGTGCTCCTATGGCATATACTCCAACAAGTGCCATTGTTGCACCCACCACGCAAGCAAATGATTTTGAGTTCAAACCGGCTTTCATTCAACTTATATCAAACAATCAATTTGGGGGTAGTTGTCATGAATGTCCTCGAGAACACTTAAGGAGGTTTACTGAATTTTGTTCGACGGTGAAGCACAATGGAGTCACACAAGATTACATCCGCCTAAGCATGTTCAAGTTCTCCTTAAGAGATGAAGGATCACGTTGGCTCATGGATTTACCTCCTAACTCACTCACCACATGGGAAGAAGTCACCAAAGCTTTCTTGGGCCAATTTTATTCTTTGCAAAAGACGGCCGAAATGAGAGCTAAGATTGTGACATTTAATGATAAAGAAGGTGAGAGTCTAAATGAAGCATGGGAAAGATTCAAAAGCCTCTTGAGGGAGTGTCCACATCATGACATGGGGAAGGAGATGCAACTCCATTGTTTCTACAATGGACTCTCTTCTCACAACAAGATGAGTCTAAACGCGGGAGCGGGTGGACCCATAATGATGAAGGGAGCGGATGAAGCTCTTCGAGCAATTGAACATGTGGTTCAAAATGATCGAGATTGGAACAAAGGGGAGCGCGCTTCAACCTCCAAGAGAGGTGGAAGGTATGAAGTTGATAGCATTGATTTACTCACTTCTAAAGTAGATGCTTTAGTTAATCAATTGAAATCATCTACTATGTCCCCCTCCTCATCTAATGTCTCCATGCTTGGTCATTCCCAAAACCCCAACCCATGTCCCCCTCCTAACATGTCTCATGTGAATAGTTATGGGAACACTCCCCATTCCGGTCATACTAACATGCCCATGCATTTATTGTTTTGTGATACTTGTGGAGCATATGACCATTATTCTTCCCAATGCAACTTTGTAGACTCTAACATCACTTCTCCTTCCTCCATGGAACAAGTCAATGCCCTAAATCAAAAATTCGACCCCTATTCTAACACCTTTAATCCGGGTTGGCGTCATAACCCGAATTTTGGGTGGAAGAACCAAGGTCAAAGCTCTAATCAAAATGGATTTCAAAATGTGGGTCAAAATGTTAATCAAAGTCAAGGTCAAGGCCAACATGGATACAACCAAGGTCAATACCGTGGTTCGTATCCTAATCAAGGCCAATATTCAAATGCTAGACCTCCCCCGGTTTCAAGGAAACCAAAGGCCTAACTACAACTCCCCCTCAACAAACACCTCTTCAATTAGGACCGCCCACCACCACCACTAGTCTAGAGAGTATGATGCAAACGTTTATGACTAATCAAGCTAAAGAGACTAGTGAGTTGAGAGAGAGAGCATAAAGCAAATGCAAGTTCACAATAAAATGCTTGAGACTCAATTAGCTCAAATGGCGGGTTCTATGAAAGGAAATTCCACTACCCAACTCCCTAGTCAAGGTGTAAATCCTAATGAACAAGCTCATGCTATAATCACTAGGAGTGGCAGACAATTGGGGGATGTGAGTGTAAATGGGAGTAAGGCAAAGAAAGATGAAAAACAATTAACCAATGACTTGATTGATGATGAGGATGAGAGAGATGATGACCCTCCTACCCCACCACCAAAAGCCAAAGATGATGGGCTAGTCACATGCACCCCACCTCCTTATGTAGCAAAGCTTCCCTACCCAAGTAGGTTTGCTTCTTCTAAACTTGATGACCAATTTGCTAAGTTCCTTGAAGTCTTGAAAAAGCTCCATGTCAATATCCCATTCACCGAAGCACTAAAACAAATGCCAACTTATGCTAAGTTCTTAAAAGAGATCCTATCCAAGAAAAGGGACCTAGATAGTGTGGACACCATTAACTTGACCGAGAGTTGTAGTGCTATAATTCAAAACAAGTTACCCACTAAGTTGAAGGACCCCGGTAGTTTCAATATACCATGTGCTATAGGTGACATGACCATTGACCGAGCTTTATGTGACTTAGGAGCTAGTGTTAGCTTGATGCCACACTCCGTTTGCAAAAGATTGAACCTAGGTGAGTTGAAGCCCACTCACATTTCACTTCAATTGGCCGATAGATCGGTTAAGATGCCCATAGGAAAGTTAGAAGATGTCCCCCTTAGGGTGGGAAAGTTCTATATTCCCGTGGACTTTGTGGTGCTTGAAATGGATGAAGATCCAAATGTTCCAATCATCCTAGGTAGACCATTCTTAGCTACGGCGGGAGCAATTATTGATGTTAAAAATGGCAAGCTAACCTTGAGAGTAGGAGATGATAAGATTGAATTCAACCTCTCACAAATCATGAAATGTCCACCATTTACGGATGATTGTTTTAGAGTTGAAACGATTGATTATGATGTTCCCCAACCCATGCATGCTTATGATAATGATTTTCTTGCTTTTGCATTGGTTGATGATGATTGTGGAAGTGATGAGGTGAAGTCAATAGTTGAGCTACTTGACTCCACCCCCACTCTTGAACCATTTGAAGATGTGTTCTTGGCTATTGATGAGAAAGAGGCAAAATTTTCAAAAAGTGATACTAAAGCTCCGGAGGTAGAATTAAAACCTCTACCTTCGAACCTTAAGTATGTTTTTCTTGGCCCTTCCTCTACATACCCCGTAATTGTAAATGCCGAATTGAGCCAAGAACAAATCTCCAAATTGCTTGATGTGTTACGATTGCATAAGAGTGTGTTAGGCTATACAATTGATGATTTGAAGGGGATTAGCCCAACTCTTTGTATGCATCGTATTCTCTTGGAGGATGATGCTAAACCTTCAAGAGAAAGGCAAAGGAAATTGAATCCTTCCATGATGGAAGTTGTAAAAAAGGAGGTCCTTAAACTACTTGCTTCGGGGATCATCTATCCTATTTCGGATAGTAAATGGGTATCCCCGGTGCAAGTAGTCCCTAAGAAGGGGGGGATGACGGTGATTCGCAATGATGTAGGCGAACTCATCCCCACTAGGACCGTTACGGGGTGGAGAATGTGCATTGATTATCGAAAATTAAATGTCTCCACCCGAAATGATCATTTTCCATTGCCTTTCATTGATCAAATGTTGGAAAGATTAGCGGTGCATAACTATTTTTGTTATCTTGATGGTTACTCCGGGTTCTTTCAAATCCCCATTCACCCGGAGGATCAAGAAAAAACGACTTTCACTTGCCCTTATGGTACCTATGCTTATCGTAGGATGTCATTTGGGCTATGTAATGCACCGGCAACTTTCCAACGTTGTATGATGGCAATTTTTGCCGACATGATTGAAGATACCATGGAAGTTTTTATGGATGATTTTTCCTTATGTGGTTCTTCATTTGATGCTTGCTTATCTAACCTCACTCAATGTTTGGAGAGATGTGAGAAATCCAACCTTGTTCTTAATTGGGAAAAATGTCACTTTATGGTTCAAGAAGGCATTGTTCTTGGGCATAAAGTGTCATCCCAAGGAATTGAAGTGGATAAGGCCAAGGTTGAGGTGATTGAGAGACTTCCACCTCCAACTACGGTTAAGGGGGTGAGATCTTTTCTAGGCCACGCCGGTTTCTACCGGAGGTTTATTAAAGATTTCTCTAAAATCACCAAACCTCTCACCACTCTTCTCCAAAAGGAGAGTGAGTTTGTATTTGATGATGTGTGCCTAGATGCTTTTTGTAGGATTAAAGAAGCTCTCACCTCCGCTCCAATTGTCCAACCACCGGATTGGACACTTCCTTTTGAACTTATGTGTGACGCAAGTGACAATGCTATTGGAGCGGTACTTGGTCAAAAGAAAGAAGGGAAAACTCATGTGATATACTATGCTAGCAAGACCCTCAATGATGCACAACGCAACTATACAACCACCGAGAAAGAGTTATTGGCGGTTGTATATGCTTTTGAGAAGTTTAGATCATACCTTGTTGGGTCCAAGACTATTGTGTACACCGATCATTCGGCACTCAAATACTTAATGTCCAAGAAAGACGCCAAACCAAGGTTGATTCGATGGGTTTTGCTCCTCCAAGAGTTTGACATAGAGGTGAGGGACAAGAAAGGATGTGAGAATGTTGTTGCGGATCACCTCTCTAGGTTGGAACCTATGGAGTTCGGTATGGATGATGCTCCCATCAATGAAGATCTCCGTGATGATGCCCTATATGCTATTGAGAGCAAGGACCTCCCTTGGTTCGCCGATATTGTGAATTTCTTAGCTTGTGGTGCAATTCCTCCCGAATTTACACCACAACAAAGGCGCAAGCTCAAGCATGATTCAAGGTACTACATATGGGATGAGCCCTTGCTTTACAAGAGGTGTTCCGATGGCTTATATAGGAGGTGTGTTCCTAATGAAGAGATGAAAGGAGTTCTTGAGATGTGTCATTCTTCCCCTTGTGGAGGCCACATGGGATCAAACAAGACCGCCGCCAAGGTTCTTCAAAGTGGTTTGATTTGGCCCACTCTCTTCAAGGATTCATGGGCTTTTGTCAAAACTTGTGATCGTTGTCAAAGAACCGGGAATATTTCCAAGAGGGATGAAATGCCTCAAAATTCGATTCAAGAGCTTCGAGGTATTTGATGTGTGGGCAATTGACTTTATGGGACCCTTTCCCTCCTCTTGTGGCAACCTCTACATTCTTCTTGCGGTGGATTATGTTTCTAAATGGGTTGAATGTCTTGCAAGCCCAACCAATGATTCAAAGGTCGTGACTAAGTTGTTCAAAAAGACTATTTTTCCTCGATTTGGCGTGCCCAAGGCCATTATAAGTGATGGGGGTTCCCATTTTGCTAAGAAGTCATTCCAAGCTCTCTTAGCTAAATATGGTGTTCACCATAGGGTTGGTCTCTCTTATCACCCTCAAACAAGTGGGCAAGCCGAAGTGTCAAATAGAGAGATCAAATTGATCCTAGAAAAGACCGTGGATAGGAATAGAAAGGATTGGTCACTCAAGCTCGATGATGCACTATGGGCCTATCGAACCGCCTTCAAGACTCCCATAGGCACCACTCCATACAAGTTGGTGTATGGGAAGTCTTGCCACCTTCCGGTGGAACTTGAGCACAAGACTCATTGGGCAATCAAGGCCCTTAACTTTGATTTGAAGAGTGCGGGTGAAAAAAGACTCCTCGACCTTAATGAGCTTGAAGAACTCCGCATGGACGCATATGATTGTGCAAGCATATACAAAGCTAGGAGCAAAGATTGGCATGACAAGCACATTGTTAAAAAGGAGTTCCATGTTGGTGACCAAGTCCTCCTCTACAACTCACGATTGAAGCTCTTCCCCGGAAAGCTCAAATCAAGATGGAGTGGCCCTTATGATGTTAAGGAAGTCTTTCCTTATGGCTCGGTCACCATCTCTTGCCCAAGCCAAAGCCCATTCAAGGTCAATGGACACCGATTGAAGAAATACTATGGTGATGCCTTTGTTAGAGCAATCTCTACTACCATCCTTAGGGACTTCACTCCTCCTCCTACAACATGAAGCACACATTCCATCATGGTCAAGCTAAAGACCTTAAAAACAAGCGCTTTTTGGGAGGCAACCCAAATTTTCTACTCTATTTTCTTCATTACTTTTTTTTTACTTTATTTTACTTTTACTATTTTAGTAATTTTTAATTTTACTCATTAACTCTTGTTTTATTGTTATAGGAACTATTTCTACTATAAAAAAAAAAAAAAAATCAGGCTAAGGAAGGGAAGGGAAAAGAAGAAGCAAAGAAGAAGAAAAAACAAAAAGAAATGGCTAAGGAGCCCAGAGCCCGCCCGAGCTCAAAGTGGCTCGCCCGGGCAAATCAGCCCGCCCGGGCAAATGGCTTGCTCGCCCGGGGGGTCGAGCTCGGGACATTCTGCCAAGTTTGGAAAAAAATGCCGCCCGCCCGGGGGATCAGACCGGGCCAGCCCACCCTGCACCGCCCGAGCTTGGCCATCAGCTCGCCCGGGGTATTTCGTTTTGCCCGCCCGGGCTTACAGGCGCCCGCCCGGGCGCTGCAGTCCAGCCGAAAAAAAGAGAGGCTCGTGCCTCTTTCTTTCTTCCTCCCTCCTTCATTACTTCACAATCTCAACTCATCTCCCTCACTCTCTCACTCATCTCCCACTCAAAACCCTCAAACCCTCACATTTCAACCTCTCAAATCCTCATTTTTCCATCAAATCCACTCATTTAAACTACAAAATCACCACATTTTTCATCTTCTTTACAAAAACCCCAACAAATTTCACTCTTTAACACACAAAATCCCCATCTTTCACAAACCCTTCAATCTAAACTTTCTCTCTCCTCCATTAACACTCAAGGAAGCTTCAAGGGTAGAAGAACATCACATTTTGGATTAAAAGAACAAGATTTTGCAAGGTTTCAAGGAATTTCTCCATTGTTGGGTAACAAATTCCTCTAACTCTTGTTTAATTTCATTTCTTCATCTCAATATCCTAGTTATAATCTAGTTTTTCCCCATTATTGTTGCTCCCCTTGATTGTGGTGTAGGATAGTTGATTAGTTGAAATTATTATGCTACATTAGATAATTGTTTGTGATTTGATTGTGGTATTAGTTGTGATTTGATTGTGGTATTAGTTGTGGATTAGGCCTTGATTAGTTTTTCTTTATAGTTTCCTTTTAGTTGTGAAATAATTGTTGGTTTTGTGTGGTTTGCTTGTGGATTAGTTGGAATTTGTATTAGAGATTTGTTGTAATTGTAGACTAGTGTTTGTGTTTTTGTTTAGCTTTGCAAGTTTGACATTGTACTTGTTGAGTTAATTTGTGATTGCAATTTGGGAATTAGCTTTACGTGATTAAACCACCTCGACATTGTAGTTAAACGAAAATTTCCGATTTTCGATTTTCATAACAATGTCAAGGCCGTCTAAAAGCCGTAAATCTAATTTAGCTCAAGATGCGACCACAAATTCTCATCAACAAGACTCCTCCCAACCATGGAGGAGATTCAATATCACACTTACAAGCGCCGCCGAGAAAAGCCTTTTTCGGACGCACATCAAACGCGATTTTAAACCAACAAAATTTTACCATCAACGCTCATGCACTGCATTGGGCATTGATGAAGATGTGCGTTTGTTGTGCGCACGAATTGGGTGGACTTCATTCTTAGACAAATCCGCTCCCACTTACCCCTCACTTGTATGTGAATTTTTAAGTACATTATCACGTGACACGGATGATGAGACGGGCGAGACCCTAATTCGTTTCCGTCTCTTCAATGCGGATTACGATATGTCATTTGAAGATTTAAATACTTGTTTTGGGTGGGATCCTAATTCCCCTACGGGAACGGATTTAAACACTATCGGCGATTTTAACTTGGAGAGGTTTTGGGCCCGCATTACATGTTCCCGAGACTACTTCGACCGAAGTCATGAAAAATCATCCTCCATTATCCATCTTGCGATGCGCTACGTGCATCGCATGATGGTATACGCGGTCTATGGCCGTTCCGAAGTAGGTGCGGCAAGTGAACATGAAATGCCGGCCCTCTGGTTGTGCACCCAAGAGCACCAAGATCCACCCCCTATAAACTTTGCCGAGCAATTTGTCGTTCGGATGATACAACACGGGACGGCACCCACACCGATCCCGAGCATTGTTATGGGGGCATGATTACACTTATTGCCCGTTATTTGGATCTTGGTCAAGAGCTTGCCACCCTCTCCCCTCGTTTCAACGGATGTCTTCCTAGACATCCCAAGCACTTGCGGTGATGAATTTCATCCGCCAAGGTGGCAATGAAACCCGTCCCTACGTCCTTTTAGTAGGGTCGAAGAAAACCTCATGGTGCCGCCTTCCTAACCCATCTATCACTTCTCTTACGAGAAACGCGCCCAATCCCTATTACATTGATCGAACCATTCGGGATCACGGGTCGCAGGTACCCCAAGGAGGTGGTGATGATAGTCCACCTCCACGACCCCCTCCCTCCCGAGCCGGCCCCTCTTCTTCCCGTGCCGGCTCCTCCTCCGGCCAAGGTGAATCCTCTTTTGACATGTCTTCAATAGAGGCTCACTTTGCCAACCTCGCATTGTCTCAATCCCAAGGGTTTGGTCACCTCAATGACCAATACCAAAGGATGAGACAAGACATTGACACTATCATGCTCCAACAAAATAAAATTTTTCATTATCATGTGGAGCAAGGTCTAGTTGAGCCATTTGTCAACTACCCCAACATGCCTCCCCAATATGGGCCTGGTTCCGGGGTGGAACAAAGGTCAACCGACCTACCCCTTTTGGCCCCCTCGTCCACCACCATATGACTACACGGTGTCGGGTGGGACCGATCCAAGGGGCGATCCTTCCTATCCTTTTGACGATCCTACATTTGACGGGGGTTGGTCCCCCCATGGTCCTCCCGCGTCCCAACTATCCGGACGATGATCCGGTGGATGAGGATTAGGATCCTCATCATTTTTCCCCGCCCTCCCCCCATGTATATGCTTGGCACACACCGAGGACGGTGTTTTTGTTAAGTTTGGGGGGTTGCTTTCACTCGTATTAAAAGGGTGGGGATGTTTAAAAAGGGTAGTGAATGACTAAGTGTCTAGAGGGTAGGTTTAATTTTTGGGGTGTACTTCATGAGGGTTAGAATTGCTTGATGTTTAGTGTTGATATTTGATGAGTGATGTTTGAGTTTGATGGTGTGTATATAAAAAAAAAACAGAAAAAAAAGAAAAAAAAAAACGTATGAATCAAGGCAAACTTCTCTTTTATTTATTTCTTTTGCTCTTGAGTTGAGAACAATATCATTGAGACTCCAGTCTTTTGAATGCTTTTATTCCTAGATGTTAGAAGTCCGCATGCTTTGAGATGTTTATGGTTGATTTTAGGTTACTATATTCTAAGGTAGTGGTTAGAACTTTTTGAGAGCACAAGACCTTAATTCATGGATGGTGGTATGATGGTGTTGCTCTCTCTAGTGAATTTGAAACCTAAAAAGGATAGTATTTGCTTGATAATCCCATGTGAGGACTTTCAAAAAGCCCCAACATCTATTTTGAGCGGCATGGATCCTCGACATTGCATACTTTTATCGAGAACTTGACTCAAATCTATCCAAGATCGCGACCGAGCCACTCTAGGGAATGATAAAGGCGTTCATTTCGGTGACTATTTTTTTATTTATTTTTATTTTTATAGTTTTAGGCCCTTTTGTTTTCGTTTCTTTTCTTGGTTTTCTTTAAATTTGCAATTGCCCTTCCTCTTAACCCTTCGAGCCTTATCCTTTTCTTTGGTTACCTCAATACAAGCCAATTGCCTTCATATTTTATTTTTCACCCTTGTAGTGAATAGTGAAGTTAGAGCGATTGTCTTGAATAATATTTGAAAAAAAAAAGGGGGAAAGAAAAATGATGAGATTCTTATGGTATAGTGGAAATTTTGTGTATATATTCGAATAAATGCAATTGCAACTTCATAGAAAAAGCCACCCAAAGTCAAAGAAGGCGGGGAAAATGAAAAAAAGAAAAATAAAAATGAACAAGATGAAAAAGAAAAAAAAGGGAGAGAAAATAAAAAAAAATAGTTCATTATTGCTATGTTTTTGAATAAGTTTGGGGGGAACCTTTTCCCAAAATGGTCGAGTATGATTTGTGATTTATGATTATTTAGCTCTTTCGCTCCTACTAAGACTTCACTATTTTAGGATTGAGCACCACTATCCAAATTTATTCGCACCCTTTACCCCTAGCCAACGTTACCACCTTAAAAAGTCCTTTTGACCTTAGAGGGTTGAGTCATTGTCGGTGGCGGAAGATTGGAATCAAGCCTATTGAGCGAATGTGCCATGTCGAGATGTCGAGTAACCTTCTCCTCTTCTATTTCTTGTTACATTTATCGGCTCCATTCTTCGGAGTTTAGAGAAGCTACCTTGAATGGCGAATTTGAAACTAGTTGAGAGGACGCGGTATGTATGGTTGTAGAATTTGAGGAAATGTGCTCTATCTAGTTCTCTATGCTTAGTGTATGGTATGTTTTAATCAACCTATGGACATCTTTGAGCATGCTTACTTTTAGTGTCTAGAAATTCTTGCATTCATTTGTGTTTGCTCCTCTTCAAAATCTCACTTAAGAGCATCCTTTTTATTTTCTTTTGGTTTTCTTATCTTTGATTTGCCTTGAATTCTAAAATCTAGAGTTATGGGTCAAACTCTTAGAAAACCCTTACGAGAGCATTACTCGTCCTCATTAGCAACTTTGGGGTTTAAATGGCTTGTCACTTATGCTAAAAGTGATCGTGATTCCTACGAAAGTGAGTTAGTGTATATAGTTTCTTTGTTTTACCTTAAGTGTGTTTTGTCTTGGTTGATTTTGCCTTGCTATCTTCGTTAGGTCATTCCCTTTCCTCCTATTTCATTTTGCACTTTGCTTCGAGGACAAGCAAACACTCAAGTTTGGGGAAGTTGATGAGTGAGATTTATCTCACTCCTAGGGTAGTATTAAGGCTATTTTTACTTGACTTATTTCCTATTTTAGTTTCTTTTTTCTCTTAGTTTCGCCTTTTTCTCTACCTAACTCTCTCTTAGCACGTGTGTACATGTATTTGCATCCCCCTCCCCTACTCTTCTATTTGATCTTTGATGTGTAGGAACTCAAGCTTCTACAAGCTAAGAGGGAGCAAAAAGGGGAAGCAAGAGTTTGCCCGGGGAGCTTAAGGACCAACCGAGCAAAGACACTCGCCCGAGCTCCAGAAGCCCGCCCGAGCAAATGAGCCCGCCCGGGCTATGTACCAGCTCGCCCGGGCCAAGTCGCCCGCCCGGGCTACGTGACAGCCCGCCCGGGCCCATCAGCGGCCAAACTTTCTGCCTCTTGCCTGCAAATTTGGGTTCCCGCCGGGGCACCGCAGCGGGCCCATCTACCCCGCACCGCCCGGCCACCCGAGGAGACCGCCCGGGCTACTCTTACCATCCCGCCCGGGCCCATTTTAGCCCGCCCGGGCCTCGTTCGTTGGGGCTTTTCCGGATTTCTTTTCCTTTACGACTTGTGTAATCGGAGGGGGTATAAATACTCCTCTACCCTATTTTGGAAAGGATCCCAGATTTTTAGAACCCTAATCTTGTTTACTAGTGTAGGAGAGAGAAAACTTGGCTCAAGAGGTGTAATTTGGAGATTGAAAATCAATGAAAAAGTGACAATTTCTTTGAAGTTTCTTGTTTCCTTAGTAATCCTCTCAATCCTTTCTTTCTTTCTCATTGTTTTTATTGCATTCCTACTTTGTTAGGTTCATGTTTTCATTGTTTAATCTTCATGCTTAGTAATTAATCTAGATTAAAATTTTCATCTTTTCCTAGTTTCTTCTTGTTTGCTCACTAGATTTGGTTTTGTTTTTACTCTAAAGTATTGATTTTTGGTTTTTGGTATTTTTAGCTTGGTGATTTAATAGCTAGATTTCCATGTTTAAGATGTTTGGTAGTATAATGGGTAGTGAGTAGTTCATTAACTAGGATTGGGAGTAACCCAATCATTGTTTGCATCCTATTTTCATGAGTAGAGTTCATTGGGTTGGTTTTGTTTGGGATTTGTGCAATTTTAATCTTTGATGTTGATTGGTGACTTAGTTGATGTGAGCTCCATCATCTTTTGATCCTTTGTTGCCCATTTAATGGATTACTTTTATGTGGTTAACCTTCATGATTGATTGATTAGTTGTTACACATCACTTGTTGGTTGGTATTAACTTGGGTTTGATATCAATCCTTAACTTGGCCTAGTTAGGTGATAACGCCTCGAAATATAGGTTTTGTTACCGTAATTAGGACTCTAAACTCCCTAACAACGATTTTAGAGGTGTTTAGGTTTGTTTATTCCCTTTGCATATCCCCAATGCTTGTCAACCCCTTTTCTCTACTTGATTGTTGGATGTGAGCTATGATTGTGGTGATTTCCCATTCCTAGTACTTTTTCTAATTTGATTCCAATAGTTTTAATTATTTAATCCAACCAAAACTTGACCATTTCTTCGACTTAGCTTACTTGTAGCGACTCTACCTTGGTGACACCTCCGATCCTTGTGGTTCGACCCTTACTTACCACTTGACTAGTTTAGGTGGATAGTTAGGTTTTTTTTATTATTTGACATTAGGGGAGTTAGTAACGACCTAGTTTTCCCATTGTTCAGGTATCCTCGCATCCCCCCCGAGGGTAGTTCACGTTTGCTTCTTGTGCAGCTATTCACTAGCGGAGTTTATCCTAATCTTTGGCGGACTTCTCTCAAGACCGCCAACCGTTTCAACACCGAAACAACTTGGCGCTAGAAGGAGGGGACTTCCATCTTTGTGAACGCCAACATGGAAAGAGCAAACAATGACGGCCGTGATCCATCTGAGTTAGACGCTGGGAACGTCAACGAGCAGCAAACCCCTGTGAACAATGTGTCTCAAGTAAACACTGGAAGCGGATCATTTAACCTGGCTCAACTAAGTCAATTCTCCCCTGAGCAGCTACAAACTGTAGCGTCTATCATCCAAATGTTACAAGCGGGTACTCAGCCTAACAACACTCCCACTCCTAATGCAAGGGCCGGTCAGCTTCGTAGGCGTATGTCGACCATGAATGGTCACAACGTCGATGGCACCCCCGTGAGAAGAATGCGGACCTTCAATCAGGAGGGACGCCAGATGGAAAGGCAAATTGAGGACCCAGAATATGAGGAAGTCATTTTAGAAACTGAGGATCTCAACAATTCTGAAGATGAAAATCAAAGTCGTTCTCGCCGGGAACACAGCATCAGTGGCGCAAGCAATTATTCTGCTGGCGGACACTTATTGATCAGCCCTAAGCAGTCTCCTTTCATTCCAGAAATCTTGAACCACCCCATGCCGCGAATCAAGATGCTAACCTGCAAGTATGATGGCACCTCAGACCCAGACGATCATGTGGCCGCTTATGAGGGGCACATGTACTTATACACTCAGGTGGACGCTATCTGGTGTAAAGTTTTCCCATCTACTTTGACTGGGATTGCCCAGACGTGGTTTAAAAGCATCAGGGCTGGTAATGTTTCTAGTTTTTCTCAGCTTTCATCTATGTTCTGCACTCACTTCGTGAGTAATAGGCGCCGCGAGCGCACAACTGGTGAATTGTTATCTATCAAGCAGAGGGAAAATGAGAGCCTGCGAGATTTCGTGGGCCGTTTCAATGCTGAGGCGGTCACCATTCCCCGCCTTCAGCAGGACGTGGCCATTTTAGCTTTGATGACCGGGCTGAGGGAAGGGTTCGCATTTAGAAGTTATCTGGGCCGTAAAACCTTCACATCCCTTGAGCCAGTCTTGAGGAAGGCAAACGATTTCATCAGGGGGGAAGAGTTTGACAAGGTCGCAAGCAGCCAAAGTCGTGAGTCGGAAAAGAAGAAGGATGATAAGCAGAAGAGAGAAAAGGGTCGCGAAAATGATCACGGTCGGGATGAAAGAAAGCAGGAATCATATGTGGTCAAGAAGGGAAATGACCGCGAGAAGAATGACCGCGAAAGGTTCGAGTACAAAGATAAATTCGATACATATACGCAGCTCACGACCTCAAGGGCTCAGATATATCAGATGAACAAGGACAGTGATAAATGGCAACGTCCTAAGCAAATTTTTCATAAAAACCGTGACAAGAGCAAGTGGTGTGACTTTCACGGTGATCACGGTCATACTACCGAGAATTGTAGGCACTTGAAGGATAACCTGGAGGATCTGATAAGACGGGGTAACTTCACTCAATACAAGGCACAATCAAAGGACGGAGACGTGGTAAAGCCTAATAACCCGAACGTGCAATCGCGGATTGTTGAGATTCACGTTATAAGTGGCGGTCCAATTCATGGCGGCAGTGTCAATGGGGCCAAGGCAAGCCTGAAGGAATTCGAGCACCGAGTGTCAATTTCAATGAAAGCATGCAGTGGAGAAGGCCGCCAAAGCAATGCCCGCCATGTCTTTCACGGTTGAAGATGCAAAGCATGTCGTCTACCCTCATGATGACCCTCTCCGGTGGTCACACCGAAAGTGTCAAACTCGTTTGATCCACGGAATCACCGGTAGACGGAGGAAGTTCCGCAAACATTCTCGTACTTCTCAACCTTTGAAAAATTGATGATTGGTCGGGAACATCCGAAGCTCTGTACGTTACCCGGTGATAGGTTTCACGGGAGCGTCGGTGATTCCGGAGGGCCCGATAACCTTACCTGGTCGAGTAGGGGAGGATGAGAACGCCAGGGATGTGATGGCGGAGTTTTTAGTGGTTGACGTGCCTGGAGCTTATAACGCAATTATCGGACGCCCTTTCATCCATGATGTCCAAGGAGTTGTGTCAACTTATCATTTGACTATGTTGTACGTTTCCAATCTCGGGACGACAAAGAAAGCTTAGAGGAAATCAAGAGATGGCAAAATCATGCTACCTAACAAAGACCAAGCAACCGGCAAGGAGAGTGCCGGTAGAAGAATTAAATCCGCCAACTCGGAAATAAAGGCGAGCTCAGAGGAGGGCTCTGGCGAATGAAGAAGGATCCGAGGAAGGGGGTGAGGAGATGGATGTTTTAATGGAAGAGCCGGAATCCGGGCCGATGATACTCCAAGGCCCAAACCTGGATGGAGAAACGAAGCGGAGAGATGCTTGGCGATGATCCCAGCAAGGACAAGTGGGCCGTTGGAACAGACATGGACCCAAAGGTCACTGGCCAACGTGGTGACTCTCCCTAAGAGAAAACGCGGACGTCTTCGCGTTCTCAGCGGATGAGATGCCGGGAATCGACCCGACCGTGATGGTACATCGTCTAAATGTTGACAGCATTGTCCGACCTGTCAAGCAAAAGAAGCGAAATTTTTCGGCCGAAAAGAACAAGGCCATTAAAGAGGAGGTTGATAAGCTATTGGCAGCTGACTTCATTGAGCCATGCAACTACCCAGAGTGGTTGGCCAATGTAGTCATGGTAAAGAAAGCTAGCGGCCAATGGAGGATGTGTGTGGACTTCACAGACCTCAATAGAGTTTGCCCAAAGGATTGCTATCCGCTGCCGAGGATAGACCAGCTAGTAGACTCTACTAGCGGTCATGCATTGTTAAGCTTTATGGATGCCTTCTCGGGCTATCATCAGATCAGCTTGCTCGAGGCCGATAGGAAAAAAGCTGCGTTCATCACCGATTGTGGAGTATATAATTATAAGGCAATGCCGTTTGGGCTCCGTAATGCGGGGGCGACCTATCAAAAGCTAGTCGACAAAGTGTTCGCGGATCAGAGGGGGAGGAATATCGAAGCATATGTGGACGACTCCATCGTCAAGAGTAAAACTGACCGTGAACATTTGGACGATCTGGAAGAGACCTTTAGAACTTTGAGGAAGTATAAGATGAAGCTCAACCCAAAGAAATGTGTCTTTGGGGTGAGAGCGGGAAAGTTTTTAGGCTTTTTGGTAAGCAAAAAGGGGATTGATGCAAACCCAGACAAAGTCCAAGCCATTGTCGACCTGCCTGAGCCAAAAAGCGTCAAGGATATTCAGCGGCTAACAGGGAGAATGGCGGCCCTCACTCGATTCATTTCAAAATCAGCAGACAAAGCTTTGCCTTTCTTTGCCCTGCTAAGGGGGGAATAAGAAGTTCGAGTGGGAAGAGGAGCAAAGCAAAGCATTCCTGGCGGTAAAAGAGCATTTAAAGAAGCTACCTACCATTACATGGCCCGAGACTGGAGACGTATTACAACTATATATCTCGGCCTCGCAAGACAGACGCGGCGTGTGTTGTTGGTAGAAAAGGAGAAGAGGCGAAGCGCAATTTATTTTATCAGCCACATTCTTAACGGTCCGGAGATCCGTTACCAGCTGGTAGAAAAAATGGCCTTGGCTGTGGTTACAGCCGCCAGGAAGCTCAGACCATACTTCGATTGCCATCCCATTCAAGTTTTAACCAACCAGCCGCTAGAAAAAGCGTTGCAGAAGATGGATAGTTTCGGCCGCTTGCTGAAATGGGCCGTTGAACTATCGGAGTATGATATACAGTACAAGCCTAGGACCGCTATCAAAGCGCAGGCCCTGACAGACTTTATCGTGGAAGCCTCATATGAGGAGGAAGAAGTGGAGCAAAAGGAAGTCTGGCAACTGGAAGTCGACGGATCATCCGCTGTTAGCGGATCTGGAGCGGGTATAGTAATGACTAGCCCCGAAGGAAATTCTTACCAGTACGCCATCAAGTTCGCCTTCCCGGCGTCAAACAACGAAGCAGAATATGAAGCGGCAATTGCCGGACTGAAAATGTGTTTGGCAGCAGGTGCTAAGAAAGTGTTTTTAAAAACGGACTCACAGTTGGTGAATGGCCAGCTGAGGGGAGAATTCGAAGTCAAAGAGGCCAACATGCTAAAATATGTTGAAAAGGCCAAGGAATTGATAGCTCAATTGAATTATTTTGAGATTCAAGCGATACCTAGGGCCGAGAACACGAAAGCGGACGCATTATCCAAGTTGGCAAGCTCTGACTCATTTAGCATTGAAAGAACCGTCACGATCGACATCCGGGAAGGAAAAGAGCATCACGTAAAAGGTCGTAACCGTCAATAGTATAAACCAAAGGGGAGAATGGTTTAGTGAGTCGGTGGCGTACAAGTTGGATCGGGGACGCTTCCAAATAATCCTTCGTCTGCCAAGAAATTGAAACGACAAGCAAGCTGGTACGTCATATACCAAAATGAGCTATACAAGAAATCATTCAGTTTACCTCTGCTTAAATGCGCAACCGCATGGGAATCCGCGAAGATCCTTGAAGAAATACATGAAGGTATATGCGGTAACCATATTGGCGGAAAGGCTCTGGCACTTAAGGCATTGAGAGCGGGATTCTATTGGCCAAGTATGCTGGCGGATTCCCAGAGCTACGTTAGAAGATGTGATAAGTGCCGATATACGCTCCCCGTCATTAACAAGCCGCCCAACGATTTGCGGCCTATCCTATGCCCGATCCCGTTCGCACAATGGGGAATGGACATCTTGGGACCGTTCACTACAAAGAACCGGGGAGAAAGTTCCTAATAGTGGGAATTGATTACTTCACCAAGTGGATAGAGGCAGAGCCGACAGCAAAAATCAAAGCAAATCAGGTCAAGAAATTCATCTGGCAAAATATTATGACAAGATTTGGGATCCCCATGGCTATCGTCTTTGATCATGGCGTCCAATCGATTGTCGACACCACGATGGCCTTCTTAACGGAATTTCGAGTAAAATTTGCATACTCACCCGTTTGCCACCCTCGAGCAACTGACAAGCAGAGGCCGCGAACAAGCGCATCCTAAACGCCTTGAAGAAAAAGCTAGATGAATTCAAAGGAGGATGGGGCGATATGGTACCGAGCAGTGCTATGGTCAAACAGAACAACAGAGAAAGAAGCAACGGGAGAGAGCCCATTCAAGTTAGCCTTCGGCGCAGAGGCGGTGTTGCCAGTAGAGGTGGGGTTACCCTCTTACCGGATCATATGACAGACCTAACACAAATCAAAAGCCATATGACAGGCTCAAAGTGCGTTAACGGTCATATGACAGACCTAGCACAAATCTAAAGCCATATGACAGGCCCAAAGTGCGTTAACGGTCATATGACAGACCTAGCACAAATAAACAGGCTTAAAATGCGCTAACGGTCACATGACAGACCAAGCACAAGAAACTAAAGCCACATGACAGGCTCACGAACATTAGCGGTCATACAAAAGATCAGACGATAATTTTTGTTAACAAATAAAAAGATTGGCGGACACATCAATCAGATGATAATGAAAGCGACAGAAAAGCAAGATATAAAGTACTTTCCCATAAAGTAAAAGCTACTGGCTTGGCGGCCAACTACAGGTAAAACAATGGCGGCCAAATGAAAGGCTTTTAGTTGGAATTGTACTTATAAAATTAAGAAACGTTAGCGTTTACAAATGCCAACATGGGCCGAATAAAGAGTTGAAATATTCAAAAAATTACAACTATAAACTGTTAGAAGAATAGGAAGAGCTGAGAGAAGGCCGCCAAAAACTTCAAGAGGGGGGGACGTCCCGGTTGGTGCCGCTTCCGCTAGTTCCCGGGGTCCGCATCCGCTATAGCGTCCTCATCGGCAGAAACTTTGGATCCCCCTCAATAGGAGTAAGATCTTTGGCCGGCAAACATGAGCGTCCTCGATCACATTCCATCAAATCCTGGAACGGCCTTGCACACACACCTCATGGCGGCAGCCCATCCCCCGTCATACCTCTTGTGGAGAGCCGCCACATACTCATCAGATTGCTGAAACTTCGGCAAGCCCTTAGCGGCCCCCCTAATCTCAGCTTCAGAGGCGGCATCCAGGACGGCAATATCCTTCTCAGTTTGAGCCGTGTCCAGAGCCTTGGTTGACGTATGAACGGTAGCTTCAGTCTCCTCTAGAAGAGATGCTCGCGTCCTCAACGTTACTAGCTCATCTTCCTGGGCTGCCAACTTCTCCTCTGCATCCTTCAGCAGGTCCTGGCAAGTCTCTAACGACTGCTTATAGCCGTCCGCTGCGCCCGGTACTCAACATACTGCTCTATTAGTTCAATGGCAGCATTGTTGGCCTGCAAAGAGGAAAGGAAAACGTCAGAAGGAACAATAAAAAAAAAGGAAAAATAAGTGAACAATAATAAAACTAAGTACAAAAACGTACCACAAGTTGGTCATGAGCCAGCCTTGCATCAGGAGTTACCAAGGATCCTGCCGCCAGTTAATGGCAAATGCATGCCTTTCAGAATACGGTAGGCAAGAATGCCACCGTTCTCGGGAATATCAGCATACAGCGACTCATCTTCCCTGACGTCCCAGTCAGGTTGATAAATCTTGCCGGGAACGACGGGTCGGCGAGCAAAGGAGGCTACCACAGCATCACTTAGCGGTACCTCTTTCTTCTCGATCCACTCATGATACCGAGAGAAGATGCTGGGAGATAAGTTAGACAGAAAGCTGGGCATGGTAATCAGCTCCCGAATCTTCTCACGGATGGAGGAGTAAGAGCCTGACAGCCAAGATGCGCCGCTAATATGTTCTGGACCAGTAGTCGCGACAGCCTGCTCGCGAACCTCTGGAGGAGCATCCGCATTCAAATCTTCCACCTGAACAGTCTCACGGGTGGGAGCAGAAGAAGCAGGGTCAGCCAAGGCCTGCCTTTTTGTTGCGCATGTGTCCTCCACGGTTGGCTCGCGGGGCCGCGTCCTATTCCCACCACCCCTGGCAACAGGCCGGGAAGTAGAAGACCTAAGGGGAACGACAGGGGATGGCCGACCGCTAGTACCAGCAGCAGCAGCGACGCCCTGAACAGGGGTGCGAGCAACAGCTACACCACCGCGGCCGCGACGGATGTTTTGAGGGCCATTGCGGTACCCTCCCGACGACCGTTAGTGATGCCGTGCATGGTCTCGTACTCGTGGGAAGGAGCAGGCTGCAAATTGGTTAACGGTTGAAGGTTCTTGTCCACACAAAGTGTGTCGAGATCAAGACAGTCAAAACCTGTGAACGGCAAGAAACAAGTTAAAAAAAAAAATCATCAGTTGGACCAGTCCGATAACAAACTTACCGTTTTCATGGGTATGACATAGCAGCATAGTCGACAAAGGCTGGTTCCCAAGAATATACTTTGTCTGAGGAAGCCAGTACTTAGGCTCCTTAACCCTGGATTTCTTTCCGTCCTTATAGGTGATGAGATAATCTTTAGTGTCAAAATATGAGGAGGTAGTCAACTCATCCCCAGTCAACGGAACTTGAGGTAGGTGTTCCATGTGAGGACGCGGCTCAGTGAAGTGGCGGCGTATAGGAAAGTCCTCGAGCACTCAGAACCGAGAAAAAGGCATCCTGCCAACCCTTCAAACCGGTCACCTTGGGCTGAACGGTCATTTTCTTGTCGGCCGTTGTCAACGACCACCAACTAGCTTGCCTGGAAGACCCATTTTTCTTCAACCAGTGATGATGACGGAATAGATTTAATGTCTGGGGGAAGTCAAAAAAACGGATAACCCAAATGTACGCGATCAAATTCCAGACCGCCAATGGTGTAAGTTGAGCCAAACAGACATTAAAGGCATTCAAAATCTTCACTAAAAAAGAATCCAGAGGAAGACGAAGACCGAATTCAAAGTGATGGGAGTAAACGGTCACATGACCGGGAGGACACTTCGTCACGATAGCTCCTGTTGGCGGAACTATTAGCCGATAACCATCGGGAAAATCATACAAATCCCGAGCAACCTTGGGATAACCAAGGTCAATGGCGTCCTGGCGCCAAAGATCGTCAATTTCCACAGTAAGAGGGCCAATGCTGAAATCTTCAGGCAGCCAGAGAGCATCAGACCCTGGACCGACAACAGTTTCTTCTTCAGTTATGCCGTCTTCCATGTCATTGGCGTCTTCGACCCTCCTAGCAACATTGGAGCTCTCCCCGATAACGCATTCCGACAAGGGCTCGCTAGTGCCAATATTCGCGGCAGTAGTGTCAGTCGCGTCTTCGGTGGCACGAGCACGAACAGACCGGCGCTGGTAAACGAACTCCTGGTTGGCCATGACGGTTGCAATAGAGTCGCTGTCGTCACCTAAATCAATAATATGAGGATTAGGAGTCGCAGATCCTTGTAATCGGTCATAAAAATCGACCGCCACCTCAACCCCAGCATCCGCCAAGTTATCCAACCAGGCATGCTCTCTAAGAGGGGCTACTTCAAGGCTGGGAACAGCATCGGCCGGAGGATGTCTAACGAAATGCCTAGCTAGAATTTGATGCCTAAGTTCCCTAAGCGTTTGCCTATCACCGCTCTGGCTAGCGGATAGATACCTCCTAGTCAGGCTATGCTCCTCAGGGGTGGCAGGGTCGTTAAGAAACTTCGACCTTAGTTCTCTTTCTCTCTCGGTCGTGAGGGGTATGTCCGCTAATAACCTGGTCCTCCCCACTGGGCTTGAGCCGGAAGCAGGTTCACTATCGGCCATGGGAGAGGTAGGCTCACTATTAGCCAAAGGGGAAGAAGTTTCGCTATCGGCCAGCGGTGAAGAAGGGTCACTCTCGGTCAGAAACGCCTCACTAAGGGCATTCTGGCTATCAGACTGGTCCGACATGATGAATACGCAAAGAAACTTAAGAAAACGAGGAGAAAAATTGAAGAAATACCTGGAAACGAAAGGTCGCCGGAAAAAAGTAAAGTAGTAAGTGAAAGACGCCGGAAAAGGTGAGCAAAGTTCCCAAACAGTGAAATTGCACCCACAAGACTCGAACTTGAAGCAAAAGAACCACGGGAAACGTAAAAAGAACGCCGGAAGAACACGAAACTCTAAATAAAGAAACCCAGAAAACCTTCGTCAGAAAATGACGAAATTTTTAGCGCCAGGAGACCGGAAAGTGAAAATTAAGAGGTTTGGTATCTTTTCGAAGTAATTTGAGCACAGGAAAGGTGGTATCTGAGCAACTCAAGCTTCGGCTATGGAGGTTGTGTCAGAGAAAAATGGAGAAGGAAAGAGAAAGCTCTGAGAATAGAGGTAAAGAAATCCAAAAAAGGACAACTACTTCAATATAAGGCACGAATGAACGGCTGAGATTGAAAGACCTCTTAACTCCCTCTCCAGATTCATGCCAAGTGTCAAAACACGGTAAACCTTGATAAAGTAATGGGCGGGATTTTCGAAAAAGTAATTATTAACTTTTCGAAAATTTTCAACTCCCTACGACGACACGTGGCACCCAACAAATTAACTTCGTGTAAAAAAATTGAGCATGGCAACAATGATTCGCGTCCACCAACAACATCATTAACGGTCAAGACCCCAAATGATGCTGGGGGGGCTAGTTGTATGGGTATAACAATGATAAGTACGTTAGCAAACCCCTGTGATAAGTCCGCGAACGCCATAACGGACGCTAACGTTGTAAATGTTGCCTACAGCTCTAACAGGTCAGTACATCAACATGGTCCGACAACGTTGGCGGTCGCCCAACAAGACAAAATAAGGGAATCTTAGCTTCCCAGTTGTCAAAAGCACCACGACCGTACACGTGTAAAAGGATTACGCACTCTGTCAGGTGAATAGTACTTCTATAAATACCCCACTAGTACTATGCAGGTACATTCTCTCACACTCATAATTCTTATCTCTCTCTCTCTACTTTCTCTCTCTAAACCCTATTTGGGCACGTGCTGACTTGAGCGTCGGAGGGGGTTTCCTCGCATCCCCCCCGAGGGTAGTTCAAGTTTGCTTCTTGTGCAGCTATTCACTAGCGGAGTTTATCCTAATCTTTGGTGGACTTCTCTCAAGACCGCCAACCGTTTCAACACCGAAACAGGAACTATCCCCAAGTCCCTTGCCAAGCTCAAAAACTATATCACCTCGATCTCGGCATGAACAGCTTAACTGGACCTATTCCGGAAGAACTCTTCAAGTTAAAGAGCCTCAAAGTAGTCGATCTCTCCGCGAATCATTTATCCGGAGTGATTCCATCGTCGGTCTCGGCGTTATCTTCGCTCTCGGAGTTCAATGTATCGCATAATAAGCTCACTGGCGCGTTACCTCTGTTGTCTAAGAGCTTGAAGAGCCTTGATGTGAGTTATAATCAGCTTTGTGGCGCTATCCCGAGTGGGCTGAAGCGTTTTAGTCGGGGAAGATTTGCGCACAACAAGTGCTTATGTGGTCCTCCTTTGGCTGCTTGCAAGTAAAAATGCTGTTAGCTTTGGACACAGCCGTTTGAAGGATGCGAGCAAATAAACTGTTTAGGCCACGCCCTTATAGACATGCCTTAATTTTGTGCTTTAATGAATTTCTTATTTTTAACCCCCTGAAACAAAAAAAAAAAAAACTGCTTGTCTTTTTCTTTTTATCATTATCGAAATAAGATAATTCCATGATCCCCTACACTCTAATTAAATTGAGTGAGTTTAGATTTGTCTTTGGTTGTAAGCAAAAGTTGTTTATTATGAGAAAGTACGTGGGTTTCCCATTTCAGTTTGTAAAGGGAAGGCCGAAGGTGGAGAATAGATTTTTCTCGACTTAAATCTCGTGTCCTCTCATTTTGTGTATCACTTGATTGGTTGATCATAAAACGTGTTCTCTTAGAAATTTACTTCTTCAATCTTAAATTATTTGCATCATTTGTGTTTTCACCATTTTCAAGACTAAACTTTGACTATTAATATATATAGTTACATGTAAAAGAATTTTGAAGCAAAAGCATTGTAGTATATCTAACCAGATTCTCCATGATAATGTGTTTTTTTGTTGCTACTCCCTTCGTATTTTTTTATTCTTTCTACTTGAAATATTGACAATATTCACAATCATAAGAAATCTTGTAAATTATTCTAAATATATAAGAAAAAAATATAGTCATGTACGGTCTTGTAATATGTCGTGTACTATTTTTTTTTATATATCCTTCGTTTTTTTTTACTTTGACACTAATTATATTTTAACTTTGACCATTTTGTTGCCAATATATACTGAATAATTGTTATCATGTACTCAATCTGTTTGTATTTACTTGCTACATTTGCTTTTGCATAGTCTTTAGACTTCAAGGTGTTATTTTCATCGTGAATATCTCATATTCCATCTAAGTAAAAATTATAAATCTACACATCATGAATCTAATAAGACCACACATGACTATATTTTTACCTATAAAAAATCAAAATAATCAGTCAAAGTTATTGACTCCCATAAAGGAAATATAGCAAGTAAATAAAGACGGAGGGAGTGATGTTTGAAGGCTTGAGAGACCTTCTCCAATTTTCTCTCGGTGCACGATAACTATTGTGCACCGTCGCCATGGCAAGGAAAGCGGCAGGGAAAACTCAAGCTGGAAATGCTGGGAAGCAGAAGGAGAAAGCTAGGGGGCCAACATCAGACTCGCAAGCCTTGCGAACTAAGTCTATGGAGGAAGTCTTAGGGACAGAAGCATTGGATTTTGGGCTTAGAATTGGAGAAATTCTTACGCCTAAATCTTCTATTCAGCAATTGCAGCAACAATATGAAGTCAGGCACACTTTCAATGAATGGTTGCAATCAATTCATCGAAGTGCTGATCGTCATTCCAATGGAACAGTACCTGAGAAAGGAGGTATGCAATCTGTTCCTATTTTTCAACCTGAATCAGTGGTGCATAACGTCGAACAGTTGGAGGATGTAGATGATGATGTTGATAATATGGATTATAATGAAGTTTTAGGGAAATCTAATGAGCAGTTGATTAAGATTGATATGGAGGATGTGCAAGATGAAATTAATTTCTGGAGTTCTGCAATAATATGTTATGTTCTTGGTGCAAACCCTCTTGTACATGTTATGGAAGGTTATTTTAGGAGAATATGGAAATCATACCATGTTGATAAGGTAGCAATGATTAAGAGAGGCGTCTTTTTAGTGAGATTCAATGCTATGGATTCACGTGATTTTGTTCTGAATGGACATTTCTTCTTTGATAAGAAGCCATTGATCATGAAGCCATGGTCACCTGATATTGATTTTGTGAAAGAGGACATTAAAACTCTGCCTGTTTGGGTGCAATTGAGATTGCCTCTCAAATACTGGGGAGAACATGCTCTACACAAGATAGTTTCACAGTTGGGAGATCCGATTAAAACATATGAAGCTACAAGGAATAGAGACAAATTGCAATTTGCAAGAGTTTTAGTGGAGGTTAAAATAGAACAAGCCTTTCCAGATCATATCTGGTTTTTGAATGAATATGAGGAGAAAGTGAAAGTGCTGGTTGAATTTGAATGGCTACCAATTCTGTGCAGTAAGTGTACTAAATATAGCCATGACAGTAAGGAGTGTAGGAAAGCACCACTCAGGCAGGAATGGAGACCTAAAATAACACATCAGATAAATGCTGCACAAGTAACAGAAAAGGTAGCAGATGACAAAACACAGAATAAGGAAAAAGGACTTCAGGTGGAGATGAGGAAGGATAAGGAGGTTGAAATAGATCCTGAATTTTTTCAGAAAGCATTGAGACCCATAAGAGTTAGAGTTAATGATACTAGTATCACAAGAACTGACAATTCATTCTAGACTCTTATACAAGAAGCTGCAGAGGAAGAGCTTGAAGTTGAAGAACAAAATGGTCAAGGAATGAACATGGGAGCAGAAGATAAGGGAGAGGGAACTTTCCCTATCCAAAATGGATAGGATACTATGCTGGAACATCCGAGGGGCCAACAATATTAATAAGCAGAAGGCCATTAAAGCTTTCATTTACAGATATGCTATTGGTATGGTAGGCCTCTTGGAAACAAAGGTGAAGGCTCCTAACTTAGGTGCTCTTTACCAGAGAGTTTTCTCAGGGTGGTGTTTTTCATCAAATGCTTCTTATCATCCAAATGGCAGGATAATCATAGCATGGAAGCCTGGAAGTTTTACTGTCTATATCATCAAAGGTACAGCTCAATTATTACATTGCTTTGTACAACCTTGTAGTGGCAGTAATGGATTTTTTTGTACTTATGTTTATGCTTTTTATGAAAGAAGAGCAAGAGAGGAATTATGGCAGGATCTGAAAATGTTAAAAACTCAGAGTCCTTGGCTAATATGTGGTGATTTAAATAGTGTTATGAGTACTGATGAAAGATTAGGCTCATTAGTGAGAGAATATGAAATTACTCCTATGAGAGATTGTATGAGAGAGTGTGGGGTGGAATCACTAGTGGAAAAAAACGCAAGGGCTGCGGTGCAAGGGCTGCGGTTTATTGAAAAACGCAGCCCTTAATTGTGAAGGGCTGCGGTTAGCCGGAAAACCGCAGCCCTTCATAAAAGGGCTGCGGTTTTCTTAACAAACGCAGCCCTTCACTTGCCTTTTCTTATTTTAACTTTTGCGCGCATATACTCAGCCCTTCCCTCCCTCCCTCCCTCCCTCGCTGAACCCGCCTCTCAATCTCTCCCTCTCCCTTCACACCACGCCCTTCTCTCTCTCATACTCTCACTCTCAACGACCTCGATCAAGTTCGCGCACCATCGGTGGAAAATCACCGTTCATTCCGCCATTAATGGCACCGTCGAATCACTCGAATCCGAGCTATGCAACATCGATTTGCGCACCATCGGTGGAAAATCATTGCCTGATTCTTCTCCTTCGCAAGCCGTCGCAGTTTCTTCAACCTCCTAAAGTCCTTCAGGTTTCATTTTCTCTCTCCTCCTCAATTTCTCCTAATTTCTAGGGTTTTTCACTTTTTCTGAATAACTCGTATTAATGGCTTTGTTCGCCGGAGCGAGCTCATCTTTCTGCTAGGCGCCGTTTATTTCTCTCACATTCCCCTTCTCTTTCTTTCGATTTGTCACGCGAACGCCGCTGCCGAGCGTGTCGGTGCTCTGAGCTCCATTCTCGACTACCTCGCCGCCGAGGTATTTTCTCTCTCTCTCTGTTTTTCAATGCTTGGATCTAGGGTTTGAAATTGGGTTTGAAATTGTTGTAGTTTTGCAATCACTTGAGTTTCAATCTCAGACCATTTCAAAGCTGAATCTCATCCTCCAACGTTGAGGATTAAGGTGAATATTCTTGCATTTTCTATTTATTCTGAAATTAGAAAGTTTAATTCTTTGAATTTGGAGGTTGAATTTTGGTCGTGTGTTGGTGTTCTTCGTTTTCATACCCAAGTAAGTTTGATTGGTATATGAAAGATGCTTGTTTCGATTTCTTGCTTCTTGTACATCTCATCAGTAGTTTGATAGTTGATGAATCTATAATATTTGTGACTTTTGACTTATTTCTTTAGTGAAATGAAAAGTAGGGAACTTGATAAATTGTATTAAGGTATAATTACGAGTGATATGTAGTATTGTGAAATGTGATTAAATTAGATCACTATATGTCTATATCTTCTAATTAGAGGAAAATGAAGAGATTGGTTTTCCACTATTGGTTTACGGAAAAATGGGTGAATTTATAATTTCTTTTGATGCATTTCTTAGTTGCTTGATTCAGGAAGAAAGAGGGTATGGTATTATGGTTTCTTGCAATTGGTTTTTGGGTGTGTTTTTGATGGTGTGACATTGACTAGGTTAAAGTTGATGATTTATATATGGCGATATCTTCATTAAGTGCAACTTCCGAGTGTAACCAGGCGTTATTCTCCCCGGGTATGTGAACTTTGTCAATGGTGTGCACAAGTTGAAGTAAGATGTTACAATGTTTATTGATTGGGTGTTCATCTGTTTAGTTTGTTGGCTAAGTTGGTATTGTTGGGAGTTTTGGTGAAACTAGTTAGCTGAATAATGTAATTTGATTATAAAATATTCAAGTACCTTAATTGATATTATTTAGGAAGCCTATGGATTGGGGCCATTCGGCTCGTGGTATCGAGAATATATCTTCTGATGTGTGAAATTGTAGCTGCGTTTGCCGTTTGGTTATGAATGTATTGTGTATGCCAAAACTGCCAATTATCTCTCCTTTTTGCTCAATGGTTTTGATGGTAGTGTGTTCTAGTCTTCTAGATGTCTTAGCCTCTTAGGCGTCTTTGGATGCTTGCCTTACAATGTGTTTCGTTGTTCTAAGTTATAGTGCAAGTTCTTTTTCGGTTTGTTTAGTTAATTATAAGACATTTTTATGGAACTATTGTACGACGATGATAAATGTTGCCTTACAATGTGTTAAGATAGAGAATTTGAATAGAAATGAAGGGAGGATAGAGTAATATATTTGTTCTTTTGGAGATGGATTGGGGAAAGAGGAGGGGAGTACACAAGACCACTTCTCCCTTATCTCCTCTTTAGTCCCATTCTCTCGCTTTCCTTCGACCTTCGGTTCCCTTTCCCTCCACCGTTATTTTCCAAACGCACGCTGGGAACTTTTGAAGGAACATGCAGACAATTTATTGCGAAATGTGAATGGTAGACTTGTATTAGCTGAATTGTGATATCGTTTAATTGGGTGGATTTGTAGGAATTAGGATAGAAGAATTCTATGTATGCATTAATACAAGCTCCATTGGTGACATGGAACATTGTACTCTGCTGTGTTGCCTCTCCTTTTACCTCCATGCTATTGTTTTTTTTTCCTCCATGTTGATGTTTTTAGTTCCCGTTCTTCTTGATTTAGGTACAAAGCATGGGGTTCTCTTCTTGGATTTCGGTTAGCGAGAGAGAGACATCATAGTGGCTCGCCTTGACTATAGGTAAGGAGTTTATACATAACCATAAGACATTGATTTATATTGCTGATATGTTTAAAGATCACACTTTTAGTTTATACATTGATTTATATTGCTGATATGTTGATAATGGATATATCTTTCTTACGTGGAAAGTTCATTTGTTAATAGCATGATACATGGTTATAATGTTTTTCGAAGTGCGTTGCGATGCGAGTATACCATGGCTAATATTATTATTGGAGATGGTGTGAAGAAACCAAAGGGAGACAAAGTTAGAATTCTTTTTCCGATTATGTTTTAGAAATTAGAACCCTTTTATCCGAAGTTGATTGTTCGAGGATGAACCTTATTTATCCCCCTTTTCCCCTTAGTTGAAGATGATTGTTCGAGGAATTAGTATGGGCATTGTAGCCCCTTTGGGATCATGGTGCTGGTTTTATTGAATTGTTTTGACCTTGATTGTTTGCTTCATGCATAAAGTTGGTGAATATTAGTTAGTTATTGATTTTTGTGGGATTTCTTGGCCTAATATGCATCAAAGTGGTTATTTTAGGACTTTAATTGCTTGATCCATGGATAATGAAGTGGTTATAGCTTGATATTTGTGTGATTTATTGGCCTAATAAGCAATTAAGTGAATGTTTTCATGGGTTTTTTGTCCATTGATTCATGCAAAAACATGGTGGTATAATGTAATTGTATGCATTTAGTGTCATCAAATATAATTTGACAAACTATTAAAATCATCTAAGTTTGTTGATTTATTTTTAACTACATTTGGGATAAGAAGAGACCATTTTAGGCTATTTTCGACCATTATGAACCTTTTAACACATTTAGGATCATATAATGTAATTTGGTCATATATTTGGCAATAATAATTAGTTTACAAACAATTAGGCTTATATAACATCATTTATTTGTTTCTAAGTACATTTTGAGTAATTAAAAGGCCGTTTTAGGACATTTTCGATTATATAGGAAAAATTTTACGCATTTAGGATCATGTAATATTAATATAATTTGATTATACATTTGATAATAATAGTTAGTTTACAACACCCCCCCGCCACCCCCGTCCCTCCCCCCCCCCCCCCCGGCCAAGACTCCCCGCCCAGACTCCCGGCACCCCCTGCCGCCACCCCCTGCAAGACTCCCCACAAGACCTGCCCGGCCTCCCTCCCGCCAAAGACCCCACCCCGGCCTCCCTGCCAGCTTGCGCAAGCCCCTCCGGCAAGACTGCCCGGCCTCAGACTCCGGCAAGACTCGTGCCGGCGCTCCCTGCCAGGCACCCGCCGGCACCCTGCCCGGCCTCCCTCGCCAAAGACTTCCCCGCTGCCCCCGCCCTGCAACCCCCGCTAGCCCCCCCACCCCACCCCGCCGCCCCCGCTTGCCCCCCTGCCCGCTACACCCCTAGCACAGCCCAAGCACCCCGCTTCCCCTCCCCTACCCCCACCCCCGCCCCCCCCCCCCCGCCCCCCCGCCCCCCCCCGCAACCCCCACTGCTAGCCATTTGTTTAGTCATTTGTTGTATTGTAAGTCGCCATGTACTTACAACATCAACAAATTGAAAGTTGTTCTTGTGGAGTGGGTCCGTCCCAGCCTTCGCTTTGTAGTACTTGCATAGATATAGTTTCAACTCCAAATTATAGCGGTTTTGGTTTTATTTGCCGGGTTCTATCATCTCCCGGAAAATTTACTTTTGAGGGATTCGGATGCCGATCTTGGTGGAGTTGTTGTAATGTCTTCATGGAATTTGTTCTTTGGTTGGTTATTTTTTGATGGTTGTGATCCTACTCATATATTGCAATTCGAACATTCGAGGGCAGCCTCGAACTAATGTAATTTAGTTATTATTTTCTCTATATTCGTGTAAAAAACATAATTTATAATGAAAAATGATACTTTAAATATATATATAACTGTTTGGGAACATTTAGGACAAAAGAATTTTAAAAAAAAAAAAAAAATTTTTTTTTATTTTTTAGGTCACAAGGTGCGGTTTTTGGAAAAACCGCAGCCCTTAGTGGGTTAAGGGCTGCGGTTAAGGGCTAAAACCGCGACCCTTAACTCACCAAGGGCTGCGGTTTGGGCCCTTAACCGCGACCCTTAACCCACTAAGGGCCGCGGTTTTTCCAAAAACCGCGACCCCTTAACGCTAAGGGCTGCGGTTAAAAACCGCAGCCCTTCCTAAATGTCAAGGGCTGCTAGTCTAATGGCTGCGGTCAAAAAACGCAGCCCTTGGGCCCTTTTTGACCGCAGCCCTTGGGCTTTTTTCCTCTAGTGAATATATTAAAAGTACTGGCTGCTTCGTCACATGGAATAACAAGCAACATGGAGGAGATAGGGTATTCTCAAAACTTGATAGAATGTTGGGGAATCAAGCTTGGCAAGATATATTCCCTAGGGCTGAAGTGAACTTTCAAGGTGAGGGGGAGTTTGATCACTCTCCAGCTGTACTCATAATTTATCCTGTTGACAGAGGAAGTAAGAAACCTTTTAGATACTTCACAATGTGGAAGTAAGATATATTCCCTAAGACATGCATGGTCAGTTGCTGTAGAAGGCCCCAAGATGTATAAAATTCTGATAAAGTTTAAAGCAGTGAAGAAGGAAATTAGAATACTGAATAAAGAAGGATATTCAGAATTACAAGTGGCTGAGTTTAAAGCACATCAAGCTATGATAATTGCCCAGCAACAGATGCATATGAATCCAGGGAATACAGAGATGGCTGAAGCAAAATTGAGGGCTGTGCAAGAATACAAACAGAAGCACAGTGCATATTTAGACTTTCTGAAGCAGAAGGCTAAAGTGGAGTGGCTCAAGGATGGTGATGAAAATACAACACTATTTCATTAGTCTATAAAAGCAAGAAATGAGAAGAATCATATATATAGCATCCATAATGAGAGAGGGGAGTGGCAGGACAAGCCTGAAGGAGTTGTAGGAGTTTTTCTGGAATATTATAACAAGCTTCTGGGCACTAACATACAACATAGGAAGATGATCATGCAGGAGATAGTCCAAGCTGGACCACTGATAACAGAAGAGCATAGAAGTATCTTGAATGCACCATACACAGCAACAGAAGTGAAGCAGGCTTTGTTTTCCATTCCAGGGGCTAAAGCTCCTGGACCTGATGGATTTGGATCATACTTCTATAGAGATGCATGGAGTATAATAGGTGAAGATGTAATTGAGACAGTACTAGACACACTCAATAGTGGAAAGGTTTTAAAGGAATTGAATAATACAACAATTACTTTAATCCCTAAAACTAGATGTCCTAGTAATGTCACAGAATTCAGGCCCATATCTTGTTATAATACACTTTATAAGTGTGTAACAAAAGTGTTATGTGGCAGACTCAGGAGAGTATTACCTGATATAATCATTGAGAACCAAGGTGGTTTTGTGCAAGGCAGATTCATAGTCCATAATATCATGGTCATACAAGATATGGTCAAGCATTATGGGAGGAAGAAGGTAAAGCCAAGTTGTCTCATGAAGATAGATCTGCAGAAGGCTTATGATACTGTCAATTGGGATTTCTTACAGCAAATGATGATTTATTTAGGATTCCCTAATAGTTTCACAAAGATTGTGATGACTTGTGTGACAACTCCCATGTTTTCCCTCTTGATTAATGGAGGAATGGAAGGCTATTTTAAATCAGAGAGGGGATTGAGACAGGGTGATCCCATGTCACCACTGTTGTTTGTGATATGCATGAAATATCTGTCAAGGTTACTTTACAAAATGAGTGAACTAGAGCAATTCAAGTATCACTCAAGATGTGCTAAAGTCAAACTAACACACATGTGTTTTGCAGATGACCTTATTCTGTGTAGTAAAAGAGAATTTGCTTCTATATACTTAATGCTTAGAGCATTTAAGTTGTTTTCAGATACCTCGGGTTTGCAAGCAAACATTAACAAGTCTGCAATCTACACTTGTGGGATGTCTGAGGAAGAAGTACAGAGAGTTATGGATGCATTAGGATTTAATAGAAGTTCATTGCCTTTCAGATATTTAGGAGTACCTATATGCTCCAGAAGAATCACACAAGCACAATGTGATAGTATTGTTGAGAAGATGACAACACGCATCAGAATATGGAGTACGAGGAACCTATCTTATAGTGCCAGAACATAGTTAATAAATTCAGTATTGCTGAGTTTACATAGATATTGGGCACAAGTGTTTGTGATCCCAAAAAGTGTATTGAATGAAGTAATTAAAGTAATTAGAGAGTGAGTGGATCAAGGTTTTCATTCTAGTGAGAGAAACTCTCTCCTCTCTATAGAATCCAATGGAACAGTAACCTCCATTGATTGAAACGATTTTACTTGCATTTTCTCTCGGTGCTTCTGCATCGTTGCCATGGCAAGAAAAAATGGTGAAAAAGCTCAAGGAAACGTATCTGGAAAATTGAAGGACAAGGCTAAGGGTCCATCTTCTGACTCACAAGCTTTGCGTACAAAATCGATGGATGAAATTATGGGTATTGAGGCATTGGATTTTGGATTGGGTGTTGGGGATGTGCTTACTCCTAAGACCTCAGTTGTTATGTTGCAGCAACAATTTGAAATAAGACACACATTTAATGAATGGTTACAATCCATTCATGGAAGTTCGAACAAGCGTAATCAACTGGAGAAATCAGGCACTCATCCAATTTTTCAGCAACTTGATGAATGTGATGATGATGAAAAATTAGATGATGATGATTGTGATAATCTGGAGAATATTGAATTGGATGGTGGTTGTTGGAACACAAGGTGACACTCAAGAAGGGGGGGTTGAATTGAGTGGCTAAAACTAATCGATTTTCGCAAAAACACTCTTATGGCACAGTGCCGTGCACTGTGTTATTCACTCGTAAATTCTCCGATTAATGTTTTTGCTCAAACGAAACTTAATCAAACACTAAAACAATTATATCAAATAATAAAACAATGAAATCAAATAATAAGACACATGAATTTAACGTGGTTCAATCTCACCTCTGAGATCTACGTCCACACAAACTACTCTTTTATTATTTGAATCGTAAAATACCAAACTCTTGATACAATTCGATTCCCCCACTACTAACCCTAGTAGTGCTCCCCAACACTTAACTCTAAGTGTTGCCACTCTCTATAATAATGAAATTACAGAAAGAAAAGATCCTCAAAGCGTGCTTCTTATTCAAGCAAATGGAGGATAATTACAAACGTTGTTTTAGTTTCCTAACCTGACTAGAACTCTGTGCTATACTCTGTGCCTTAGGAAACTGTTTTCAGCTCTTAATATCTCCGATTTTTTCTCTCTGAAAACGTGAGTTATAAAACTGAGTTGCAATCCCTTATATATCTTGGTGAACTGAATAAAAATCCTTCTCCAAGATATATTATCTTTTGAACAATTTTTATTCCTAAAATAAAGGGATAAAATTCTTTTCCTATTCAAAAACCAATTTTATCTTTTATAAAAAACTGATTTTCCTTTTCCTAATAGGATAAGGATTTCTCCATATCTTATATTAACTAGATCAACTCTTAAATCAGTTTTTTTATTAAACAAACTTTATCATATTGAAAAATCAGTTTTTCTCCTTCTTATCAAATTCTTTAAAAACGTTTAATGATTTTTACCGAAAAAAAACTTTTATCTTTTATATACAAAACGTTTTATCAAAATCAGTTTTTATAAAATCCTTTTTTATTTTAAAACTAAACTTCCTTTTTATATAAATATATAAAATTAACATAATTATTTATTTCCTTAACTCTAAGAAAATAATAATTATCCTAATTTTATATTTCTATACTTGGCACATAATATATCATCTAGTTCTAGCATATTACATTTTGCATATAGTAACTAAACTTGGAATTCAATATAAACTTGGACTTCAATCTTGATTCTTCATTTCTTCAAAGTCTTCATTTATTTATTCCTTTCTCAACCATCTGTCACAAACTTTCATACTATAACATATTATATTATTTTTCATCATCAAAACTTAACATGCACATGCACAACAAATTCCCCCTTTTTGATGATGACAAACACTCAATATAATATTAGTAAGTAATCACTTTTTCGCCCTCAAAATATGCACCATTAATCACATAAGGGAAAATAGCATAACATCATTCACAAGTAACATGGTAACCAAGATAACCAATTATTCATTAGTCTAAGTATTATACCCATCTTCCCCCTTTTGACATTATCAAAAAGGAGAGCATCAACATGTTTAGCGAGACAGAGTGAGATATAGTCAGCAAAATAATTCAAGTAGCTCAAGCAATAAATACTAAGGATGCTGGTGCTATGTCATAATCCAACTCACAATCCAAAGTCATTAAGCACAAATATAACCCAACTCACAATCCGAATTTCTGAAGCAAGAAATAATCATGAAGGATCATGGTTGATGGCTAAGAATGTAAGATGAATATAGGTAATGCAAACTTGAAGATTTGAAATGGCAATTGGCTCAACAAGTGCTTAAACCCTTTTTTCATATTTTCAACTTCCGCAAATAAGCATCACAAGACTTTCATCACAGTGGCACTGTGTGTGGCACTGTGCCACTGAACAATCTATTCCCCTTCAAATAAAACTAACCTTCGGATATACTGAAATCCAAAATGATGATCTTCAAAACTTTGATAATGTTCTTCACATTTGAATTGAACTCTAGGATTTATCTAAAATAAAATGTCTTATTCTCCTTTTCTTTTCTTTTCTTTTTTTTTTTTTTTTTTTTTTTATGAAGGAGAAGGAGACCATACAATATTACTAGAGTCAACCAATAAGAGATCAAAGATAATAACTTAATTCGAGACCTCATTGTCTTTTTGATACATCACCCGCACCGTGCCTTGCACAGTGTAAATCAGTATTGTTCATTCTTTCACGTATTTGAGTTTCATTCCAACCTTTTCATGTTCCCCCTTAACTGATGCATCTTTTTCTTCCATCAAATTATCAAAATGTTCTTTCCCCATAGATTATCATGAATCAAGATTAAAAGCACTTGTTGAACTTTGGAGCAATGGGTGGGGAAAAGAAGGATAATAATAGAGAATTAAAGATAAGGTGGGACATATGAAAGAAAGAAAAAATGAGGCACAAATGTCAAACTCATGAATAGAAAATCAGAATATTGGGCTAAAGATCAAGCTTGCTATAGGAGAAAGTTTATGCATTTCATAGCTCAAAAATTCAGCAACTTAGGATCATATAGCTTATTAGCTCGGCAACTTAGGATCATGACATTAGGACAGCATCATTAGACCATTACGAGTCCTTCTTTATATCAAGTAGATCTTTACTCACTAAGCTTCACAAAAACACGCATCAACAAATCTCTAATTAACCTATTTAAAGGAGGACAACAAGCATAATACTCAACTAATTTCCAGAAATTAATCCCAAAGCCACAAATTATATTGTAAAATATTCATGCATAAAATTCAACAGAATTACCTTGATCATACAATTGGGATATGCTTAACAAATTTTTTTTTTTCAAACCACTTATCAACATCACAATCTCTATGGAGTGTGTTAGGGATTTGCCGACATTTGTCAATACCAAATATTTCTCCTTTTTTGTTGTCACCAAATGTAACACACCCTCCATGGTAGGCTACTAGTGAGAGGAATTGAGATTTATCACTAGTCATATGTCTTGAGCAGCCATTTGTCGAGATACCATAGGCTGCGTCCTCTCACGTTTGCCTGCAAAAAGATCACTTGTTAATTTTAGGAACCCAAATCTGTTTGGGTCCCTTTTTCTTTCGTTGAGCTTCTAATAAGTCTTTTCTAACCCATATTTGAGTTACATACTTTATATTTTTTGCAACACTTTTTTCTTGACATTACAATTATCCATAAGATGTCCATTCTTTCCACAAAAGTTGCAAATCAAATATTCAGGTAGATCGACATATTTTCTTTTACGAAAGTCTCTTTCAAAATTTTTGGCACTGTGCCTTACACTGTGCCTCTGGTCTGTATATCCTAAACCAATTCTGTTTCGATTGCTAGTTGTACTGGAGATATATTCTAAGGCTTTTTGACCATCTAACCATTTTTCATACATTTTCCGAGCAATAGTCAATTGTGATTCTAAGAATTCAACAGAAGTGTTTAGATCGCTATTTCTTTTTCTCGAAATTTCCAAATCTCTTTTAACTTTATCAAGTTCATCACTTAACTTAGCATCATGAGGTAGCATAAGTGGAACAATTCTGGATCTTTGTCTTGATTCTTTTAACTCAGTTAACTCATGTTTTAACGATTCAATTTGATTTTCCAGATCCGAATTTTTAGCCTCTAGCACAGTGTATGGCACAGTGTTATTAACAACTTCTTTTACGAGAGACTTTTCGCACCTTAAAGCATTTAACTCAACATTTTTCTCTTCAATCGTTTTTTCAAGTTCATCATTCTTTTTCATCAATTCTTTACAATTCTTTAATAAATCCTTATATTCCAATTCCAACCCAATCTTTTGCTTAGTTAAATTTTTCACCTCTTTTCTCATGTTTGAAAAATCATCATTCATTTCTTGACAATCATCAATAATATTTCCCAGCAAAGTAACAAGTTGGTTTTTTGAAAGAAGATGTATTGAAGGTTTTAGAGAAAGAAGACTTACCTCACTGTCTTCAGTTTCATCTTGGTAGTTTGAACTTTTCGCCATTAGACACAAGTGAGACTCGTCCTGGCACTGTGCCCTTCTCTGTGATGTCTGTACAGCATTCAGACATAATTTTTCTTCATGGCACTGTGCCTCTGACTGTTCTTCATCAGAATCCGAATCTCCCCAAACGGCAGCAATCATTGCTTTCTTGAACTCCTTCTTTGTTTGATCCCTTTTTTCTTTTGGCTTCTCATCATTCCATAAGGGACATTCCTTTATCCTGTGATTTAACTCTCCACACTTGAAACAACCCGAATTAGTAGCACTTTTCTTAAAGTTAGATGTAGTGCTCTTACCTTTGAAATTTTCATCTTTTCTAGGATTGTTGTTTTTGTTCTTTTTGAGAAATTTTTTAAATCTTCTAGTAAGAAAATCAATATCATCATCACTATCACTATTTTCAATTTCCAATTCAGTTCTCAAGGCTATACCTTTACTTTTTGGTTCATTATTTTTAGAATCTAAGACAAGTTCATGAGTCATTAATGATCCAATAAGTTGTTCTAGTGAAAGTTTAGTCAAATCCTTAGCTTCTTGAATAGCGGTTATTTTTGGGAGCCATCGATTTGTTAGACTTCTTAACACCTTTCTCACTAAATCTTCAGAAGTATATGTTTTGCCTAGAGAACGTAATTCATTAGTGATTAGTGTAAATCTAGTGAACATCTCTTTAATAGATTCGTCCTTATTCATAGTAAACAATTCATATTGTTGGACAAGTAAATCTATTCTAGATTGTTTTACCTCATTCGTACCTTCGTGGGCCAACTCCGGCGTGTCCCATATTTCTTTGCTTTGTAGTACAAGCCGAGATCCTTGAGTATTCATCGGGTCCAATTCCATATTGGAGAATACTCATAGCTTTGAAGTTTTTTGGCTTTTTGCATAGTCGGCTGAATTGTAGTCATCTTCATCTTTGTCGACCATATTTCCTTCAAAGATCTTTGATTTGGATAAGGATTGGTCCTTTTCTTATGACTTTCCAAAGCATTCATAATCCGATCCTTGGATGTAGATCCTCATCCTAGCCTTCCACCATCCATAGTCTTTTCCGTTAAAAATTGGGCACTTTGTGTGTCTATCTCGAGAGTCATCTTGCATGTTCATGACTTCTATTCTCTAGGGATGAGCCTTTCGAGAATAGCCTGCTCTGATACCACTTGTTGGAACACAAGATGACACTCAAGAAGGGGGGGGGGTTGAATTGAGTGGCTAAAACTAATCTTTCTTTTCAATTCTCATAAGATAAGAATTCTCCGATATTAACTAGTAATTATCTTTATAGAAAACTTATTATCACAATCAGTTTTTTTCTCTATCTTTGTTTTCCTTGTTAAAACTCCTTTTGTCTTGAAAACTCTTTTATCAATCGGTTTTTCACAATCCTTTTCCAAATCGGTTTTTATTAAAACTTGTTTTCGAAAATCTTTTGTTTTCGAAAATCTTTTTCTTTCAAAAATCTTTTTCCTTTTATATACAAAACGTTTTATCAAAATCAGTTTTTATAAAATCCTTTTTTATTTTAAAACTAAACTTCCTTTTTATATAAATATATAAAATTAACATAATTATTTATTTCCTTAACTCTAAGAAAATAATAATTATCCTAATTTTATATTTCTATACTTGGCACATAATATATCATCTAGTTCTAGCATATTACATTTTGCATATAGTAACTAAACTTGGAATTCAATATAAACTTGGACTTCAATCTTGATTCTTCATTTCTTCAAAGTCTTCATTTATTTATTCCTTTCTCAACCATCTGTCACAAACTTTCATACTATAACATATTATATTATTTTTCATCATCAAAACTTAACATGACATGCACAACAGTGGTAAACATGTTGAAACACAGGGTAGATTGGATAATAATGTAATTGAACCTGTTCATATTGATTTTGAGGACATTCAAGAGGAGTTAGATTACTGGAGTTCTTCAGTTATCTGCTATGTTGTTGGAGCCAATCCTCCTGTTCAGGTGATAGAGGGTTTCCTAAGGAGAGTTTGGAAGGATTATAATGTGGATAAGGTAGCCATGATTAAGAAGGGTATTTTCTTGGTGAGGTTCAGGGCCATGGATTCTAGGGACAAGGTATTGGAGGGTCATTATTTATTTGATAAGAAATCGGTTATTGTGAAACCTTGGACATTAGAAAAAGATTTTGAGAAGGATGTTTTGAAGATTCTTCCTATTTGGGTTCAATTCTGATTACATATCAAGTATTAGGGTGAGAAATCATTACATAGATTGCTTCACAAGTAGGTGATCCAATCAAACGTGATGATGCAACTCGCAATAGGGATAAATTACAGTATGCTAGAGTATTGATTGAAGTAAAATTGGACCAGGAATTTCCAGACATGGTGCAATTTTGGAATGATTATGGTAGCTTGACTGAGGTTCCCGTACTGTTTGAATGGAAACCTACTCAATGTCTACACTGTAAAGGCATTGGACATTTGACAAAAGATTGTAAGAAGCAGAAGAGGAAGCAGATTTGGGTTCCTAAGCCACAGCCTCTTGTGGTGCCAAACATGCCCAGTCCAGCCTCAACTACTGCAACTGAGGAAGTCCAAGCAGAGAAACAGCCTATAATACCTATAGGAGACCCTGATGGATTTCAAAAAGCACTGAAGCCAATAAGGGTTAGAACATCAAATGTGAAGCAGACTCAGACACAGAATAATTTTCATGTCCTGGAGATGCTTGATGCAGTTCAAGGCAGTGATGTGGAGAGAGGTAATACAGTTACAAATGATGTAATATCACAACTAGGAGGGGGAGTTCCTCCTATTGGTAATGGATAAACTTTTGTGTTGGAATGTAAGAGGTATTAATAATACTAAGAAACAGTTAGATGTGAAGCAATATATTCACAAACTTTATGTTGGTATTGTTAGCCTCTTAGAGACAAAAGTAAAGGCTGCTAATCTTGGTAGCCTTTACCAGAGAATTTTTAGTGGTTGGTGTTTCACTACTAATTCTAGTTATCATGATGGAGGTAGAATTATCTTGGCTTGGAAGGCTGGAAGTTTTTATGTTTCTATCTTGAAAGGTTCTAGTCAATTAATGCATTGTTTGATACAACCTGTGAATGGTAAACCTCAATTTTATTGCACTTTTATTTATGCATTTAATGAAAGAGCTAAGAGGGAGGAATTATGGGAAGATTTGAAGCAATTGAAGACAGATACACCCTGGATCATGTGTGGTGACTTTAATTGTGTGATGCATACTGAAGAAAGAATAGGTTCCCATGTTAGAGAATCTGAAATGAGGGATATGAAGCTCTGTATGAATTAATGTGGTATGAATGATATACACAACACATGTAACTTCTACACATGGAACAACAAACAGCAGGGGTCTTCAAGAATCTTTTCAAAACTGGATAGAATCATGGCAAATCAATCCTGGCAAAATCTTTTTAACACAGCTGAAGTTTCCTTCCAGTGTGAGGGGGAGCTTGATCACTCCCCTGCAATTTTAGTTGTTTATCCAGAGATCAGAGAGGGTAGGTATCCTTTCAAGTATTACAGAATGTGGAGATTGACACCACAATTTGAAGAGAAGGTTAGAAATGCTTGGAATACTGAGGTACAAGGAACAAAAATGTTTAAAGTGCTTAAAAAACTGAAAAGTGTGAAATCTGCCTTGAAAATATTGAATAGAGAAGGCTTTTCAGATGTGCAAGCTGCTGAGGTTAAATCATATGAAAATATGATTGAAGCACAATCACTTTTGCATCAGAATCCAAGGAACATGGAACTAGCAGAAGCTGAATTTAGAGCAGTGCAAGATTATCATATTAAGCATCAAGCTTATATGGAATTTTTAGCTCAGAGTGCTAAGATGGATTGGGTGAAACATGGTGATGAGAATACTTGATTGTTTCATCAGAGTATTAAAGTAAGAAGAATACAGAACCAGGTTCATAGTATCTATGATACTGCTGGAGTGTGGCATGATTCACCTTCTGGTGTATCTTCTGCTTTTTTACAGTATTATGAGAAATTGCTCACTAAAGATCGTTCTACTAGGAAATCAGTCAATGTTCAATTAATTCAGGAAGGTCTTGTGATTACTGAAGCTCACAGGAACATTTTGAATGCACCATATACTGTTGATGAAGTAAAAAAGGCACTTTATTCCATCCCTGGTTGTAAGGCTCCAGGAGTAGATGGATTTAGTACCTTTTTCTATGCAGACACATGGTAGTTTGTAGGTGAGGAGGTCATTGCAGCTGTACTTGATGTATTACAAGAAGGGAGGATCTTGAAGGAATTGAATCACATTGTCATCACACTTGTTCCTAAAACTAAATGTCCTCACAATGTGAGTGAATTTAGACCTATAGCCTGTTGTAATACTATATACAAATGTATTACAAAGGTCCTTTGTGGGAGGCTCAGACAGGTACTTCTTGATTTGATAATGGAGAACCAAAGTGGCTTTGTTCATGGGAGATACATCACACATAATATTATGGTTCTGCAGGATTTAGTCAAGCATTATGGTAGAAAACAGGTCAAGCCTAGTTGCTTAATGAAAATTGATCTCCAGAAGGCATATGATACTGTGAGCTGGGAATTCTTGGATGAAATGCTAATTGTACTAGGCTTTCCTACAGCTTTTAAGAGGTTGATAATGGAGTGTGTATCCACTCTAATGTTTTCCATAATGCTTAATGGCACTATGAGGGGGTTCTTTAAAGCTTCAAGGGGTTTAAGGCAAGGTGATCCAATATCACCCTTGCTATTTGTGCTATGCATGGAATATTTATCAAGAATTTTGACAAAATTGACAGAATTAGAGCAATTTAAGTACCATCCTAGGTGCAAATAAATGAAGCTTACACATATGTGTTTTGCAGATGATCTAATTATGTGTTGCAAGGGTGAATATGTTTCTGCATATTTGATGTTGAGAGCTTTTAAGCTTTTTTCAGAAACTTCTGGTTTGAGGGCCAATGTAGGCAAATCTGCAATGTATAATTGTGGAATGTCAAGCCATGATATACAGAGAATTACATAAGCTTCTGGTTTTGTTCAGCAATCACTCCCATTCAAGTATCTTGGTGTTCCCATCTGTGCCAAAAACATAACTGCTGCTCAATGTGAAGTTCTTAATGAGAAGATGACAACAAGGATTAGAATATAAAGTTCAAGGAATCTCTCTTACTCAGCAAGAGTTCAGTTGATAAATTCTGTCCTACTTAGCCTTCACATGTATTGGGCTCAAGTCTTTCTTATCCCTAAAAAAGTATTGCATGATATATGCAAGATCTGTAGGGCATTTCTTTGGAGTGGACAATATTTTTGTCAAAAACCTGGTGCAGTTGCCTGGGAAAAGTTATGTCAACCTAAATTAGCAGGGGGATTGGGTTTTAGAAATGTATTGAACTGGAATGTTGCTTTTTTGGGGAAATATGTGTGGGTTGTCTCTAATAAATAAGACAGTGTGTGGTTGAAATGGATAAGTTCAGTCTGCATCAAAGATGCTGATTGGTGGACTTATGTTCCCAAGTCAAGTGCAAGCTGGTATTGGAAGAGTATCTGCTCAGTCAAAGAGCAATTGAAGATGATCAACACACAGGAGGACTTGTGTAATATGAGTTCTTATTCTGTGAAGAAGGTGTATGAAGCACTAAATGGTGATCAGAATAATGTGACTTGGGATATGGTTGTATGGAACAGAATCAGTGTGCCCAAGCATAGATTTATTGCTTGGATGGCTGTGCAGGACAAGCTACAGACAACAGAAAAGCTAGCTTCATATGGAGTTAGAATGACTGATTTGTGCTTGATATGTGTAGATGACTGTGAATCACATCAACATTTATTCTTTAAATGCAAGTATATGCAAGATGCTTGTAGATTCTGAAGGAATGGCTTAATATCGGGCATCGGGCCGATGATCTACAAAGCAATTAATTGCTAGAATTCAGCATAGGCTTTGCAGTCTAAATTCGGGGAAACAAGTTGTGTTTCTTTGGGTTGATTGCGGTAATTTACTTCATTTGGCAAAGTAGGAATTCGTCTCTCTTGGAAGCGGTGTGTAAGGAATGTAGCGGCAGACATGAAGCGGTTGAAACATATAGTGAGAAGGAGAATCTTAGGTTGTTTTTGCCTAGTAAGATTTTTAGGATAGATCATGAATGGCTGATGAGCTTGTAGTACTTTTTAAGTAAAATGTAATAGTTGCCACTGGTTGTTTACCTTCCTTTGGTTGGGGGTCCAACCTAGTTGGTTCTCCTCCTTAGGTATGGTTTTGGTTGTAAAATGAGGTTTAATTAATCAACTTTCTTACTTAGAAAAAAAAAAGTGTGTAGAGTCTTTTTGTGGAGTGGTCGATCTTTTAGTCGAGACCGGGAGCGAGTGGCTCGAGAAGAGTTGTCTTTGGAGTAAAAAAAGTGGAGGATTGGGTTTTAGAGATGTAAGAACATGGAATGTAGCATGTTTGGGGAAGTATGTGTGGGCAATTGTATCAAAACAAGATAATGTGTGGATAAAATGGGTACATGCTGTTTATATTAAGGGGGAGAATTGGTGGAGTTATACACCTAAAGCGAGGAGGGAGTTGAGTACTTGGAGTAAGATCTGGTCGGATAAAAGAACAACCGAAAGTTCATTTTTCAAACCGAAATCGGTTCTCTGTCTCAATATTCTATACAGGATGTGTATGATAAGCTAAGAGGTGGAAAAGAGAAAGTACACTGGGATAAGGTGGTTTGGAATAGATTTGCAATTCTAAAACACAGATTTATAGTATGGTTGGCAATACAGAAGAAGCTACAGACAACAGCAAAACTTGCAAAGATTGGAGTGAGCTCAAATGACTTGTGTTTACTATGTCAAACTCATTCTGAGACTCATGAGCATCTGTTTTTTCAGTGCACATATAGTAAGCAATGCTGGAATGAGATCAAGAAGTGGTTCAATATTTATGTCAGAGCTGAATCTCTACAAAGTATTATCAGGTGGGTGAAGAACAATAGACGAACAAAATTTCAGAAACAAGTCATAAATGCAGGGATAGCTGCAATGGTGTATTATGTTTGGCAAGGCAGAAATACATGCTTCTGGTCACAGTGTATTCCAAGCATTATATTTACAGTGAAGCAGATTCGGGAGTTAGTGAAAATAAGGATTAGAACTGTATTGCCACAAGCTGTAAGTAGGAAAGATTATCAGTGGTTTATAGCTTTGTATGGCATTGTAATGGCATTGGCTGACTAGTATTGCAGAATGTAAGTAGCATGTGTAATCAGTTGTTCACCTCCTTAGTTGATCTATAGTCCAACCTAGTTGGTTTGTGGATAAATTTGGATGGTTTAGGATGTATTGGAGTTTCAATAGCAATAAAATTACTTAGTTATATAAAAAAAAAGACGGAGGGAGTAATATGGCGTTGGAATACTCTCAAAGTATATTTTAGAAATTTCAACTTTTCATTATCAAGGTATTAATGGTCAAAATTATATGTTAGCAAGCATGTAATTAAAGTCAAATTGTTGCAATAAATAATAGAGGAAGCATATTAGTAGAAAAAAAAAGATCATATAAGATCAACAAATTAAAATTGAGGGAAAGCAATTAAAATGGTTTATTCTTATATATTTAAAAAATTTAAAATTTACAGTAAGTTTACGAGAAATAAATAAAGAGCAAGCAAGTAGAACCGACAAAATGACAAACTTCATTGTGAATAACACAAGCCCACACTGGAGGAGAGTTTGACCACATACAAGGTTGGCAGGGTCCATCCTAAAACCAACTGGTGATATGTGGAGTAACCCACTAATCTATATGTTAGTCATTCTCTCTCTAATTTTTCAATGTGGGACAACTATCCCTAACTCACATGTGGGGAATACTCTTAAGGGTGAATTCTCTTCACCTTAAAAAATTAAGTTTCCGATCAAATTAGTTCAGTTAAGTTCAGATCAGTTCAGTTCAGTTCAGATCAGTTTCAATCACGTTCAATCAGGTCAATAAGTTCCAATCAAGTCCAATCATGTCAATAAGTTCCAATCAGGTGCAATAAGTTCCAATCAGGTGCAATAAGTTCCAATAAGTTCCAATAAGGTCCAAATAGCCAATGATCAGTAAATTGAAATTAAAATATTAATTAAAGTATCATATGATTTTATAGTATTATATTCGTATTGTTGTCTACTATTTTATTATTCATATTACTATTAAATTAGCTGATTATGTTATTATTAAAAAAGATATTATAACCATGGTCAAATAAGGTTAACAATGATAATCATCATAATTATAATATTTTGCCATTCGTCTTATAATAAGTAGAGATTAATAATTACTATTTTTTGTTAAAATGTTATTCATAAGAGATTAATAATTACTATTTTTATCGAAGGGTCGAGTTTAATAATTATTATGTCATAACAAATTTTGAGGGGTAGTATTTATGTTATTACCCATCAAAATTTTTGTCAAATAAGGTCAAATAAGTTTTAATCTGGTCCAATAAGGTCGAATAAGTTTCAATCAGGTCCAATCAGGTCTAATAAGTTCCAATTAAGTCAATAAGTTTCAATCAGGTCCAATAAGTTCCATTCAAGTTCAATCAGGTTAATAAGTTGGATCAGATCTAGTAAGTTCAGTTCACTTCAGTTCAGATAAGTTCAGTTCAGTTCAGGGTTTTTAGGTGAAAAAGAACGTACCATAACACATAATTTTAACCTTATTACAATATGCTTGGAGATGTGCATGGTATTATGAAGCCTAATTTTTGCTCATGTGTTCATCTTGAACTTTCATTTTTAATACATTTTGCTCATTTAGATGATTTCAAATGAGCACTGAGTAAAAAAATAGCATTGGGTGCACCATGCTCACGGTATTACCCCAGGTGTATGATAAATTTTGTACATCGAGTTGGGATCGACCCGACACGAGTTCGCCAGTACTAAAGGCCCTATGATCACACAATTGTCAAATTTTAGCTCGAGCCCGACGCGTATATGATGGACTGGCCCGTCCAACCCGACTTAACACATGCCTCGGGAACACCTCTTTTGAATTTGAGGATATTATCTCAGACAACCCTGACATATAGTCTTTTCCCAAATAACCTCCACATTGTCACCCCTATCGCATATAACCCTAAATTTGTAATTTGTCATTAAACATGACGGAATTACACTTGGTTCCACTTTATATGGGTTTGGCGGCATTTAAGAAGGTGGTTGATGGCTGTTCAAAAGGATGTTTATTAGTTTTGTTGCACAATTCAAGGGTTTCATTGCTAGCAGCAGACAACTAATAGGGTGCTAAACCACTTTCTTCACATTTAATGCCATCAACCATCTTCTTAAATGGCGCCAAACCCATCAAAAGTCAAACCAAGTTAAGGCTGTTTGTAATTCCATCATGTTTAATGACAAATTACAAATTTAGGATTATCTGCGATAGATGTGACACTGTGGGGTTATTTAAAAAAATGGTTATATGTCAGGTTATCTGAGATAATATTCCTTGAATTTTTGACAGAACTATTCAACGGCAAGATAATTTTTTCTCGTCCATTTCCAACCCCGCCCCCCACATGGCATGAGGCGTGCAGTGGGCCGCATTATCCAGCCCACAGCTTCAGAGTTTTGCTGTTTATCAAGACGTAAAGGCTCGGAAATTTGACCAGAAAAATGTAAAGAAAAGACGCCATTAAATGAGACTACATAGACACATAGTACATAGTATAACAATTGATTTGGAAGTGGACAACTTGTAAAAGTGTTTTGTCTTTTTTAAAGTTAGTTTAGGACATTAAAGCTCTATATTACTAGATGTTGACTACTTGTTATTCAACTCATCATCTTCGTGTATTGAGCATGAAGTCTATATCACTTTATGGCCGTCCTAGTTCCATGATACTTATGTCCTTACATATCATTTTGGCAAAATTGGCCTCAACATCCTGAACTATAGCGCGGGTGCACCAAACAATCCCAACTACGGCTTATAGCCAGAACACCCCAAAGTACGGACCTGGGTGCAGTCCGTACCATAAATGAGGTCGGTGCCTAGAATTCTCACCGGATTCTCTTCCCTTTCTTATTTTCTTTTTTTTAACCCCAATCTTTTTACTTAAACAAAAAAGGCGCGTGCCTTCATTTTCTCCCTCCTTAACTGAACAAAAAGACTTTCTTTCCCAAATTCCCTCTTACTTCCCCAAAATCCTTCTTTCTTCCCAAATGAACCCTAAATTCAGAAAAAGTGAAATCCGAATAACAACAATGAGCTCAGCTTCATCTTCAAGTTTCAAGAAGAATTCAAATACCAGTTTAGGTAATGGTAGGGTTTATAGTCGACATCGATTGCCTGCAGTAGTCCAAACAACTTTGAAGTTCAACCACGATCAAGGAAAACGCTTCTATGGCTGCCCAATATCTAGCACTCGACTTATAGCCAGTGAGAATTCCGATCACGACCTCATTTATGGTACGTACTGCACCCAGGTCTGTACTTTAGGGTGTTCTGACTATAAGTCGTAGTTGGGCTTGTTTGGTGCACCCGCGCTATAGTTCAGGGTGTTGAGGCCAATTTTGCCTATCATTTTCCTAGTTTAAGTAGTATTAATTAGTTTCTTTTTACCAAACATTTCAAGAACATCTAATACAATTACTTAGTTATATATCTAACACAATCAACTAGCTAGTCAAAAACTAATATAATCATGTATAAGTTACCCACTAATTGCCAAACAAACTAGTTTTTTTTTGTGAAATATGCATGCATAGATATTTGTTAAACATCCAAGTTAGGGCTTGACAACCCAATAAATTCCGAATTAATATTGCCATTACAGAAAATAGGGGGGAGGGTTAAGTTCCTAATAACATTTTTTTTCTTACTGGAGAGCTCAACATTTCTTCACTAAACAATCGATCGGCTAGGCGATTCTCCTCACGAGCACAAACAAACTAGTTATACATCCCTATATACAATTAACTGACTATTAATAATTATATTTATTTATTAATAAAAATCATATGAAAGCAAGTATTTACTGATACTAATGGAAAGAGAAATAACATGCTAAAAATAATACATCACACTTACTGTAGGAACATATAGATGCATATAGCGGAATTTCAGGAAACAAATTTCCTAACATCTATCACAAGATCGCATGCATAACATAAATATGAATCATATTATAAGGAAAAGAATGTACAACCTTTGTAGCGTATTTTCCACCGGATTGCAAGTGCTAGAGATCAAAGAACAGCAATTGATGTCCCTCTACTTAGTCCACGAGCACCAATTGAATTCCCACGTTTGCTAGAACGGAAGAGGATGAACAAATTTCACTCTCTTGCTTTTTAGGGAGGGTGGCCGGATTTTCCAAAGGGAAACAATAGGGTTTTTCTCTCTCTTTTCAGTTTGAAAGTTACTGACAAAAAAGAACGTTCTATTCCTCTCTCCTATTATAACCTTTTATAATAGTAGGAGAATAAAATCATAGAGAGACCTAACCTAACCCTACTTTCTCCTATTGGCCGGTTTCCTTCAATTAGTTACTACAATGTGTGACCTCATAGAATTAGGTTAACTTAGTTGTAGGTTCAATCAATATTGTTCTACTAACCAACATTTATTCTCTAGCAAGTAAATGTGATTACTAAACTAACGTAATTAATTATCTCTATAATAATTCCTTTTATATTTAATAATTGCCGGGATGTCTAAGGACATATTCCTTCAATCTCCCACTTGTCCGAAGACAAGAGCGCAATGCTAAATTCCTTAAGTCACTTAATGCCAAATTTGATAACACCATGTTATTCTCAAATTTATGTTCCTTGATCGCTGAGTTCGAACTGCTCAAATAAGGATTAACTCTTTAATCCTATTCCGCATGGCCATGCAATTTTCCAGTTCTTGCTCATCAAGAGGCCCAGACACCATTCCTATTTAATAGGAGGACTTATCCACTCTTGTATGACCATAACTCCCCCCCAAATCTTTAGCCCACCTGATCACTGCCTTTATAACCTCCTTTTACGGCGCGGCGTTTAACGATGTCAAAGTTAAACTAATTATATTGTGGTTATTAAGACATACTCATGTCTAAGGAATCCACTAAATATAGTAGTTTGATTCTACTTTTAGAATCTAATTAGGTCAAGTCTCAATGTATCAAATATACATCCATATAATCAATTAGACATCTCTATGTCTCCATAGCCCATGGAACTGCGCTATCCATTAATTATACACCAGTCTATTAAATAAATCACTTATGTCCAATGTAGTGATTTAGACTAGGGACTTCAAATAAATTGTGATTTTCAGCTCACTTTATAGGGTTCCAATATCAAAACGTTTTTGATAATCCTATTTGAAAACACAAATTATTTGGACATTTTATTTAATACTAAACCAAAACAATTAAATAAGAACGGAATTTTATTGATAAACATTTCAAAGCATAATAAATGTCTTTACAATTATAAACATGAAGTAAACAACTTAAAGCCATTCTCCCATATGCTTAAGCCCCATAGACCTAGTATGACACTCATGCTTAGGTTGAGCAAGCGGTTTAGTCAGAGGATCTGCTACGTTATCCTCAGTATGAACCTTGCTTACTTTCACATCCTCTCTACCAACGATTTCTCGAATGAGATGGAATTTCCTGAGCACATGTTTAGACCTTTGATGCGATCTGGGTTCCTTAGACCGAGCAATGGCACCATTGCTGTCACAATACAACTCAATGCCATTCTCAATGCTAGGAACTACACCAAGCTCACCAATGAACTTTTTGATCCAAACAGCTTCCTTTGCTGCATCAACTGCTGCAATATACTCAGCCTCTGTTGTAGAATCCGCGATGGTACTCTGCTTAGAGCTCTTCCACCACAGGCTCCTCCATTGAGACAAAATATGAAACCAGATTGCGATCGGAAATCATCTTTGTCACTCGGAAGCTTGCATTGGTGTATCCAAGAACAACCAACTCATCATCTCCACCATAAACCAAAAAATTATCCTTAGTCCTTCGCAAGTACTTAAGGATGTTTTTTGCCGCAATCCAAGTGCGCATCTCCCCGGATTTGATCGGGTATCTCGCCGCATATACTCAAAGCATATGCAACATGCGGTCGAGTGCATATCATGGCATACATAATGGATCCTACAAACAAGGCATAGGGAACATTACTCATACGCTTGACCTCATCGGGACTCGAAGGACACCGAGTCTTGCCAAGTGCAATGCCATGTTGCATGGGAATGAAACCTCTTTTGGAGTTTTCCAGCTTGAACCTTGCAAGAACCTTATCAATATAAGTTTCCCGATTGAGCCCAATTAGCCTTTTCGATCTATCTCTATAGATCTTTATTCCCAATATGTACTCTCGCCTCTCCTAGGTCTTTCATAGAGAAACAATTTTTAAGCCATTCCTTGATCGACTCAAGCATGGTCTTATCATTTCCTATGAGAAGTATGTCATCCACATACAAGACCGTAAAAGTAATACTACTCCCACTTAACTTCTTGTATACACAAGATTCCTCTTCATTTCCGAAAAAGCCAAATTTCTTGACTGCCTCATCAAATCTGAGGTTCCAACTCCTTGATGCTTGCTTTAGTCCATAAATGGACTTCTTAAGCTTGCATACCCTCCCTGGATTTTCTAGATCTTCAAAACCTTGAGGTTGTGTCATGTACACATCCTCTTTCAAGAACCCATTCAAGAAAGCGGTTTTGACATCCATCTCGCCATATTTCATAGTCATGAAAGGCAAGAATCGCAAGGATTATCCTAATGGACTTCAACATGGCTACCGGTGAGAAGGTTTCATCATAGTCAATACCATGAATTTGTTTGAAACCTTTCGCCACCAACCTTGCTTTGAAAACACTAATGTTTCCATCCTTGTCTGTTTTCAACTTGAAAATCCATTTGCATCCAATGGGTTTTACCCCATCAGGCAAATCAACCAAGTCCCATACTTGATTTTCAGACATGGAATCCATTTCAGATTTCATGGCCTCAAGCCATCTTTCGGAGTCATGGCTCTCCAAAGCATCTTTGTAGCTAGTATGTTCTTCTGATTCTAAAATCGTTATTTCAGAACTTTCAGTCAAAAGGAAATCAATATATCTCTTTGACGGAATGATGGTCCTACTAGACCTACGTTGGGGAACAACAGAAGAAGTTTCTACCTCATTAGGTTGAGTGACTTCGCACGGAGTATATCCAAGTGGGACGGTAGGAGGTACGTGAAATGAATGCACCGCCTCCTGAGCATTTTCATGCCGGGGCGCCTCTGATGAGGTGTTAACCTCATCCATTTGTTGCTCATCTCGAATTTCTTCGAGATATACATTTCTCCCACTTGTTTTTCTGGAAATAAACTCCTTTTCCAGAAAGACACCATTACGAGCAACAAACACTTTGTTTTCGCTTTGGTTGTAGAAGTAGTATCCCTTAGTCTCTTTTGGGTAACCCACAAAGAGACATTTATCGGATTTGGGTGAAAGCTTATCAGAAAGTAAACGTTTTACATAGGCTTCACAACCCCATATCCTTAGAAAAGACAATTTTGGAACGTTTCCAGTCCACATTTCATATGGTGTCTTTTCCACTGCATTGGATGGTGCTTTGTTAAGTGTGAATGTCGCTGTTTCAAGCGCAAATCCCCAGAATGAAATAGGAAGATCAGCAAGACTCATCATGGATCGAACCATATCAAGTAGAGTTTGATTCCTTCATTCAGAAACGCCATTTAACTGTGGCGTTCCTGGTGGAGTCCATTGTGAAAGTATTCCACAATCCTTCAAATGATCACCAAATTCTTGAGATAAACATTCACCACCACGATCGGATCGTAATGCCTTAATTTTCTTCCCAAGTTGGTTTTGTACTTCATTCGGGAATTCCTTAAATTTTTCAAAGGATTCCGACTTATGCCGCATGAGGTAAACAAATCCAAATCTGCTCACATCATCGGTAAAAGTAATGAAGTAATTGTACTCTCCCCTAGCCAACGTACTCATGGGTCCGCACACATCTGTATGTATGAGGGCTAAAAGGTCATTGGCCCTTTCACTTGAACCTGTGAAAGGTGATTTTGTCATTTTCCCCATTAAGCAAAACTCACAAGTATCAAATGATTCGAAATCAAATGATTTGAGAATTCCATCTTTATGAAGCTTCTCAATACGCTTTGAACTTATGTGGCCTAATCGACAATGCCATAGGTATGTCGGGTTCGAATCATTTGTTTTAGGTTTCTTGCTGTCTATGTTATAGATGTGGGTTTCTAAGTCTAGCACATATAAACCATTTGATAACTTAGCTGAGACATAGAATAAATCATTCAAATAAGCAGAACAACAATTATTCTTAATTTGAAATGAAAAACCTTCCGAATCAAAAACCGGAATCGAAACAATAATCTTGGTAATAGTTGGAACATAATAACAATTATAAAGTTCTAATACTAAACCAGAAGGTAAAAGTAGACTACAATCTCCCACAGCCAAAGCAGCAACTCGTGTTCCATTGCCCACGCGGATGTCCACTTCTCCTTTGCTCAATGATCTACTTCTTTTTAGTGCCTGCACATTACAAATAATGTGAGATCCACACGCGATATCAAATACCCATGAAGTAGAAGTAGATAAGTTAATCTCTATAACATAAATACCTGAAGTTGAAGCATCACTCTTCTTATCCTCCAGATACTTGGGGCGCTTCCTCTTCCAAAGGGCCAATCTTATGGCGAAGTGGAAGCACTCATGTAGTGCTGCTACTTTTGCCTTAGGAGTGGCCTTTGGCTTAGAAGTATCATCAGTGGCAACAACCTTGCCCTTGTTCTTCTTTAGAGGTGCCCCCTTTTTCTTGAATTGCTTGCCTTTCCTAACCATTAGAACATCCCTATGTTCGGGTTTAGCCAAGCAAGCTCCTTTCACCTTGAGTAAGCATACCATGCAGCTCTTGCAAGGTAGCCTCCCCTCCTTGCATGTAAAAGTTCAACTGAAAGTTTTGAAAATTTTCAGGCAAGGATTTGATCACAATATCAGTTGCTAGTTCTGGGGGATAAGGGAAGCCCAATTTTTCCATGATCTGAAAGTGTCCAATCATATTGAACACATGCGGACCAACGGGTTTTCCTTTTCCCAACTTGCACTCCAGCAACTTACAATGAGCTTCAAACCTCTCCAGCCTCGCGTTCTTCCGAAACATAGTTTTCTACTTGTTGGAGGATGGAATAGGCGTCCGTACTATCAAAACGTTTTTGAAATTCCCGGTTCCATGCAAGCAAGGATCAAACATGTTACTTGCACAGAATTTGCCTCAATGGTTTGTCTTGCTCTCCTTTTAGCTGGAGTAGCAGTGTCTAGCAGGGGCTCAGGAAGAGGATTATCAAGAACACTTTCCCTTCCTTCAGCTCTGAGAACGATTCTCACAACCATTTCCCATTCTAGGAAGTTATGAGCAGTTAGTTTGTCCTTTTCGAGTAAATAGCGCAAATTAAAACCGGGGTGGTTGTTGTTGTTTGAACCAGACATGATAACTACAGCAAAAGAATAATAAAGCAAGATTCAATCAATGTTTATCAAGAAAGCAGCAATTAAACAAATTTTAATTAACTACTACCCTTTATTCAAAATAAGAGTCCCCTATTGAATAAAGTAACACCAAGATCCCCTCCCACTACAATCAAACGGACTTTGGCCCTGCCTTCAATTTATAGTAGTTGAGGTAAGTAAACACTTTACTAATTATAACTTATTATAATTCTGGTAGACAGGTTAACAACTCCTTGTTTACTCCTATCTTTTAGCTTCAAAACCCAAAACTTGGTCTTTTGATGATTTTGTTGAGTTAAACCAAACATTAACATGTAAGTTTCAAAAAACCTACTCTACTATCCCCACATAAAATGAGCAACACCCTGCTTTGGCAGAACCTATTACTCACTATCTAAGGCGTTATAAGTGTTGTTTGGAAAAGCAATTAAACTCAATATTACATGTTGGGGACCTAAGTTTACTATGTTGGTTAATTAAAAGTGAACACATAACCTAAATAACCACACATATAAACTTAAACAAGCATTTAAACATGTTAAACGCTTAAATAAATATAAGCATAACTAAAAGTGATCCTAGTATGGCCCCTAAACCTTATAAAACTAATCTTCATGAATTCTTCCTTGAATTTTTATGGATCTCCATCCTTGATTCTCCATGGAACTTCATTCTTGATTACATATCATTTATAATTTAAATAACTAAAATTTAAATTACAAAAATACAAACGATACGCAGATCGGATTTAATTTACATAAAATTTAACGATGCGCAGATCGTATTTTCTATCCTTGTTTTGGGCCATACTAGTCACAACATGCAAAACATAATATCAAACATATTATATTAAGCATTCATGCATTTATAATATCATAATAAAATAAATATTAAAAATCACTTATTAACAATTAATAAGCAAATAAAACATGTCATTTACAAATTAACAATTAATAGTCTACATGCCAACTTAGTTAAAATTATAACTAAAAGAATAACTTTCTATTATTTTGATTCAATTAAGACTTAAATATGGAATTAATTATTAATTTGCATTATTATGCTCAACCAAAAATAAAATAGGAAAACATTTTTTTTTTAAAACAAATTAAAAACTGCAGCAACAAACTGCTAAAATTCTCCAACAAAAACACAAATCTCGCAATCCAAGCCGAAATTCACGGCCTTGTTGAAGAATCAGCCAACAAACTTAATAAGATCTTCAACCGTTTGAAGACCTGCCACAAACAAGCCGAAATTCCACCTGAATTTTCGAACTGGCTTCTGCCTCAGCCACGAATCACGCTAACCGTCTGCGACCAACCCCCACCGCTGCCGGCGCCGGACAGCATGAAAACACCAAGCTCAAAGCCAGGCAGCCGCCCAACGCAGCACACCACCGCAGCAGCAGCTTCTATCCGCGCACAACTCCGACGCAAACCACCGTGGCAGCACCGGTGAGATGCGCCACCCAGCCATGGTTGCCGAAAATCCTTTGTTTAATTTATGCAACAATTATATGAATTAAAACTGAATTTTAATTGTGCTCATTGTGTTCAATTGGGGTTAAATTCCTCTCAAATTATGTAACAATTACATATTTCAATCTGAATTTTTATGTGCAAACTTAGGGTTCCATTGATTTGGGCAAATAATTTCGAATTCAACAACAAAACTAAAACAGATTTTTAAGTTCGGTTGTTTAGATCTTTGATGAATAATCTTTATTAAAAATGAATATCTAACAAAAATTCAAAATTTAACATGAAAAATCTGGAATTTTAAAAGGAAACACAACATATTTGTTTCTTCTAAAATTCAGTTCATGTATGGCATCTAAATTAATTTTATTTAACAAATTAAAATCTGACTTTTAAGGTTGTTATTTAGATTTTAGGCTTTAATCTCCATTAACCAGAAATCTAACTATAAAATTGTTCAACAGTAAAGTTGCCGAAAAGTTTGAGCGTAGTTATAATTTAAAACCAACTTTCAACAATTTTCAATTAATTAATATCACCATATTAATGATGCAAATTAATCCATAAATAAATCCCTCCCGTAATTGAATGAAAATAATCAAAATAGCACATGAACATGATCATAAAATATTATGTAAGAGGCAAAACTGATACCACTGTAAGAACATATAGATGCATATAGCGGAATTTCAGGAAACAAATTTCCTAACATCTATCACAAGATCGCATGCATAACATAAATATGAATCATATTATAAGGAAAAGAATGTACAACCTTTGTAGCGTATTTTCCACCGGATTGCAAGTGCTAGAGATCAAAGACCAGCAATTGATGTCCCTCTACTTAGTCCACGAGCACCAATTGAATTCCCACGTTTGCTAGAACGGAAGAGGATGAACAAATTTCACTCTCTTGCTTTTTAGGGAGGGTGGCCGGATTTTCCAAAGGGAAACAATAGGGTTTTTCTCTCTCTTTTTAGTTTGAAAGTTACTGACAAAAAAGAACGTTCGATTCCTCTCTCCTATTATAACCTTTTATAATAGTAGGAGAATAAAATCATAGAGAGACCTAACCTAACCCTACTTTCTCCTATTGGCCGGTTTCCTTACTTCAATTAGTTACTACAATGTGTGACCTCATAGGATTAGGTTAACTTAGTTGTAGGTTCAATCAATATTGTTCTACTAACCAACATTTATTCTCTAGCAAGTAAATGTGATTACTAAACTAACGTAATTAATTATCTCTATAATAATTCCTTTTATATTTAGTAATTGCCGGGATGTCTAAGGACATATTCCTTCACTTACTACATCAAATAAATTAAATTAAAGAGTCAATAATATCGGTAGGTCTTAAAGATAAGATTTGGCTTTTTTTTTTTTTTGCTAACTAGTAAGATGTATTAAAGAAACCAAAACCACCACTACAACTTAAGGGAGCAAGCAAAAAGCCCCCACAGCACTAACTGGATAGGACCAGTATCAGAACGCCACACCTATAAACTTTCAAGCCAAACTCTATCACTATCTTTCACCTTTACACCTAAAATTTGTACAATCCTATTTTTCACAATATATTTAATTTCCTTAACTGTTCTATCTATAGTCATTATCATGTGATGATCCCAGAAAGCTGAGTTTCTATTCAACCAAATCAAGTAGACAGTAGCAGCAATAGCAGCCAAGGCCACCTTCCTCCGGAAGCTAAAGCCTTTGAACCTATTCTTCATCCATCTATAGGTCTGCAGCAAGTCTTTCCCATTACAAATAATCCTAAGCCACGCCAATATGCTATTCATGCACTGCATACTGAAGTGACATTCAAAGAAGAGATGTCTTATATCTTCAGTTTGCTATAAACACAGAAGACAGAGGTCACTCTCACAGATGTTCATGACCTTCAGCCTTTTCCTTGTCTTCAGTCTGTCATGGATGGCCATCCACATAATCATTCTATGTTTAGGAATGGAGTACCTGTTCTAGACATAGCTGCTCCAAGCTATTTTCCTTTCCACCTCCATCAACTGCTTGTATTGCATTTTGATACTAAATTTTGAGTCACAAAGCCACAATTGATTATAGCAGACACCTCATTTTTAGCATTACAAACAAATTTCCAAGCCCAACTTGCTGTATGAGGGGCATTATAAGAACCCCAATCAGCCTCCCTTATGTATACTTCATTCACCCATTTCACCCACATGTTGTCTTTTTTCTGAGCCACACTCCAGGCCAACTTAGTCACTGCAGCTAGGTTCCAGTTACCAGTCCGTCTGAAACCCAACCCTCCAGTAGCCTTAGAATAGCACAAACTATCCCAAGCTATAGCCCCTGCTTTACTGTCATTATGTTTCCCTGACCATAAGAAACATCTGCATATACAATTCACTTCCTTCATCACAACCTTAGGAATTAAGAATAATTGCCCCCAATACACATGTATACTCATTAAGACAGAATTAATGAGCTAGCATCTAGCTGCAAAAGAAAGATTACGAGTGCTCCAAACTCTGATTCTACTCACCATTTTTTCAAATCAAACCTTGGCAATCCCTAACCTCCAATTTACCAGTAGTTATGGGAACTCCGAGGTAATTGAAAGGCAACTTGCCCACCTTAAAACCACTAACATCAGCCACCCTCTTCATGTCTTCCTATTTCATCCCTGCAAAATACACTTCTGACTTCTGAGTATTCACCTCAAGCCCACTAGCATTTGAAAACATTTGAAAGCCTTGAAGTAGAGTATAGATTGACCTAAAGTCACCATTACAAAATAGTAACAAATCATCTGCAAAGCAGAGATGAGTTAACTTCAAGCTTTTACATGTCACATGATATTTGAACCCCTCCAATTCACCTACATACTGCATTATTCTGTCCAAATAATCCATACATAAAGCAAAAAGTAAAGGGGACATAGGGTCCCCTTGTCTCAACCCTCTCTGAGCCCCAAAAAAACCAGTAGGGGAACCATTTATCATGATTGAGAACATAGGCGTTTGAACACAAGTCATAATCAGCTCAGTATATCTCACAGGAAATCCTACACCAGCAAGCATTTGCCTTTAAAAACTCCAGTTCACAGTGTCATAAGCTTTTTTTAAGTCCAGCTTCATCATACAACACCCTCTAGTTGACTTCCTGTTATAGCATTTGACTAGATCTTGGCAGATAATTACATTACGCAGAATGCTTCTACCAGCCACAAAAGCCCCCTGGCTAGGAGAAACAAGATCAGGCAAGATTTTGTTAATTTTTTCACTTATAATCTTGGTTATACATTTGTATAACACAGAGCAACAAGCAATGGGGCGGAATTCAGTCATATTAGAAGGACACTTAACCTTAGGGACTAAGGTAAGGGTAGTGACATTAATTGCTTTCAACATTTTACCTGTTATGAACACATCAATAATGGCCTCACTCACTTCATCACCAATGATGTCCCAACAATGCTTATAAAAGCAGCTGTTAAAACCATCAATGCCAGGAGCTTTCTCATTTGGAATGCTGAACATAACCCTTCTAACATCTTCCTTAGTAACCTCACTATTCAGGATGTTCAAATGCTCCTCTGTCAGCTTCCTTCTCTTATCAACCAAAGCCTCCAGAACAGGCTGTTTCTGCTCCCTGACAGTGAATAAATCAGTATAAAAGTCAATGAAAGCAGCATCCACTTGCTCTCTCTTGTTGACCCAATGACCATTTTTATCATGAATTGCATGAACTCTATTCTGCCTCCTTCTAGCTTTCAGTGCTTGGTAGAAAATTTTTGAGTTTTCATCCCCCACACTTCAACCAAGTCAGTTTAGACTTTTGTTGAAGCATTATGTATACATTCTTCTTAGCAGCTTTCACATTACTCAAGGCTACTCTCTCTTGCTAAATGAGAACAAGGTTGGTAGGATGCAGCATCAGAGCTTTCTAAGTAATAGAAAGTTCATCCTGAGCCTTCACTAGGTTAATTTCTACATCTCCAAAGCCTCTCTTATTCATCTCACTCAACCCAGTCTTCACCAGCTTCAACTTCTGAAACACTCTGAACATTCTACAGCCTTGAATATGAATATCCCATGATTTCTTCACAATGTCAAGTAACTCATGGTAATGGCACCACATATTCTGAAAACGAAAAGGCTTCTTCATATTACTGTCAGGGTACACACACAATAGCATAGGAGTATGATCAAACTCCCCTGCATGTAAGAACGCAACTTTTGCTTGTTCATAGCTTTCCAACCATCTAGAATTTGCTAAAACCCTGTCAATTCTAGACACGACCCTGTGATCACCTTCCTGCTTATTACACCAGGTAAAGTGACTCCCTGTAGCTTTCACATCTTTAAGCTGACACATATTCAGACAATCCAACATAGGGGTAATTTCAGGCAACCTAACCGGAGCACCAATTCTATCCTCAACACAACTGATCAGAGCATTAAAATCACCAAGTAAAAGCCATGGACATTGGCAATTACTAGCAATCTCTTTTAGAGCCCTCCACAAATCCAATCTACTATGGCCATCATTAAAATCATAGACAAAAGTACAATAGAACAAATTACCATGTTTAGGAGTCACCAAACAATGGATAAATTGACTATTAACATTCATAATTGTCAAGTCAAAAGCATCAGGACACCAACCAACCACAATCCTACCATTTTCATGACAACTAAGATTATAAGTGAAGCACCATCCTTGGCAAAGGTTTTGATACATTTTTCCAAGGTTGTGTGCTTTCACTCTGGTCTCTAAGAGGCTAAACAATTTAATATTGTGAGAATAAATAAAATTTCTCACGTAACACCCCGTAATTTTCACTCTTTATTTTTGGCGTTGTTTACATTAAAAATGATATTTGCCGTTAAAATAAAATAATTTATTATTAAAAACTATTTTTAAAAGTGTATAATTATTTAATTATTGTATTATGTTGTTGTGATTATTAATTTAAAGTGTATATATTTATTTAGGAATTTTATTTGTTATTATTATTAATGTGTGTATTTGTTTAATAATATAGTTGGTAATTTTTTATTCTATAAAATTAGGTAGGGTGTGATTTTATTTTAAGCGTTAATTATATTTTGGACCGACCAATGTAACGAATTTTGCAACCCCATTTCCTTCTTATGCTGTCCGAAACTTAGAGGAGTACTAAGCATAGTATTAGCATAGTATTAGCATCTTCTAACCCTCTTTGTAACCACCAAGAGATGAGGAGTCAAACCTTCATAAACCCCCATCACTTGCCACCATTAACCCCCCATTAACCCACCTTAATGCACCCTTAAACTCTTTGCTTAATAAGGTGAATAATCTCATTACTTTCTGCACTTTAACCACCCTCCAAAAGCTGGAAACAATCAGGAAAAACGCATTACAGCTCTTGATCTTCTCCCTCTCGCATTTTCGGCAATTTCTGCACACCTAAATTGTTTGCATCATATCTCCTTCATCTCTTATTGGAAATGGACGTGTGAGTAGTCAAAATTCATCTACTCGGAAAGATATTGCTCCTGGTATAATTTGTTTTTGAAGAAAGTGAAAGACACATCTGTAGTTTCCATTTCAAACAGACGACTCATCCGGTTTTCTTGGAGTTTTCGGAAGCAATGTTATTCTCTTCTTTCTTTGCCATTCTAATATTATTTTCCACCTAAAATCAAGGTAACTAGCATCTCTTCTAGCACGTTAGGATTAGAGTAGTGATTTTGGTATTGTTAGGATTTATGTTAGTAGGCTAGAAATCGTGTTATTAGGCTTAGGAATATGTTAGGGTGCTATTAGAATTGTTCTTGTTATTTTTATTCATGTTAGTATCATGTTAGGATTGTATAAATGTTATGCTTCATGCCTAATATTATGCTTGTGATGTTATATGTATTATTATCATGAAAGTATTAGGAATTTGTGAAAAGTTAGTATCATGATGTTAGGGTTATGGTTAAGCATGTTTATTGAATGTTGTTTAAGGTTGGGTGTGGTTTTGGACGAATTCTTGTGGTTTTAGTAATCTGGAAATTTATTTATTTTGGGCTATGATTCATGTATTTGTGATTAATCATGTTACAAATGGTTATTTTATGTTGAATAATCATGTTTGGGGGCCATGTAATTTATGTTTTATGTTAATCCTCATGTTAAACTAGTTAATTTCTATGGTATAATCATATATTGGCTTGGGTATGTTTTATTTTGATGTATGAGTATATGTGGTGAAAATTTGGGTGAAATAGCATACCTATTGCTGCGCACGAGGAAAAGAAACAGGATGCCTTTCGCGGCCCATGAGCTATTTCACGACCCGCGACCAGTTTGGACAGTGCATGTTCAAAGTGTCATATCTCAGTCGTTTAACCTTGGAATTGAGCTTATGACCACTTGTTGGAAAGATATTGAGATAAGCTTTAACATGCATTTGGAATTTCATAAAAATACTATGTAGTCTGAAAGTTATGTTTACTTGAAGTTGCTGCTTATGTTTAGAACCATTTCAAAAGGCGTACCTTGTTGTGTTGAAGCATGTTAAGACTTGTTTTGAGGTGAAATCTTGATATATGGAGCTTTTTTGAAGAATTGTTGCATGTTTTATTTATTTATTTATTTTTATTATTGAGTTGAATGATATATTTACATATTGTTATATTGTGAGTATCTTATTTATTTTATGATGGTGTTGGTTTTTATAATTAAATTGAGATGATAATAATGTTGTACTTTCATTAATCAATATCTTAGTTGTCGACGTTACATTACTCGAGGGAGAATAATACTGTCTTTAGTACCGTTTCGCCAAGAGTTATGTACCGGGGGTATTATAACTAATGTTGTAATTAACCTTGTACCCAAACTCAGACAACGAGAGTGTAGTAGTTAGAGTATTTGATTATACTGTGTTTTTGGTGTTTAATTATGTTTTAATGAAGGTCTATTCTTTTTAGTCTGGTGAAATGATTTTATTAGTATTATTATTACTAATACTTTGGGAAGAATAAATATTGTTGAATTGAAACTCTTGGATTGCGATCCTAGTTTCTGCTGATTTTGGGTGTAAGGCCTTAAGGGCATCGTTATTATTTATATTTGAGGATTAATGGATGAATAAATTATTGTATTTATTTGTAGAACTGTTTTATTGAGATTAAGATATCCGGTGGGATAGATGTAGTCCCCGGTGAAGACCATGCCAACCACCTAGGTTGCGATTTAGGGGTATTACCTGGGTTAATTATTGTCGTCCGAGAGGTTGGGAAGTACTGAGCTGGGTACTATCCTGCATCGGTAGTTTGGGCATTCTTAGACACAGGCAGTAGGGAACGTAAGCCCATTGGCTGTCTGGAGATTTCAATTTGACAAACCTTAGGAAGTGGGTTGCGATCCACTGGCGATCTGCTCTTTCTCAAAACCTATTATATTATTTTGCTTAATTATTTTGGAGGCTTATGCTATGGATCTTGTTTGATTATCATAAGTTCATTATTGTTGATTTACTTATTGATATTAAAAGCATGTTGCTGTGTAGTAACATTTATTTTAACTTTACTTAAAATTGCTATTTCAATCTTATATTAGGCTGGGAGAGCTGTTAGTTACTCCCCACTGATTGTGGATATTTGTTGTATATTTTGCAGGTTTTGTTGATAAGGATTTTCTTTGATTTTGGGCTCGGGTTGAGCTGCGAGAAATTATCTATTAGGTGTTATAGTTCTACACTAGTGCAAAAATGCTCAAATGCTCCGGTTGATAAGCCCACAAATGCTCCGTATTTGACGCGTAGCAGACGCCATACGAGCATTTGAGCATTTTTCAAATGCTCCGGTTTTCAACCGGAGCCTTTAGTCCATTAAATGCTCCGGTTGTATAAAAAACCGGAGCATTTGATGAATTTTATATACTGAGGATGGGTCAAATGCTTCGGTTGTTAGAAAAAAACCGGAGCATTTGTGATCCAAATGCTACGGTTTTCTCTAATAACCGGAGCATTTGCTATTTTTATTAAAATAAAAAAAAACTTGTTATTGCTGCTGTAAGCATACAGCAACATCAACAAGTTGAACCGCATCACCATATCCATACACCATACTCTTCATGCCCCTCCATTTGACCACCACACACCTTGCGCCCCTCCCATTTACCACGCACCATAAATGTATACAAACACACACACACAAATCGCACATCGAACACATTCAAAATATTATTATTAATTAAATGAAATAAGTTTAAAACTGTAGATTCAATGTATGTGTTTACAAAATATCTAGAGTTTGCTCAGAAGTTCCGAAAATACAAAGCATCATGAATTAGACATATACTTATGAGTTGAGTTCTGTTCTGCAATGTGCAGAAAATACATACCTTACTTAGACACAAGAAAGAAATCATAAATCATGATAAAGCTGAAAAGGCAACTGAATCATAATAACCTCCTCATATTTTTCCATGGCACATGTATTCTGCTTTTTACGTATTGAATAATTTCCTTAAGATACTGCTCACTTGATAATTTCTGCATTAACACTTTAATCTGAAAAATAAACATGACAAAGTTGTAGCAATAAAATATAAGTGAAGAAGAGCAAAAGTGAAAGACAAACATGACAAAGTTGTACCAACAGAAATTAAGTGAAGCAGAGCAAAGTGAAATATAAACATGACAAAGTTGTAGCAATAAAAAATAAGTGAAGAAGAGCAAAGTGGAAGAAGTAAAAGGATGGCTGACAAAGGGCAAAGCAAGGAACTTCTAAAAGAAAGATTAATGCTCTTTTAGGTATTCAAATAAATTCAGCTTTATCAATCACCTACATAAACATGTTAATCAAATTGAATCAATAAATGGACTTCCTTCCAAACGTCATTCAGTGGCTGACACACCATAGAATTTGCTTTTAAAAGAAAAAAAAACACCTACAATCACCAAAATAGAATCAAGTGCGAAAATTCAATTAAGACCTTTCGAGTAGTTCTTATACGATGAGAAAACAGCTTAGATGATCTATGAGATTGAAAGAAAGGATAGTAATACATAATGTCATAATATAATGCAAATATGAAACAATATGTTTTTAGACTAGTAAAAGGCAACTACAACTACCTCAAGAGTTAAGAAATTAATTAGGTTATTGGAGGCATAACTTTCCCCGCCTCGTGGCTCGTTGAGGCAACCGTCTTTATGAAGTCACTTACTGTAAGATGCAAATCGAAAAGAGAGAAATGCGGGGATGACTGGATCGGGGGTAAGTACGTCTCGTAATCTCTAGTTATAAATTTTTCTTAAATCTAGTCAAGGTTAATTAAAAAATGTTTGATTAGCACCCTATGTTATTGCTGACTTTTCATTTTACCCGAACTCGCGTGTCGAATTTCCAATTGTTCAGCTCCATTACTATCTCGATGAAGTTTCATGTTTTAACCAAAATAGAAGTGTTGATGATCTTACATGGGTGCTTACGGGTAAAATTAGCGTCCATGTAACATAGCCTTTGGTTCACATAGTGTAGCCAACACAAGTTTAAAATCTTATTACAAAATCATGATACTATAATTTATGATGAACATAAAATAGAAGCGGTAACGAAATTTCTTTGTGAAAACCCCAATTATACTTCTTGCTAAGCATATACCCGAAGTTGGAAAACAGATCGGGTTTGAGTAGCAAATATCTCGATATCTCTCATGCTCAAATTGCCAACAATCTTCTTCTTGGGTCCTTCCACAACCGGAAGGCCACCAATGTGGTTGTCCTTCATCCGCTTAAATGCCTCCAAAATTAGCTCACTGCTGTTAATGCTTACAACCCGCCGAAAGAAGCAAAAACTATACATTTCAACATTTATAGGTTTAATCCACTATTCTCGTGAAAAATATATCATTCACATGATGATGAAAGGGTGATTTAAACACAAAGAAAAACAATAATAACTCCGATCACTTGACATAAAAGGAAGTCCCAAATCGTAGATGGGATGTGCAAGCAATGGCACCCAACCAATCTTGTCCACGACATCCCTCAAGGCCCCTCACAAGTCACAACAAATAGATTGAGTAATAAAAAATTTCATGATTGCCTTCCCCGGGTTCTATTAAGGTACATTTCTCATCCTATACTTGGATAGGAGTAATAAAACCGTCAACAATAGCAACAACTCCGCCAACAAAGAAGAAGCAAAAAATTTACCATGGGCAAAGTCTTAAGAAAATACACCGAGAAAATACATCCATCTCGTATAAGAATATAAAACAAAGTCTTAAGAGAGCTCCTCCATCGGTATAAGAATATAAAACACTAAAACAATATATAACTAATCCATGGGCAAGTTTACTAATAAGAATAAACTAGAATGAAGAGGCTAAGACCTAAATTCGGAACTTCAAAGCCGAGATGTAACGTATAATTACAATCGTCGCAAAATAAGACACACACATTGAAATGACTCGACGTACGTATAACATATCTTTCCGAATATAAGAGTAGCTAAAAACAAATAAGACACTTTAAAGAATCCACAAATCATAAGTGTATAACTACATAATCACAAGCGAGAATCAAGCATCGGGTAAAAATACAAGATCGGCTCGTAAATCACATCGTACAAGATCTTTGTGAATTCCGATCATGATATCATAACTAGTAATGTAACCATAATGCAAAGATAACTTAGCATCGGATGTACGAGAATAGAATTAATTACCATGGTTATGTAGGATGTAGATCAACGAGACTTTACTCTCTCCGATATTTGCTTAACTTTCCTCTAATCCAATGCAAGCAAACAATCAACGAAACAGAACACAAATTCATGCAAGGGCCTAAGGGCCTTTGTCTTCTCGCGAGAAAAATAATCCAAAGATATCATCCTCATTCTCCTCCACAAGTTGATCGGTCCATGTGACTATCGGCCAGCACTGTACAACCTAAGGGAAAATAACTACGGGAAAGAGTAGACCGAGCATCAACCGACAAAGAAAAGATCCTTAGAAGTAACTTCACTCTCTATGCATGCTTATCCATTGAGCTCTTAGAATGACAATCCTTAAGCTCAACAAGTTCAATATTCCGGCTTCTTGAATGTAAAGCCGGAATATTTAAAGAAAATTTCAAAGTATATACTACTATATTCATCAAGATAGAGAAGCTTTTAAATAAATCAAACATAGAGAAATAAATCAAACATTAACGAAAGTAATTTCTCTAAGAACAATGTGACTACCTCAACACTTGTAGTGTAGACTGTGTAGTATCCACCAAAGAAACTTCTCCATTTTACTCTTCTTGCCCTTGAAAACTAGAGCACCAAAAATTCTTCATATATTCGCCGGGAGAGTTCTAATATATCTACAACCTAATGCAAGCAATTAAAAGATCGGACAAAAAAGAAGAAGAAAAATTCGGCTACTAATGAACGGATGAGATTAATTATTTCACAACTATATTGAATTTTGAAAAAAAAAAGGATTATTTAGTTCCCTTTGTTCTTCAGGAAGGTGTAAAACTAAAGTTACCCATAAAAGTTAACCGACAAAAAAAAAAGTATAATACAATGTACAAAGCCAATATTAGATCGCTTTCGTAGTACCTTACGAATTCTTAAAGGAAGTTGTTTAAAGAGTAACTACGACACATTTTTAGTTAAAAGTAGTCATCCACTAGTGTAGTAGTGTGTACTATGATTTTCTCTCTGTATGCTAATACCTATTTGGCTATTTCTATATACTTCCTCTATGTAGGGTTATGCTATTAGAGCAAGGGTAACTAATACATCTAAATAAGGCCCATAGCCGAACTTTGGAGAAGGCTATAAATGGACGTCTTCAATATATTGGGATGTAAGGCTCTAACATTAAAGTCATTAAATATAGAAGTACTTGTCAATACTTAGCTAGCTAGGTAAAACAATATCATACCTCACATCTGCCTCTTCCTGTGTTGGCATGTTGCAAAAGCTGTATCTTGCCAGAGAATTTAACAACTCCTTCAAACACATGAACACGCACTATTAGTTGGTACATGATACAATTAAATCGGCAAGCGTTCAAACCCCCAAAACACCCCAATGCACCAATACGGTTATTATAATACTTGGTGCTAATTGTAAAAAGGTCATATTATGTTAACTCGTACAAAGTTATATATCAAAACTTGAGAACAAGTAATATCTCAAAGCTGCAAAATCCAATAGTATACTTAAAAAGAGGTCAAAACCTCCTAACTTTACTCATTTACATATCAAAATCGCGAACCAAGTGAACCCAAAGAACACACATTGACCTTAATTAGAGAGCAAAAATCCATGCCCAAAACTTCATTCAACTAAACTAAGCTACCTCAACTCCAACATATAAAAAAAAAGGCTAAAAACAACTACCAAATTCCTTTACAAGACCTTTTCATCAATTGAACAACATTGTAGTTCCGCAAAGACCGGATAAATTAAAATTAATCAATATCAAGACTCACTATGATCCATAAATAGCTCATGAATAGCATAGAAGGTTCCATTGCGGTATAATTTAACCCAATTTATAGCCAAAAATCCAAGAAGAAAATCAATCTACACGAGTTTTAACCTTCACCTAAAAAACATTGCTTTAAATTTACACCGACATAGTAAAAACACATATGTTCGTCTCCATTAGACACAACAATATATATATATATATATATATATATACCTCAATTACCAATAAAACGGCATCATTTCAGCTCAATTCATTCAAAACCACTCAAATTGCCATGTATAAATAATAAAATCATCAAAATTCAATAACCTAAAATTGAAATATAATGACGAACCATATACTTAAACGCCAAAAAAATCACTAAGGCGTTCATTATCGGGCACCTGGAGGCAAACACGTGAGGCTCAATTGCTAAGCTGCCATGATCCGGTGGTTGGATTCGTCGTTGTTTAGAGACTCGGGATCCGAGACCTAATCATCATTGCTAACTAGACACGGAAAATATAAAAAACAAACATAAGATGAGTGTGGAACATAAACCAATTCCGATTATCAATCATCAATTCTGCGTAAAAGCAGAACGAAAAACTAAGGTAGAGGAAAAACGCATGAAAATATGAGAAGAGAGAACGAAGATGAAAGTGAAACAGAGAAGATGCAACAAATTTCATATTAAACCCTAATGCCCAAAAAAATTTCATATACAACCCTAATGCTCACAAAATCTCATATAACCCCAAAACTAGTAAAACCGCAGATTCGCAGATAACAATGAACAATTACAAATCAATATTCCAATCACAAATTCCACAATTCGATCTTCAGAGTATAGCTAGCATCCAAGTAATAGCATATTCATGTTAAATTCTTATGAGCATAAAACACCGGTGATATATGTCCTATAATCTGCAATAATTTATTAGGATTGAACACACAAACCTAATTCGGTTCAAACTGAATCCACCCAAAGAAACCATAAAATTAGAAGTTAGGGTTTACAAAATTCACAAAAACAAAATCGAAAAAGATCAACAACAACAAAAAAATCAAAAAATCGAAGAATCAACGGATAACGAATCTAAGAAAAAAAACGTAAAACGAGTTGCTCGAGACAACATTAATTGAATTACGTTAGGTGAGCAAAGTTGACACTCAACTACAAAAAAAATCACAAACCCGAATGAACGGTGCGAAGATATGGAGAGGGCATAAACTCCGGCGAGCTTTGGCAACGCAGCAATGACGGGCTTCAATCCTCACACAAAACGGATGAGAGAGAGAGCGTCTTTGAAGAACCACCATCGCCGCCGCCTCCTACCGCGGTGTCAAGAACGGCGGCGAAAGAACCAGAGTCGAGACCATCTAGAAAAGACATCAAGATCCGAAGAGAAAAAAAAAATTTAGGGGCGTGATGAGACAGATAGAGAGGAACTCGTGAAAGGGAGAAATAAATCTTCTTCGATTTCTAGGGTTCAAGTTTTAGAACAAAATAAATCGAAATCGAAAAAAAAAATTAAAAAATCGAGCCACTTACTTGTTTTTGTGAAGAATGGGTGAACTGTGAGTGAAAATTGAACTGGAAACCCTAGAAATGGGGGATCCATCCGAATTCAGAGCTTCTACGAACGTTTTAGGGATTTAAGTATGAAAACCAAGGTGACAATAAGGAGATGGAGAGAAAGAGGGCAGAGATGGAGTAGTTGGCGTTTTAGTGGCTGAGTATGGAAAGAGATGAAGACGGGATGAGAGAGAAAGAGAAACCAGTTAAGGGAGGGAGAGAACAGAAAGGCCAGATACTGGGGGGGAGCATTAATTTCATTAGAAGAGGGAGGGAGGTAGGGGGGAATTAATTAGTAATAAAAAAAAAAAGAACAGCCAAATGCTCGGGTTGATTGAATAGAGGTGCGGAGCACTTATTCACAAATGCTTGTGTTGATTAGTCAACCTGGAGCATTTGACATCAAATGCTCCGGTTGACTAATCAACACAAGCATTTGTGAATTTTTTTTATTAAAAGTTTCACAAATGCTCGGGTTGATTAGACAACCAAAGCATTTGATAAGTAGTAAAAGCAGTTTTTTCCACTAGTGCTAGACTTCTTTTTAGTTTGAGATAGTTTTCTCATTTCGTGTTTAATCTAAGTAATTAATTTATTTATAGTATTTACTTAAGTTTGTTTTTATCACTTAGTTATTTAAACACTATTCTTGTAGTAGTGACATTCTCAGAAGACGATGTTTCCGCCATCGTCCTATTAAATATATTAATTCTTTTTTTTTCGCTTTTGAATTTCTGGGGTGTTACAGTTGGTATCAGAGCAAAACACTCCTAAACTCTGATAAAAGTTGTAAATAATTCGTTAGAATTATTAGTTAGTCTTGCAAGATAAAATATGTTGAGAATTAAGTTTTGTAGTTTCGCTATAATGAGAGAAAGATGGGTAGAGTAAGTAAGAGGAAGGCTTATGGAATGTGGTGTGCTCTCATGCTTGTGGAGCATATATAATATGTATAGTTACTTGTTTATTGGTGGAATTAGTCTACCAAGTTTGCTAATCTTATTTGCAAGGCCTCCTACGTTTAACTTTTCTTGTTATCAGAGTGCGCAGCGAAAGCGAAGTGATTTATAGCCCTCTAGTTCGGGGTTGAGTTGCGCGTTTAAATTGTTTTGTGTTGTGCATTTTAAAAATAAACTTTTATTTTATTTTAACATAGTCATGTATAGTGCATTGCTGTTATTCTATTTTTATGGTTGCTTAATAGTGTGTTTTATTATTTGAGACTATATATAGCGTCTATTTCTTTCAACTAAGTGCTGGTTTTATGTGAGTACTTATTTGTATTTTTTTTGTCATTTACAAAACTTTTTGAGTTCATATTTCAAATAATATTTTATATATTTGCTCTTAATAAATTTCATACTTATATTAGAATTATATTTTGATATTCAAGTTTTGTTATTGTTAATATTTTGCTATTCTCTTTGAAAAGAAAATTGTGTTTAGCCGAAATCTAAAACTTGTTTGAGTTGATATTAAGTCATAATGGTTAATTCCTTTGACTTGTATGTCAATTTGATAAGTCTAAATTTTAAACTTGTTTGAGTTGATATTGAGTCCAAATGGGTGATTCCTTTGACTTGTATGTCAATTTGATAAGTTGACACATTTCATCTATTTTGAGTTAGTTTTCTTTTTGAGTTGATATTAAGATTATATTGGGTGATTCCGGTAAACTTTAATTTCGATTGATAAGAAGACTTTCAAATATTGTTTTGTTGATACTAGGTTGCAATGGGTGGTTCCACGCACATTTGTGTCGACTTGGCAAATTTTAAAATTGTTGTTTATTATTTACTATTTTATCGCCTATTTATTGTTAGTGTTTCGTCGTTGTGAAATTTATTTTAAAGTTATCAATTTCTTTTGCGAACTTAAAATTTCATATATATGTTTAGGAGGCGTACGCTCTTATAACATATGTCTTGACTTGAGTTCGTACGTGCTATTTTAATAAAGCAGTTAGCTACTCTTTATTAAAGTGTTCTTATCTCTTTAAGCGGAGTATAAGCCTGTGTGGTTATCTCTATTTATATTAGTTTGGCTATCAATTTACGAACTTTTGCTTCTTAGTTTCTTTTCTGAAAATATTTATGTATGTTCAGATTTATTCTTTATAATATTACGTAAATATTTATTCCTGCTTCTTTTGCAAAATTACCTATAGTTTATTGTACAAGCGTTTTTACCTACTTGTCTTTGGTTCTTTCACATTTTATAAATGATGGTTGTTACCATACTTCTTTACAATACAACTATTTTTGGTCTTCCAAAATAAAATAGTGTGATATCAAATTTTATACCCGCAAAGTTGTATAGTTCTTAACAAAATCCATTGATGTGTGTTTTTCTTAATGTTATCTAGAGTATTTTCTTTTCATCTCTTGGTTGTTTTGAAGTTTCAAGGACGAAACTCTTTTAAAGGGGAGTGATTGTAACACCCTGTAATTTTCACTCTTTATTTTTGGCGTTGTTTACATTAAAAATGATATTTGCCGTTAAAATAAAATAATTTATTATTAAAAACTATTTTTGAAAGTGTATAATTATTTAATTATTGTATTATGTTGTTGTGATTATTAATTTAAAGTGTATATATTTATTTAGGAATTTTACTTGTTATTATTATTAATGTACGTATTTTTTTTATAATATAGTTAGTAATTTTTTATTCTATAAAATTAGGTAGCGTGTGATTTTATTTTAAGCGTTAATTATATTTTGGACCGACCAACGTACCGAATTTTGCAACCCCATTTCCTTCTTATGTTGTCCGAAATTTAGAGGAGCATTACGCATAGTATTACCGTAGTATTAGCATCTTCTAACCCTCTTTGTAACCACCAAGAGATGAGGAGTCAAACCTTCATAAACCCCCCATCAATTGCCACCATTAACCCCCTCATTAACCGACCTTAATGCACCCTTAAACTCTTTGCTTCATGAGGTGAATAATATCATTACTTTCTGCACTTTAACCACCCTCCAAAAGCTGGAAACAATCAGGAAAAACGCATTACAACTCTTCTTCTTTTCCCTTCTCGCATTTTCGGCCATTTATGCACACCTAACTTGTTTGCATCATATCTCCTTCATCTCTTATTGGAAATGGACGTGTGAGTAGTCAAAATTCATCTACTCGGAAAGATATTGCTCCTGGTATAATTTGTTTTTGAAGAAAGTGAAAGACACATCTGTAGTTTCCATTTCAAACAGACGACTCATCCGGTTTTCTTGGAGTTTTCGGAAGCAATGTTATTCTCTTCTTTCTTTGCCATTCTAATATTATTTTCCACCTAAAATCAAGGTAACTAGCATCTCTTCTAGCACGTTAGGATTAGAGTAGTGATTTTGGTATTGTTAGGATTTATGTTAGTAGGCTAGAAATCGTGTTATTAGGCTTAGGAATATGTTAGGGTGCTATTAGAATTGTTCTTGTTATTTTTATTCATGTTAGTATCATGTTAGGATTGTATAAATGTTATGCTTCATGCCTAATATTATGCTTGTGATGTTATATGTATTATTATCATGAAAGTATTAGGAATTTGTGAAAAGTTAGTATCATGATGTTAGGGTTATGGTTAAGCATGTTTATTGAATGTTGTTTAAGGTTGGGTGTGGTTTTGGACGAATTCTTGTGGTTTTAGTAATCTGGAAATTTATTTATTTTGGGCTATGATTCATGTATTTGTGATTAATCATGTTAGAATAGTTATTTTATGTTGAATTATCATGTTTGGGGGCCATGTAATTTATGTTTTATGTTAATCCTCATGTTAAACTAGTTAATTTATATGGTATAATCATATATTGGCTTGGGTATGTTTTATTTTGATGTATGAGTATATGTGGTGAAAATTTGGGTGAAATAGCATACCTATTGCTGTGCACGAGGAAAAGAAATAGGATGCCCTTTGCGGCCCGTGAGCTATTTCACGACCCGCGACCAGTTTGGACAGTGTTTGTTCAAAGTGTCATATCTCAGTAGTTTTACCTTGGAATTGAGCTTATGACCACTTGTTGGAAAGCTATTTAGATAAGCTTTAACATGCATTTGGAATTTCATAAAAATACTGTGTAGTCTGAAAGTTATGTTTACTTGAACTTGCTGCTTATGTTTAAAACCATTTCAAAAGGCGTACCTTGTTGTGTTGAAGCATGTTAAGACTTGTTTTGAGGTGAAATCTTGATATATGGAGCTTTTTTGAAGAATTGTTGCATATTTTATTTATTTATTTATTTTTATTATCGAGTTGAATGATATATTTACTTATTGTTATATTGTGAGTATCTTATTTATTTTATGATGGTGTTGGTTTTTATAATTAAATTGAGATGATAATAATGTTGTACTTTCATTAATCAATATCTTAGTTGTCGACGTTATAGTGCTCGAGGGAGAATAATACTGTCTTTAGTACCGTTTCGCCAAGAGTTATGTACTGGGGGTATTATAACTAATGTTGTAATTAACCTTGTACCCAAACTCAGACAACGAGAGTGTAGTAGTTAGAGTATTTGATTATACTGTGTTTTTGGTGTTTAATTATGTTTTAATGAAGGTCTATTCTTTTTAGTCTGGTGAAATGATTTTATTAGTAGTATTATTACTAATACTTTGGGAAGAATAAATATTGTTGAATTGAAACTCTTGGATTGCGATCCTACTTTCTGCTGATTTTGGGTGTAAGGCCTTAAGGGCATACTTATTATTTATATTTGAGGATTAATGGATGAATAAATTATTGTATTTATTTGTAAAACTGTTTTAATGAGATTAAGATATCCGGTGGGATAGATGTAGTCCCCGGTGAAGAACATGCCAACCACCTAGGTTGCGATTTAGGGGTATTACCTGTGTTAATTGTTGTCGTCCGAGAGGTTGGGAAGTACTGAGCTGGGTACTATCCTGCATCGGGAGTTTGTCCATTCTTAGACACAGGCAGTAGGGAACGTAAGCCCATAGGCTGTCTGGAGATTTCGATCTGACAAACCTTAGGAAGTGGGTTGCGATCCACTGGCGTTCTGCTCTTTCTCAAAACCTATTATATTACTTTGTTTAATTATTTTGGAGGCTTATGCTATGGATCTTGTATGATTATCATAAGTTCATTATTGTTGATTTACTTATTGTTTTTAAAAGCATGTTGCTGTGTAGTAACATTTATTTTAACTTTACTTAAAATTGCTATTTGAATCCTATATTGGGCTAGGAGAGCTGTTAGTTACTCCCCACTAATTGTGGATATTTGTTGTATATTTTGCAGGTTTTGTTGATAAGGATTTTCTTTGATTTTGGGCTCGGGTTGAGATGCGAAAAATTATCTATTAGGTGTTATAGTTCTAGACTTCTTTTTAGTTTGAGATAGTTTTCTCATTTCGTTTTTAATCTAAGTAATTAATTTTTTTATAGTATTTACTTAAGTTTGTTTTTATCACTTAGTTATTTAAACACTATTCTTGTATTAGTGACATTCCCATAAGACGATGTTTCCACCATCCTCCTATTAAATATATTAATTCTTTTTTTTTCCGCTTTTGAATTTCTGGGGTGTTTAAATCTCACCTTATTTTGTTTCAACTTATTGTTTATACCTCTCACGTTCCAAGCAAGTATATTATCCATTTTGGCAAGGGGGAATCACCCCCTGACCATTAACACCGATTTTATCCACCTGCACCTCCAATTCCTTAGTTGCATCATTGTTGCTAGTTCCCCCAACACTTGTACTACAGATACCAGAGGCCACCATGGCAGTCCTAGTCATCTCTGTCTCAGTCCCAACCTCCCTAACATCATTCACAGCACCCTCCACTTCTAGCAATGCTGCAAACGAGTTATGCACATTCACAATAGGTTGGGCAAGGTCATTCAACCCATGTTGAGGTTGAACTCCCCCAACCAATTGAAATCCTTAATCATCAGTTATCACTTTCTTCTTCTGCACCCATATTTTCCTCTCTGCATTCCTCTTACATTGTATCTCCTTATGTCCAAACCCCTTACATTTTCCACATTGCACATGCTTCCATTCATATTCAACCATCTGAGTTACTAGAACCCCGTGTTCATTGCAAAATTCAACAACATCTAGCAATTGTTGTTGCATACCCACTTCAATCATAACACGAGCAAAACTCAACTTATCCTTGGCTTTTGTAGCCTGGTCCATCTTCACTGCACTCCCGATAATACCTGCTATCTTGAACAAACTCTTTTCACCCCAGTATTTAAAAGGTAATTTGGGAAATTTCACCCAGATAGGCACACTCTTCACATCAGTTTTATCAATGGACATATCAGGGTCCCAAAGTTTAGTAATGAGTGGTTTCTGGTCAAAAAATTGGAATCCCTCAGTTGCAACTGTCAAACAAGACTCCATTGATTCAAATCTCACAATGAAGACCCCTTTATCAACAACACCAATCTTATCAATGCCTAACTTACCCCAAATTCGACGAATAAAACCCTCCATCACATTTAGGGGTGGGTTAGCACCAAGCACATAACACACCACCGCCGACGACCAATACTCAACTTCATCATGTATATCCTCATACTCTATTAAAACGACATTAGGATTCGAGTTTATCTTAGTCATCACTGGCACTGGAATTGCTGATTCCTCATCCCACGAAAGTCTTCTCGCCCCACTTGCCTCCTTGGAAGCACTCTGTATTACGTTCAACCAGTCCGACATAATCGCCTTCTCCATCGATTGCTGAACCCTATCCTCCAACGAAGGTGGAGGAATAATCTCAGTCACATCATCAATTTCCCCCTCATCCGATTCAGGTTTCTCAGGAATAGTACTGGGAACTTTCAGAGCTGGAATTCCAGTTACTTCATCCACACTTCTCGTCTTCCTTACCGGCGATGACGATGGTCCCTTCGATTTTCCCTTCCCCTTATGAGCATTTTCTTGGCTCGCCCTCTTGCCATGGCACCAGTGCATGATAAGGCTAAATCGCCTTAGGCTACGCCGAGAGAAAAGTTTCGAAAAAGTCTTTTTTCTTCCCTTCTTTCATATAAGATTTGGCTTTTTGAGAATCTATAAAGAGTGCCCTTCATTGGTCCACCATTCTTAGTACCATTCTTAGTACCATTTACATCTCCACATAAGAGTCTCATTTTCCACCATACCAGTTCATTAAAATCCATGATGCCAACTTCTCCAAAACTCTATACCCTACTCTATTTCTCCATCTTCCTTATTCACATCACCTTCACAAAGGACATAGATTTTCCACCATGTAACGCTAATGACAAAGCCGTCCTTCTAAAAGTCCGAGATCATTTCGGCGGCCCTAACGGCCGCCTTTCGGACTAGGACAATAGCACAGACTGTGGTTCCGACTGGAGTTTCGTAGGTTGCGGAACGCAAAGCGGAAGCTGAAGGAATATGTCCTTAGACATCCCGACAATTACTAAATATAAATAGAAATAATATTATGAAGATAATAAAGTTAATTATTTTAGTAATCTTATTTTCTTCCTAAAGAATAAATATGATTAATAGGACAATATTGATTGGGCCTATAACTAAAATAGATTAATCCTATGAGGTCACACATTGTAGCACAAGTTGGACAAAGCAATCCAAATCCATTAAAGATTAGGGTTGGGCCGGTCCAAAGGGGAATAGGTTGAGAATTAGTTCTCCTAACTAGCCTATGACTCTTCTATTATATAAAGGATATAATATTAGAGTTTTGGTGATCAATTCATTAATCAGTTTCTTTTCACAAGAGAGAGAGAATTGAAACCCAAATCTATTCCCTCTAACCGGCGCCTATATCACCAAAAAGCAAGGGATCTTTTCTCTTCCGTTCTAGCAGACATTGGTATTCAACTGGTGCTCGTGGACTGATTAGAGGAGCAACACTTGGGGCTCTCGGATCTTCAAAGCTTGCATACAACAGAGAAATCACGCTACAAAGGTTTGATATTTAATCCCTATTGAATAATTCATATGTTTGATTATGTTTACGATCCTATGATAGATGTTAGGAAATTGTTTCCTAAAATTCCGCTATGTTCATCTATATTCCTACAGTGGTATCAGTTTTGCCTAATTCATAATATTCATATGATCATGTAATTGTATGCAAAGTTATTAATTTTATTCAATTAAGGGAGGATTTATTTATGGCTTGAATTTGCATAATTAATATTTGATATTAATTGATTGGAAATTGTTAATAATAGATTTATTTGTGATTTATGCTCAAAATAATTTATAAAGGTCCGAATTTTTTTATATTATGGACGAAATTAATTGTTAATTTACTCGGATTTATTAGATTTAAAATTATTTAATGTTTAATTTGATTGGTCATTGAAATAATTTGTTAACAATTAAAAGATTTGATTTTTTACTTTTTAAATAAATCTAATATTCATCACCCATATAGATCTACAATAATATGATGGCAGAAAATAATTTGATTATTTTTCCCTCTAATTTTCAAATTTTATCATATTATTAATGAATTTTGGTTAAATTTTATGTTTAATTTGATTATTCATAGAAGTTAAGGATAACAATTAAAATATTGGATTTTATTTGTTAAGATAATTCAGTAGATCAACCTAAAAATTATTTTCGAATTTTTTGGATTTTAATTGTTAATATTCTGAATTTTTTGGATATAATTTGATTTTTGCCCTAATTTTGAATTCTTGTTAGATTTAATGTTTAATGGAGATTATTCATTTAAATCTAATCTCAACAAACCCAAAAATTTGTTTAAAATTTGTTGATGGATTCAAAATTTCTGCCATAATCTTCGGATTATTAAAACCTAATTAAATTTTAAATCTTTAAACAAATAGTTAATTAAAGATTAATTGGAATTTTGTAAATTGTTGCAAAAATTCGAAAGCAAAGCCCACCATGGCTGGCTGGCCCCACCTGCACCGGTGGAGCCACGGTGGATGGCGGCGTGAGGTTTAAGGACGGTAGAAGGTGGCGGGGATGGAAGCTCGCCGGTGTACCGCGACCAGCATGGCACTTACGAAGTGCGCTGGAGGGTTTTGTCTTCTGCCGGCGGGTCGAAGCAGCGGGCTGGGATTCACGGCACGACGTCCGACAAGTCGGTGGTCTTGACTTCTTGCCGGCGCCGTGGACTAGTGTCGCTTGGCGTTTGTTGTGTGAGTTTTCTTGGCTGGTTGAACCCAGCATGGATGAGTTGGAGAAGGGGTTTGACTGGCAGCTTGGCTGCTGGTCAAACCTCTAATTTAATTATTAAAAAAGAAAAAAAAATCTTTGTAAAATCTGATTTTCAAATTTGGGCATATATCACAATCTTTCCAATAATGCAAATTAAATTATTAATATTGATTAATGCCATACATGAATAAGTAATTGAATTAAAATAATAAAGTTTCCTAAATAATTTCTAGCTTAGATTTGTTAAGTTTTATAGTTATTATGGAAAGTTTTATTTGCTTATTAATTGTTAATAAGTAAATAATTTGTGTTTATTTTATTTTGATATTATAAATGCATGTATATTTAATGTAATATGTATGATATTATATTTTGCATGTTATGACTAGTATGACCCAAATTAGGATAGTAAATACGATCTACAAATCGTTCTATTTGAATGTAAATTAAATACGTTCTACGAATCGTTATATTTGAATGTAAATTAAATACGATCTGCGAATCGTTTGTATTTTTGTAACTTTAAATTTTCGTTATTTATTTAATTCAAATTATGTAATCAATCATGAGTATCCAAGGAGTTTCAAGGATGGTGATCCATGGAGATTCAAGGGAGGATTCATGAAGATTAGTTATTTTCCAATGTAATAGGGCCATACTAGATCATTTAGTTATTGCTTATATAATTTTCTTGCATTTATTTTGTTTAATTAAATGCTTGCTTCTAAGTTTGTTTGTGGTTAATTGATTCATGTGTTCACTTTTGATTGACCATATTAGCAAAATTAGGTTCCCAAAAGTAATATCGAGTTCAATTGCTTTTCCAAACAACACCTATAAAGCCTTAGATCATGAGTAATAGATTTTGCCAAAGCAGGGTGTTGCTCATAGTTCCGGGGATAGTAGGGTAATTTTTTGAAACTTTCATGTTAATGTTTGGTTTAACTCAACAAAATCATCAAAAGACAAAGTTTTGGGTTTTGAAGCTAAGAGATAGGAGTAAACAAGGAGTTGTTAACCTGTCTACCAAGAATTATAATTTATTATAATTAGTAAAGTGTTTACTTACCTCAACTACTATAAATTGAAGGCAGGGCCAAAGTCCGTTTGATTGTAGTGGGAGGGGATCTTGGTTATTTCTTTATTCAATAGGGGACTTTCATATTCAATAAAGGGTAGTAGTAATTAAAATTTATTTAATTATTGCTTTCTTGATAAACATTGATTGAATCTTGCTTTATTATTTGTTGTAGTAATTATGTCTAGTAACAACAATATCAACACTAACAATTCTACTTGTAATTTACGCTCCGTCTTTTCGAAGGACAAATTGAATGTCGAACGTTTCATTGCAAGTGAAAGGGATATGGGAATCGTTCTCAGAACTCAAAAGTTCAAAGACTTTCACATGCAAGGAGAGGAAGCAACGATGCAAGAGATGCATGAAAGGCTAACTCAGACTGAGCGAAACATCCCTAACCAGCCTAGAAAAGAATATGAGGATGTTATTATGGTTAGTAAAGGGTAATCGCTCAATAGGATTGGGATTGCTATTAAGAAGGACGAAAGCAAACAAGTTGCCAAGTCTGAAACTTCTGAAAAGCAAAAGACTACACCAAAACCAAAAGTTACTGATGAGCACTATTGTTACATTTGTAACAAGGTTGGTCATTGGAAAAGTGGTTGCCCCAAGTATCTGAAGGATCAAAAGAAAGGAGTTTCTAGTTCAGATATGTATGTTATAGAAGTTAACATAGCAACTTCTGCTTCTTGGGTATTTGATACCGCTTGTGGTTCGCACATTATTTGTATTATGCAAGGCCTCAAAAGAAGTAGAACATTGGAAAAGGGAGAAGTAAATCTTCGCGTTGGCAATGGAGCACAAGTTGCTACATTGGCAGTTGGAGTATATAGTCTACTTTTACCTTCAGGATTAGTTTTAGAACTTAATAATTGTTATTATGTTCCTGCTATCACAAAGAACATTATTTCGAATCCTGTTTTGGATTCCGAAGGTTATTCATTTACAATAAAGAACAATTGTTGTTCAGCGTATTTGAATGATATGTTCTATGTCTCCACTAAGTTATCAAATGGTTTATAAGTGCTAGACTTAGAAACCCACATCTATAACATAAACAGCAAGAAACATAAAGCAAATGATTCAAACCCTACATACCCATGGCATTGTCGATTAGGCCACATAAGCTCAAAGCGCATTGAGAAACTTCATAAAGATGGAATTCTCAAATCATTTTATTTCGAATCATTTGATACTTGTGAGTTTTGCTTGATGGGGAAAATAACAAAGTCTCCTTTCACAGGTTCTAGTGAAAGGGCCAATGACCTTGTAGCCCTCATACATATGGATGTGTGTGGACCTATGAGTACGTTGGCTAGGGAAGGGTACAGTTACTTCATTACTTTTACCGATGATGTGAGCAGATTTGGATATGTTTACCTCATGCGGCATAAGTTGGAATCCTCTGAAAATTTAAGGAATTCCAGAATGAAGTACAAAACCAACTTGGGAAGAAAATTAAGGCATTACGATCCGATCGTGGTGGTGAATTTTGATCTCATGAATTTGGTGATCATTTGAAGGATTGTGGAATTGTAACGCCCCGACTTTCATACATCCTTATTAAGTTAATTAATCAGGATTAGCAGCGGAAGAACTAGCTTCGTCGGCGCGTTACCGCCGTACTTTCCACTAGAGGAAAATACAAGGCGACATTTCACATTAACTTACAGGGACATTACTTTGATTTGACACTCTTTAAAGAAACACTTTAATAATAGATTACTATTTTCTAGAAATTTCGGCAGAGTTTCCTTTGTAAATTGAACAACCCAAATGGAAAAATGTTTGAGAAACCTGTTACAAATAAAATATACAAATCCAGAACTCAACGCTTTCGCGGAGCAGCAGCTAAAGAGAATCAGGAGCACTATTGCTCAACCAGAACTAGAAATAAACTAAATCATTACTTATTAACTAATACAAGGTGGAACGTCCTCGCCTCAAAAGAAACATTAAACAATCATAGCTGAACTCTTAGCACGAAACTGCTTCTATCTTGGAAAAGATGCTCCAGAACTTCAACCTGAAACTATTGTAACACTGCCACTCACCAAGTGACAGGCCACAATAGTGACAAAACAAAACATTGACAGACACATCAGCACAACGCTGAGTACTAACTCATAAAACATTCTTAAAACATGCTTTGGTGTCTACGACTCTCACGTAATCAACATGTTCACATCATTCATAACCATATCACAACAACATAGCAACATTCACATAGTCCATTATCATTCATCATGTTTTATGACCTTTAAGTACTTTCAGAAAACATAGCAGAGTCGTAACATCATCGTAGTTCTTTCATATCAAAGCGGAAGACATACTTTCATATCATTAGACAATAAACATTCATAAACATATACTTTAAGTCATACAGAATATCATAAATCATCATCATCTTTCATTTACTTAACTAGTAATGATCGTACTATCGTAATAACATAGTTATTTCATAGCATTCGTTCATAAACATCACTAATCATCATATTCATAAAACATTCCATATCTCCTAATCCAATCATCGATAACATAATGTGTGAAATCATAAAACATAATCGCAATCATAATCATACTTTCGTAACATCAAAGTCATCATACTGCATAGCATTAAATCATAAAATCATCTACATAACAAATATTTCGTTTCATATCATAAGTTTCATCATTATCTTTTCATCTTTTAGCTTGGTAACTGGCGAGTATAGACATGTGGGACGTCTCCCACCATGTGATGATCCTCAAGGAGCCAGCTCCCTTGTTGGATAAACCACCATGCGATGATCCTCAAGGAGTCCAGCTCCCTTGTTGGATACACCGCTCGCACCAAAATAGAGTAGTAGCATAACATGCGGTACCCCTCAAGGAGCCCGGCTCCCTTGTTGGGTGTACGGTGGGTGCGAAGGTACGTGCACGACCATAAAGTAGATAAGCGTAACATTATACTGCCAGAACCTCTTTCACTTTTATTTATCATGTTTCGTTTGTTTAGCATTCATCGGCATAAGCCATAGATCTTTCATGAATCATACTTGAACATCAATAACTCATAAAATCATCATTTACGAAACTCATTCGAAAACAATTTAAGTATCCCACAATCCATATAAAGAATCACATCACAAGATCCTTAACATAATTATAGACATCATTTCACAAACACATTTCAAAGGGGATCGTGGGTGTTAGCAATAGATGTTACATTCTTTGGATAGCATGAGGGTTTCACATAACATGTTTTCATAAATAACGTTTCGTCCCTTCCTAAGTGTCTTTCACATATCGTCGCGGAGTCATAAACTTTCACACATTTATATTGTTTCAGAATGATCATAACGTATACTTTTACATAATCAGAAATTGTAAGCATATCTTATACCTTTAAGTACTTTTAAGAATAACAACAGAAACATATCAGAAGCATAGCAGAAACATAGCAGTCTTTTCGTATCTGATATCGTTTAAGAGCCATTCATACTTTCAGATGGTTTCAGAATTAAAAGGTATACTTTAACATATTCAGAATACATGAACATATATCATAGCAAACATTTCATACTTCGTCATTCATAAGAACAAGAGTCATCCTTTCACACTTTCCGATCCCATATGAGACAGAAAGTACTATTCCATACTACATCCATATAATAAGCTTATTAGTGATATAGGTCACATATCCGACTATCGTCATTAAACATCATTCAAATCTATATAACTCTCACGATAGTCCAGTGATATACTTTCTTAGCTTTTCAACTTACTAAAATATAATAATAAATCTGATGTAGTTAACAAATGTACTTTAAATGTCATATAATACCAAAATTGTCAATATATTATCTCAATTTTAAACATAGTTTGGCTAAAAATAGCTATTCAAAACACTTCCCACGACCTTCAAGTTCATAAACATAATGAGACATGAGACATGAACAAATTAAGTAAGATTTGCATTCTTCATCATCTTAATTCATCTTCAAACTCATACATCATTTCAACTTCGTGGACGAATACTTAACCATCATATTGAACTCATCAATCCATAAAGGTAATTAAGTAATTCACTAAAACTTCTTATCAAATATCTTAAGATCTCCTCATCACATAGTTGCCAATAATCCATCATTAGTAATTATAAAACGCCATGAATTAGTCTAAATTCCATAAATAGTATAATTTTAAGCCACTGAAAGCGTCATAATTCACGATTATAAGTTTACTACGAAATCAATAGAATGACTTCTAAAACATTAAGTACTACTGTTATTATAGTTCACCTAAATCAGTTCCATCAACTCAATCAATTTCATCAACCCCACCTAATCTATACCCAACTCCAATCTCCTCAAGGATATATCTTACATATTTATTCAAGAAATACTAAAATTTAACATAGTTGTAATACTTACAATAACTCAAGAATTCAAAGCATCAACAATAAATAACCAAATTTCAGAATTCATATCTTCAATAATAACCTCTAACATGAGGAGAATAAAAGAGAGGAAGAAGGGGGTGTAGTACCAACAAGGACAGTAGCATAAGGAAGGAGATGCGAGCAAGGAAGAGAGAAGAACGAGGTGATCGACACACCGGCGAGCTCCAACTCGCGGTGGCCAAACTAGGACCACGACGGCAACGCCGCCTCAAAGCAGCAGCAACACAGCACGCAGCAACAGGGCGGCACGGGAGCAGCACCGTGTGAGGGGGTGCGCGTGCGGTGCGACGTCCGGGCTACCGACGCAGGTAGCCGGCGAGAGGAGGAGGGAGGAAGATGACAGAGTGAGCGAAAAAGAAGGGTGAGAGGTTTGAGGCTTTGGGGTTTCTCACGGGGAGGAGAGAGAGAAATGGGTTGGGGTTTCTTTGGGAGTGAGAAAATAATATGGGGTTGGGTTTTCTTTTGGTGAGGGGAGAGAAATAAGGGGTTGGTACTTGGGGATTTCATGGGAGAGAGAGAAATGGGTTTTGGGGTTTCTTTCAAGAGAGAGAAATGGGGTTTGGGGTTTCTTTCAAGAGAGAGAGAAAAATGGGGTTTGGGGTGAAAATATAACAAGAGAGAAAAAGAATTTAAATATTCATTTGGTTATTTAAAATCCAAAAAAAAATATAATTAATAATAATAATCTCATAAAAAAAATATATTACAAACACTACAATTATTCCAAGCTCAAATAAAATAAGAATTTTCAAAACATGATTAACTTTATAATTACAAATAACGCTTAATTAAAACGCTCGTAAAAATCGGGGTATTACAGGAATACTTTCACAATGGACTCCACCAGGAACACCACAGTTAAATGGTGTTTCTGAAAGAAGGAATCGAACTCTACTTGATATGGTTCGATCCATGATGAGTCTTGTTGATCTTCCTATTACATTCTGGGGATTTGCGCTTGAAACATCAACATTCACACTTAACAGAGCACCATCCAAAGTAGTGGAAAAGACTCCGTATGAAATGTGGACTGGAAACGTTCCAAAATTGTCTTTTCTAAGGATATCGGGTTCTGAAGCTTATGTAAAACATTTACTTTCTGATAAGCTTTCACCCAAATCCGATAAATGTCTTTTTGTAGGTTACCCAAACGAGACTAAGGGATACTACTTCTACAACCAAAGCGAAAACAAAGTGTTTGTTGCTCGTAATGGTGTCTTTCTGGAAAAGGAGTTTATTTCCAGAAAAACAAGTGGGAGAAATGTATATCTCGAAGAAGTTCAAGATGAGCAACAAATGGATGAGGCGGCCCGGCGTGAAAATGCTCAGGAGGTGGTGCATTCAATTCACGTACCTCCTACCGTCCCACTTGGAGATACTCCGTGCGAAGTCACTCAACCTAATGAGGTAGAAACTTCTTTTGTTGTTCCCCAACATAGGTCTAGTAGGACCATCATTCCGTCAAAGAGATATATTGATTTCCTTTTCACTGAAAGTTCTAAAATAATGATTTTAGAATCAGAAGAACCTACTAGCTACAAAGATGCTTTGGATAGTCAAGACTCCGAAAGATAGCTTGAGGCCATGAAATCTGAAATGGATTCCATGTCTGAAAATCAAGTATGGGACTTGGTTGATTTGCCTGATGGGGTAAAACCCATTGGATGCAAATGGATTTTCAAGTTGAAAACAGACAAGGATGGAAACATTAGTGTTTTCAAAGCAAGGTTGGTGGCGAAAGGTTTCAAACAAATTCATGGTATTGACTATGATGAAAGCAAGCATCAAGGAGTTGGAACCTCAGATTTAATAAGGCAAGCATCAAGGAGTTGGAACCTCAGATTTGATAAGGCAGTCAAGAAATTTTGGCTTTCTCGGAAATGAAGAGGAATCTTGTGTATACAAGAAGTTAAGTGGGAGTAGTATTAATTTTCTGGTCTTGTATGTGGATGACATACTTCTCATAGGATATGATAAGACCATGCTTGAGTCAGTCAAGGAATGGCTTAAAAATTGTTTCTCTATGAAAGACCTAGGAAAGGCTAAGTACATATTAGGAATAAAGATCTATAGAGATAGGTCGAAAAGGCTGATTGGACTTAGTCAAGAGACTTATATTGGTAAGGTTCTTGCAAGGTTCAAGCTGGAAAACTCCAAGAGAGGTTTCATTCCCATGCAACATGGCATAACACTTGGCAAGACTCAGTGTCCTTTAAGTCCTAATGAGGTCAAGCGTATGAGTAATATTCCCTATGCTTCTGCAGTAGGATCCATTATGTATGTCATGATATGCACTCGACCGGATGTTGCATATGCTTTGAGTATATGCAGCAGATACCAGTCAAATCCAGGAGATGCGCACTGGATTGCAGCGAAAAATATCCTTAAGTACTTGCAAAGGACTAAGGATAATTTTTTGGTTTATGGTGGAGATGGTGAGTTGGTTGTTACTGGATACACCGATGCAAGCTTCCAGAGTGACAAAGATGATTTCCGATCTCAATCTGGTTTCATATTTTGTCTCAATGGAGGAGATGTGAGCTGGAAGAGCTCTAAGCAGAGTACCATCGCGGATTCTACAACAGAGGCCGAGTATATTGCGGAGGCCGATGCAAAGAAAGGAAGCCGTTTGGATCAAAAAGTTCATTGGTGAGCTTGGTGTAGTTCCTAGCATTGAGAATGGCATTGAGTTGTATTGTGACAACAATGGTGCCATTGCTCAGTCTAAGGAACCCAGATCGCATCAAAGGTCTAAACATGTGCTCAGGAAATTCCATCTTATTCGAGAGATCGTTGGAAGAGAGGATGTGGAAAGTAAGTAAGGTTCATACTGAGGATAATATTGCAGATCCTCTGACTAAACCGCTTGCTCAACCTAAGCATGAGTGTCATACTAGGTCTATGGGGCTTAAGCATATGGGAGAATGACTTTAGGTTGTTTACTTCATGTTTACAATTGTAAAGACATTTATTATGCTTTGAATGTTTATCAATAAAAATTCTTTTCTTATTTAATTGTTTGGTTTAGTGTTAAATAAAATGTCCAAATAATTTGTGCTTTCAAATAGGATTATCGAAAACGTTTTGATAATGGAACCCTATAAAGTGAACAGAAATCACAATTTATTTAAAGTCCCTAGTCTAAATCACTAAATTGGACATAAGTAATTTATTTAAAAGACTAGTATATAATTAATTAATAGCGCAGTTCCATGGGCTATGGAGACATAGAGATGTCTAATTGATTATATGGATGTATAGTTGATACATTGAGACTTGACCTAATTAGATTCTAAAAGTAGAATCAAACTACTATATTTAGTGGATTCCTTGGACATGAGTATGTCTTAATAACCATAATATAATTAGTTTAACTTTGACACTGTTAAACGCCGCGCCGTAAAAGGAGGTTATAAAAAAAAGTGATCAGGTGGGCTAAGAATTGAGTGGGAGTTATGGTCATACAAGAGTGGATAAGTCTTCCTATTAAATAGGAATGGTGTCTGGGCCTCTTGATGAGCGAGAACTGGAAAATTGCATGGCCATGCGGAATAGGATTAAAGAGTTAATCCTCATTTGAGCAGTTCGAACTCAGCGATCAAGGAACATAAATTTGAGAATAACATTGTGTTATCAAATTTGACATTAAGTGACTTAAGGAATTTAACATTGCACTCTTGTCTTCGGACAAGTGGGAGATCGAAGGAATATGTCCTTAGACATCCCGATAATTACTAAATATAAATAGGAATAATATTATGAAGATAATAAAGTAAATTATTTTAGTAATCTTATTTTCTTGCTAGAGAATAAATATGATTAATAGGACAATATTGATTGGGCCTATAACTAAAATAGATTAATCCTATGAGGTCACACCTTGTAGCACAAGTTGGACAAAGCAATCCAAATCCATTTAGGATTAGGGTTGGGCCGGTCCAAAGGGGAATAGGAGGAGAATTAGTTCTCCTAACTAGCCTATGACTCTTCTATTATATATAGGATATAATATTAGGGTTTAGGTGATCAATTCATTAATCAGTTTTTTTTCACAAGAGAGAGAGAATTGAAACCCAAATCTATTGCCTCTAACCGGCGCCTATACACCAAAAAGCAAGGGATCTTTTATTTTCCGTTCTAGCAGACGTTGGTGTTCAACTGGTGCTCGTGGACTGATTAGAGGAGCAACACTTGGGGCTTTGGGATCTTCAAAGCTTGCATACAACTGGGAAATCACGCTACAAAGGTTTGATATTTAATCCCTATTGAATGATTCATATGTTTGATTATGTTTGCGATCCTATGATAGATGTTAGGAAATTGTTTCCTGAAATTCCGCTATGCTCATCTATATTCCTACAGAAGCGTATACGGTCGCATCGACACCGTCACTTTCAGCCGCTCCTGGGGTCTTTCGGGCACTATACCTTCCAGGCCCGGCCCTGAGGGGTGTTCAAAGGGGCGGTTGCCCAGGGCCCAAAGAAATAAGGGGCCCAACTTTTCCAAAAAAGTCCAAAAGTTTAGAATAACAAAACCAACTCACGGGTATTATGAAGTGAAAAATCCAGAGGAGAGAGAAACAATACCAGTAAGTTTCCTTCCTTCTCTTCTGGGCCCTCTCAAATCTCAATCACCTCTGCCAAAACTGCAACTCGTACACAAGCCCTTCATAATTCCTTCCTTCTTTCTCCACAAGGTTTCTCTTAGGTTTCTCTCTCCTCTAGAATTTTCAGTTTCTAAAAATTGGGTTAAGTTCGCCGGAAAACCCCACCTCTGAAGAAGAAAAGATACCCGTCTCTTTATTCTTGTCCTCGCCTTCTAGAAGATCTGCTAAGTTCTACTTTCTTACTTTTCGGGGTTTCTTTATTTTCATTTGTTTTGGGGTTTTTGATGGTTTTTGTTTGTGTTTGGTTATTGTTTGAGATTGTGAAATTTGAGTTATTTGTTCATTGTTTTGAGATGGATTCTTTCTGTTTTGTCTTTGTGTTTGGAATTTGATTTGTTTTTGTTTGGGAGATTCGTCAGGTTTTGCGGATTTGCTTGTGAAGTTGATGTTTGTAAAGTTGTTTGTTGGGGATTCAATTAAATTAGTATAGATGTGAAGTGAGAAGTTGATAGGCATTATTTGTTGTCTTATGTGTATTAATTGTTATACTAATTTTTCAAATAGTTTTCATTTAAAACACTGGGTGCTTAGTTAATGGAATGTTATCTGGTATGAATGTGATGTATAAAATAAAACAATGGATTTTAGATACTGTGTGTTATAATTAGTGAAATGTAGATTAGATCTTTGTTTTGTCGTCCGTAGGCGTATGTTTATGGGTTTTCGTCTTAGGTTGCTACACCGTTGCTTGATGGGTTTGGCTGTAGTTGTATGCTTGGATTTTCATTTTTTTTTGTGGAATTGAACAAAGAACAAAAGAGAAAACGTATAAATGAACTACAAAAATCACAACAATGAGTCATTGATTAATTTGTTTTTCAAAAAATAGATTCTAATGAGAATGATAGCATGGGCCGTAGAGGCCAGAGGGTACAACAAATGTAGAATATATATGTATATAAAGGGCCCTCATTTATCATACCGCCCCGGACCTAAAAATTGTCAGGACCGGGCCTGATACCTTCAGATTTCGGTAACCTGCCTTACCTCAGCTTCTTCACCTTAGCAGATAACATTAACGTCACGGGGACTATCCCCAAGTCCCTTACCAAACTCAAAAAACTCTATCACCTCGATCTCGGCATGAATAGCTTAACTGGGCCTATTCCAGAAGAGCTTTTCAAGTTGAGGAGCCTCAAAGTAGTCGATCTCTCCGCGAATCACTTAACCGGAGCGATTCCATCGTCGGTCTCGGCATTGTCGTCGCTCTCGGAGTTCAATGTCTCCCGTAACAAGCTAACTGGCTCGTTACCTACGTTGTCTAAGAGCTTCACGAGCCTTGATGTGAGTTATAATGACCTTTGTGGCTCCATTCCAAATGGGCTGAAGCGTTTTGGTCGAAAGAGCTTTGAGCACAACAAGTGCCTCTGTGATCCTCCTTTGGCTACTTGCCATTATTAATGTTGTTAGAGTTGTATTAGTGGCAAAATAAATGACATACAAAATGTGGGACAAATAATTTAAATAAGACTATAAGCAAATAATGTTGTCAACTAAAAGCAAACAAATTTGCTTTGTACGTTTTAGGAGTAATTCTCTTCATTTTCACTACCATCTCATATCCAGTTAGTAGTATTGCTGTACCACTTGATTATCAGATTAGATTTCTCCCCAATCTAGATTGAGTGAGATCATCCTTTTTATGACTATTTGAATTATTTGGCATAAATGTAGCTAAGGTACATACATTATTATAATTATATCATCAATTCTTGTTGAAGAGTACTATTGCAACCCACATTCAACTTCCCCAAGTCATTTTTGATACAATGACTAAGACCCTATTGATGTTTAGCGGATACAAAACTTAGGCCAAATTGGCCTCATCACCACAAACTATGGTGCGAGTGCACCGAACACCACCAACTTTGACCACTAGCCAAAACACCACAAACTATTGGTCGGAGTGCAGCGAGTATCATAAATGACACTAGAGCTAACTTTTTTTTGCCGACGGCGGGGAATCCGTGCTAATTTTTTTCCATTTTCCCCTTCTTCTTTCATTTATCCCATATTTTCATTAATTAGAAGCTAAGTCACGTCAACATGTGTCGAAAAAATTTAGTCTAGGCGTCATTTATGACACTTGTTGCACACAGTCCAATAGTTTGTGGTGTTTTGACTACTAGTCAAAGTTGGTGGCGCTGGGTATAGTTTGTGGTGTTGAGACTAATTTTGCCTAAAACGTATTTCTCTTGAATATTATGTCTTAAGGTAGTGAGCTGTAAAGAGTATGAAAACTAAGGTCTAGTGATTAAACCTGTTATTGTTGACTAAAATTAAATTTTTCTCTATACTTTTTTGGTTTGTAGTTAAAGAGATCTAAGGACTAAGAGGAAAATAAAAACCTCAACATCCACATCAATGTATTGATTGAAAGGCTATATATATCAATATGCTCATCATCCCTTCTTACTTCCATTATCATCTACACTAAATTTTCAACCTTTACTCCCACAACATACCTAACAATGGAAATCACTATAAAAACTTCTCTCTTCCTTCTTATTTGTTTGCTATACCTCTGTTCTCCCACACTCTCCCAATTTTCTCTTCCATGCAACGACGAAGACAAGCAAGTCCTCCTACAAGTAAAAAAAGAATTCCGAAATCCCTCAGTTTTCTCCTCATGGGTCGCCAACACCGATTGTTGCGACTCTTGGCGCTTCGTCAGTTGCGACGATGATTTACGGCTAGGTCGGGTTTCCCGCCTGTTCTTCGACAACGTGAATGAAATCACCGGAAAAATCCCTCCGACAATCGGAAACTTGACGTATCTTAAGGTCCTTCAGTTCTCTAGGATGCCTAACTTAATAGGACCAATTCCGGAAACCATCACTAGGCTGCCCAATCTTGCAGTTCTTGCGATTACACAAAACAATAAACTTAGTGGCTCCATACCTGAGTTCTCAGGTCAGATGAAGAGCGTTGGGACAGTTGAGCTCTACTCCAACAGCTTCACCGGTACTATCCCTTCATCTTTGTCCCTTCTACCAAACCTCTTTAGACTGGATCTCTCAAGGTATGTACCCAACTTAGTAATTATTTTTATAATGCATTTAGGATATGCATGTGGGTAGTTGCATTTTAACCAAAAAAAAAATGTGGGTAGTTGCATGTAATGGTGTCAATTCGGTTAACCAGTTCAGTTCTGGTTGAAACCAAACAGTTCAGTTGACTTCAGTTCAGTTAATTCAGTTCGTTTTTCCGAGCTTAACTGATTCAGTTTTAACTTTTTCGGTTTCAGTTTCAATCCATACAGTTAATTCAATTTTCAGTTCAGTTCAGTTTAGAGTTGTCTTTTGGTTTGACCCGTACAATTTTGGTTTAAACAGTTGACTTTTTACCTATTACTATCAGTTAAACAGTTATTTTCAGTTCGGATTCAGTTAATTTCAGTTTCTTAAAAAAAACTGCATCAACTCAGGTGGAATTTGATATCGGTTATGTCTTATGCATCTTTTTATCTCTTCATGTTTCGGGTCAAAGGCTTACCTGTTACATGAAATTTGAACTCGGTTGGACTTTTGTCACATCGGTTGAACTTGTCGAAACCAGCGATACCATCAAGATTCAAGAGACGTGTCTATATTTAATTTGTCTACAAAAGCGCATTTGAAAGTTGCTAAGTTTACTGTAAAATTGTTTTATCAAAGGTTTGAAGTACATTTGGCTGATATTCTATTTAAGTTTACTGTAAAACTATACTCTATTTAAGTTAAGCATCCAATCTTAGTCGCTCTATGAACTATCGAGACTCGAGTCGAGCATCACTATGCTCTAATATTATCATTAGTTGAAAAGGTGTCATTGTTTTAGTCTATAACTTAAAATGTCTATATTACTCGTGTTCAACTAATATTTAAGTAGTTTAAAGTGTGTCATTGTTTTAGTGATGAATTAATATGTCAAAGTTGTTTTTCTATTAATTATGATTTCCGTGCATCAACACACACATCACTTACATATATCAATGTATAATTTTTTATCAACTAAATCTTATTTCATTTTTGAAACTCCTGATACAACCCAAAAAAAGGGCTTATGAGTTATTACTATAACCTTATATGTTATAGTACTATATATAATTAATAATATTATAATAACTAATAAACATAAAGTGATGATAATAATAATAATAATAATAATACAAAAATAACAGTAGTATTAGTAACAATACTAACAACAACAATAATAATACAAATAACAACAGGAGTACTAACAATAACAATAATAATACAAATACTAACGTTAATAGTAGCAACAATGCTAATAATAATAAACAAACTATTTTATCCATATGTTTAAACATTTTAGTACTACATTGGTATCAAAATAATTATAAAACCACTCTAATACTTTATTGATTATAAATTAATATAACGGCTTCTGATATGTTATAATATTATAACAAATGACAATCATATGTTTATAACTACGGTTCATATGAGGCCTAAGTGATTATAACGAGGATTCATATGTTGTACAATAATAATAAACATAACAACAGTTTATATAAATGAGTATAGTTACTAAACTAATTAAATTATTGGCTAATGGCTTATTGCATTTATGCGTTACTCCAACAAAGTATATAAATAAACAATATACATTAAAGTCACCAATGATCAATCATCAAATGATTAAGTCAAATCAACTTGTGTGAACATTTAGTTACAAGTTTACCTTACTAAAATGCCAACTTCTTCAATTCTTTCTAAAATCCTAACTTATTAAAAATCTCTAATCACCACATATAACATGCATGTTCACATATTTCTAATTTCAGTTGTTCTGCATAATTATACTATTAATTTTCCTAATTTTGTTTATCAATTGATATATACCAGCAAAAAAACAACGTATCCAATTCTTCACTTCAATTACACATCAACTACATCCCCAAACTCAATCTCATATACACAGAACTCTAACTTATACTTCTCACGACAAAAATAATTAGGGGTTGTTTTTTTTTACCCCAATAATTAGGGCTAGAAAAAGTAGACAGCCTCAGATCTAGTGAAACATCAAGAAGTGAAGAAAATCGGCGGATTTGAAGATGAATTTTCCAAAAATCGACAATTTGTGACAGATTTTAGAGAGAGAAAAATATGGGTGAAATTGGACTTGAAATACGCCTGTTGATCGAAGGAAGTAGACGGTGGATCTGGTAAAATTATTGTTTGCCCCACCAATGGTGCTCTGGTGGAGATTCAAAATTGGTGGATGCCATTCACCTAATTAATGTTCTCTGACTTCTCTCTTAAATCTTATCATTCTCCTTCAATCCATCCTTTCATATTCAAGTAATTTTCTTCCCCTCCTTCTTATCCATTGATTTTAGTCATATATTATTAATTTGTTCAAACTCTTTTCTATTGGTTGAAATATGTGGTGTAAGATATATTTTTGGTTTGTGTTTCATTGTTTTCCACTTTTAATTTGGTGTGAATTTGCGATTTACGGTGATATTTGCTCATTGATAAATCACTATAATTTTAATTTGTTAATTATCATTTTCTTTTTGGTTGAATTATATAATAGATAATCAAATCTGGGCATATCGGTAGGTAATTTCTAGGTGATTGCTGCCCTTATGTGTTCCGGTTGATCTACATTTCTTCTCTATACTTGCAATAATAATTTCTAAATTATGTCTTCTTCTATCTGAATTTATGTCTTCTGAAAATCTGGTCAGAAGAAGGTTCAAAGTCTGAGTTTTGAAAAGGCAAAAGACGAGGCTTTTATGGGTTGATGCAATTATAAACATCTAACATCGAGGAGAATTCTTAGGGAATGCAAGTAAATTATTATCTAGCTATATAGTTTCAAGGTGAAATTATTTAGTTGATAAGAAATACTTAACATTTTTTTGTTGTTGCACTTGTAGGTCCATGATAGCAAGGTCGAGTAGCAGACTAGCAGCAACAAGTTCGTGGATGAACATGCAAGTCCAAGCAGCAAGGGAGAGAAGGGAAGAAGGGGCTAGATGGGGATGCTACCAATATTTTTTAGTCATGTTACACCTCAGGCTAGAATTTTTATCAATGTTATTGTTCCCTATAAAGACTTAGCTTGTACACATGTGTATATTACTTCTATGATAATTGGTACGTTTCACATGCATATCTTTTCATTGGCAAACACGAGTAAGTTCACAACAAGAATATGATCTCCAATGGGATTTGGGTTAATATTTGATATAATTTCAACAAGAAATGTGGTCACAACACTATCTGATTACAAATAAATAAATAAAGAATTACAATCAGTTTGTATAGTAGCAAGAAGAAATATGGTCGCAAATTCAGGGAATATGGTTGTAAAAACATGGTTTCAATTTTTAGTATTAAACATTTATGATGAGAAACTGGTCGTAAAGACATGTGAATTGCGATGAGAATGGAATCTGGTCGCAAAAGTATGTTTACGACGAGTCAGATATACTAGTCGTAAAATTATTTACGACGAAGCCTTTTACGACGAGTGATGACCAATGCGAATCTCGTCGTAAAAGGCTTTTTACGACTGGAAATTAAACCGGTCGTACATGACACATTTTCTTGTAGTGAAAGTGGGGGTGTATTATGGCAGAAATATTAACATTTAACAATGATGAATTCCATGAATTATATTTGAAGAATCATAACATTTCTTGTGATTGTCTTGCGACAAATGATGTTTTTGATTTATTGAAATTAGTTAGATGAATTTATGAATAATCATAACTCCATAGTCCATACAACTATGCAAGTATTTTTCTTTATTAAAATACACAAAGGTCTTGTTTATTGAATTTTAACTATTGAGAATTCAACTTTTTAAATACAAATAGTAGTTGAAAATTAAAATCACGTGTTTTTATCTTTGTCTAGTTATTAAGGTGTCATGTCATTGTATGCCAATAATTTAGGTAAATTAAAAAAATTACGAAATTAGGTGTTACTTTTTGAAACAGTTTAGTATGAGACAGTTTTATTCTCGTACGCTTTAATACTTGTTTACTCGGTTGATTCGCTTCGCTTTAAAAACAGTTTTATTCGATTTTATACGATTCGATTAAAAACAATTTGATTCGGTTCGCTTAAAAACGCTTTTATTCGGTTTGATTCGGGTTCGATTAAAAAACGTTGAAAGCAGTTTTGATTAAATTCAATTCGGTTCAATTTAAATCGGTTTTCGTGCAGTTAATTTCAGTTTAGTTTGTTTTCGGTTGAGTTTCGGTTCGTTTCGGTCGCTTAATTGCGCTTACTTTAATTTGATTGACTTATCGGTTTTTAACTTTTCAGTTATGGGTCAATTCAGTTCAATTTATTCAGTTCAGTTGGTCATCAGTTTACAGTTAACCATCGGTTTTCAACCAAACCGACAAATAGTTGCATGGACATATCAAAAATCGATTTGAACCGAAAGTGGAGCCCTCGAAAATTAAGAAACCGACCCAATACTCCCCGTGCCCAAAAATATGTTTTCATTTGCTATGTTGACACTATTTATAAGTAAAGAGAATCTCCAAATTTATTTCTTTATTAGGAAAAATACAGATATGTGCAGTCTTATTTAATTCGTCTCAATGAATATATATTACAAATTAAACTTTTATATATAAATTTTACTAATATATAATTAAAGATGTCAATAATATAAAACTTGCATTAGCAAATGTGAAAAAGATAATTGACATTAAACATTTGTTTAAGACGGCGGAAATATAAAATATATTGTACATTTTTAAAGAATTTCGACCTAAAACGAAGCTTAAATAACGAGGTTAAAACAAAGTGTGACCAAAATTGATGACGAGATGTGTGAAAAAGGGTGTATAAAATATTTGACCACTAAATATCAAATAAGACCACTCATAAAAAGAGAGAGAAAATACCAATCATAAATGAGAAGTGATATTAGGCGGGGCTAGAAAATTTGGCATTCGTTTGCTCCACCGACGCACAATTCAACCTTTATCCTATGCTTAGAATTTTAATACTTCATGGTTTCAAATTAATGCGACTCTTTTTTTATGCATGTCAATGCAAAACTTTGAGGACATATATCTCTAATTTTGTATTTGTAAAATTATAAAAAGTACATATTAAAAAAATGCATATTAAGACGAATCTAACAAGATCTCACATGACTATATTTTTGTTCACTTATAAATCACAAACGATAGTCAAAGTGAAATTTGTGAATAGTATAAAATGTCAAAGTATCACATTTAATTTCTTTTTTTTTCACCGACAATGAGCATGATACGTTGATACTTGCTTCACTCTTAGTCACAAAAATAGTTATTAAAACTAGAGAAATGTCTAAATCAAATTGAGATCTGATGCATCTATGAGGGACTTTATAAGGAAAACTAACTTCTTTAGGAGGGAATTTAGGAAGTTAAAATACTTTTAGTTACTTGTATCTTAGATTCTTAGTTTATATATAGTACTAGCCTTATATGCATGCAATTTGTGCAAAGGCATATAGAAAATTAAATTAATTGTGTAGAAGAATTGTCTTTACATTTTTTTTTTTTTAAAAATGTTGTTCAGTTCTAATATAGTAATTTTTTCCCCTTTTTCATTTAAATGAAGCAAGTAGTTATCTTTTTTTTCCTTTTTCTATTCTTGATATCCCCCATGTACTGCCATACCTAATAGAAATTGATTATTGGTTAATGCTCAATTGTCGAATATATAATCCTTAATTTTTTGAAAAAAGTTAAGATTAAGAATCTCTTTAAGATGAAGAAGAGTATTACATACTATATATTTCATCAATGTTTTCTATAAATACTTCAATTAGATACTCCCCGCCAACATTTTTTTTAACTTATTATGATCATCCGCAATTAATAATATTTTTTGATCTTTTATTTATTTATTTATGTCGTATGATATCTATATCTATATCTATCAATACTAATATATTAAAAGGTGTTGCTAAATAAGGAACAATGCCACATGGCGCTCTCCCTAGGGGCGTTTTACTCCATGTAATCCACATATAATAAAAAAGTTAGGAATTGCATAGTATAGGGTTTGATACAGTGACTTCAAGTTTATATACAAAAGTCTTATTAAGCACTAGACCAAGTGATATTCATTGTTATGATATCAAAGTATAATAGTAATAAATGAAATTTTTTCTTACCGGGGATTAGCCTGGGCCTAATAACTAGTTAATATATTAAAAGGTATTCCTAACATAATATAAGATTCGACCCCGTGATCACAAGCATATCTACTAAATTTTTAACCACTAAACCAAGTGATACTTGATGTTATAAAGTAAAATATTAATAAATGAAATATATAATTACGCGGGGGTAGCCTAGGCATAAACACTAGTTTATTTATATTAAAAACTAAGGCCTCGTTTGGTTCACATGGGAAGTAATTTCCCATGGGAATTTACATTTTATGGGAAATTCTTTCCCTTGTTAATTTCCTAGGAATTAGGCAAAATTGTTTGGTTGACACCATAGGAAATTGCATTTCCTAGGAAATTACTCACCAAGGGGGGGCTTGGTAAGTGATTTCCCATGTTCCATGGGAAATTTTATTCCCCTTGGAATTTGTATTTCCTATGCTTCTTTCATTTCCCTCCAACCAAACACAACACCCATATTGTATTTCCTAGGAACTTGTATTTCCAAGGGAAATAGCTTCCAACCAAACAACACCTAAAAAAATTAACACTTTTGACGTTGGAGTAAGCAAGTGAGAAAAGAGTGATTTTAAACTGTTAGCTAGGAATGTTGTTTTTGATTATAAATGTTACTAACCCTTTACACACAATATTTTCTCAGCAACAAGCTAACTGGTTCAATCCCGGAGAGCTTTGGTTCGTTTAAGCGCAATGTGGATCTCAAACTAATGAACAACAAGTTATCGGGGACGATCCCGAGATCTTTAGCTCAGGCAGATTTATTAGGACTCGACGTATCCGGGAACCGGTTCACCGGAGATGTATCGTTTATCCTAGGTGGAACTAGACTTAACGATTTCATTATAAGGCAAAATCAGTTCAAGTTTGATTTCACCAATGTTAAGCTTTCCCAAAACCTAGGGATTATTGACATTGCTCACAACGAGATATATGGATCCATTCCTAAGCAAATTGGGCAGCTTCCAGTTTTGCAAACCATTGATTTCAGCTACAACCAGCTTCGTGGCCCGATCCCCTCGAGTTTGAAGCAGTTCAATTCTTCCGCTTTCGCCCACAATAAGTGCCTTTGCGGTGCTCCTTTACCCCCTTGCAAGTAAATGTATCTTTATTGTTCCCTTATTTCTGGTTTCGTGTGATGAAGAATGTTTGATCTTAGCTTTTGCTTAGTTTAATTTGGACAAGAAGAAATAAACTTACGCCATGCAGCAAGGTGTAAGCTAGTAGCTATTTTATCAACATATACGTGAGTGAAATGATACTTTGCTATAACGTTATTTTATCGACTTTTACGTGAGTGGAATGCTTAGCATTTTGTATCAACAAATAAAAATAAATTCATAATTGTTTTTTTAATTTTTTTTATATTTGTTATCACTTTATAAGATACTATTTGGACTGTGTAGAAAATCTTCCGATTTAAGAAAATGTTATATTCTTGTTGAATTCGATCTAGTGGTTGTATGAGGTACTTTTTGTTTCATATGAGGCTTCTTGAGAGAGGCCTCTTTAGGCTCCCTCAAGCCAAGCCGCACCTTGGCCTGGTTTTCAGAGTTCTACATCTATACTATATATTAAAAGATGTTCCTATCAAAGGAATGGTGTTACGTGCACTATTCACTATATATGCGCCACATAGCTTCGCCACCTCATCTTATGTGCCATGTAGATCGTTACGTCATCTTACAAAATAAATATTGTTTGTCACTAGATTTGAACATGCGACCTCTTGCAGAGAGAAATTTGTCCTTACCATCTCAACCAACTTTTTTTAGTGCTTCATAAATCCACATAATGTTATATATTCATTGCAAACACAAAGTAAATTAAATGTTAGATTTTTTTCAAAATTAATTTTTACAAGAGTGGGAAAAATACATATCAATTGTGAAGAAGAAAAAAGGTAACACCCGGGACAACGCCCGGGCCAACACACTAGTTTTTTTTTTGAAGGTAAGATGAAGGGGACTCACTTGGAGGTAGGGGGATAAAGGGGAAATCCTCAAATGAGTCACATGCGGTTTGATCCCTAGACCTCAGGGATATGAGGTGGGAAACGATGTCACTACTCCACCACCTCGACCTCTTCCAGAGTCCTACATATTGTCTGAAATATTATATAAAACCACCGTGAATAAATGAGTATCAAATATATTATACTAGTTTTGTTGTCCGTGTGATACACGGGTTATATTTAATGTGTTAAAATTATTATAATTGTTTTATTGGTTGTCCTCGTATATCTATTTTATATATGTATACTACGCACTAACTAAGTGCTAGTGTATTTAATTTATATTACTATTCTCCTTTTATAGTGGATATTATCAAACCATTAAGCGTAAGAATATATATTTTTTCCCTGACATGTAAAGAAATCTCATAATTATTAAGTAATCAATCTAAAGATTGTGAGTTTTTGGAACATTATATCTTCCTACTGGTCTAATCTATTACTTTATGAGTCATTATCAATAAATTTGTCCTTTCTTAATATAATTTATTTTCCAAATTATTGATATGTAATTTCTTTTCACTTTATTTTTCTTATTCGATGGATGCGATCTATTTGTGATCCTTCATAATTTTTGGATTATTATACTACAAAAGTAGTTAAGAAATTGCAGTAAGATTTATTGTTCTCAAATTATAATATTAAATATATGACATGGCAATGTGAAGCGGCGCTTCCAATGCTCCCAAAAAAAACCTCTTTTACCAATTATGATTTTGGTGCTGGGACTCAACTCACAATTTCCACATGTTTTACTTTGTTCTTGCTAAAATTTTCTCTCATTCCTCTTCTTGTGTCCCTCTTTCGCCAATTCACCCAAAAACTTCCGGGCAAATCAAAGGTTTGAAGGAACCAAAAACTCTGTTCCTCAACTCTAAAAAATTTACAATTATATTTGAGAGCTTCTATACTTTCTATTCTCTTATTTTCTAATTTTTCCTCCATTGGAATATTGAAAGGACCATGAATGTGTCCCTGTTTTTCCTTGTTCTTCCACTAGGGTTATCAACTACCGGCCAAACCATAAATCCAATTTTGAAACCTCTATTTAATAATAAGATAAGTATATAAATATGAGCCTTACTTTAAAGTACATTTCGAGCCGAATCCAATAGTATAAACATTATAATTTTGTACTTATACAATTGAAGTTATATATGGCCGGTTTATATAATATAATGATCCCTTGTAGTTTACTGATCAGAACCAATTTCTATCTTTTAATTATCCAAAACTCTAATTGACCATTTTAAGTATTCCAAAATTATAACATTAATTTTATTTGTGAGATGGCAATCCTATGTAGCGGTTTCCATACTCCCCAAAAAAAGCCTATTTTATATATATAACTAGTATTTTTGGCCCGGGTGATACCCCGGGTAGTTACAATTATCAAACATATTATTATTCACAAGTTTCATTAGCTTTTCGTAATTTTCTTTCTAGTGCTAAATTGGTAAATGGACGTTATGACATGATAAGTTGTTTTAGAAAAAATACTTCCAAGGAATTGGGGATAAAAATAACAATGTTAATGGAATTAGGGTAAGAGAATGTTTTTACCTAAATACAAGTGTTAAGAGTTCAAAAGCTTTTCTATATCCTTACAAGTTACATATAATTATAAGACTTTATTATGTTTTCCTTTGAAACATTGAACATTAAAGTTGTAGTGGATTGGTGGTTAAATTTTCACATTTCATTTCAAAGGTCATGTGTTCGATTCCTATTAGTAGCTACTCACATTGTTAATATTTTTAATGAGATCATAAACATGTGTATTAGAAGCTTGAGAAGAGTGCCATGTGGCACCGTTCCTTTGATAGAAACGTCTTTTAATATATTTGTATAGATAGATAAATTAGATTGTGACCCAAATTCGACATAAAATGAACCTGAAAATGGGTGTAGAACAAATTGTGATTTTATTGACCTGAACCCAATTGTATACGGAATGCGAACAGCTGAAGTTTTTGGGTCAAAATTAACCCGATCTTTTTTGATTCGTTCGTCCAAAAACGAATCATTTATAGCACTAATTCTAAATTATGAGAACTTTCCTCCGAAAGTACCTTTAACCATTATATTGTTGTCGGCTTTAGCATGATTTTTTTAACTTCGACAATATATATTTGTATGGTTTTATTTTGTGGTGAATATGATTATACTTCTTTAATTTGTCCCACATTTGTTTAAAAACTTTTATTAGGGAAAAAGCTGGCTCCATTCTTTTGTTTGTTCTTAAATATTTCAACATTTTTGCCCTCTACTTCTACTATTAAATTAATTAAGAAAATACATGTAAAATATATGTATATGTGTATACATATATATAAACACCCATAAAGTTGAAAACTGAAAACAGAAGATTTAGGCCATTGAATAACTTAATTAGATGATCCGATCCAACGGCTGGGAATTATTGTGTACCATTACGATTATGCACGAGACCACGACCCCAACTTTTGCAATTCCCATTATATCTCTTTAGGTAACGAATTCATTATGCAACAATGGAGAATCTCCATTTTCTCTCTCCTCACACCATTTAATTTCTAGGAACTTAAGTAAGTTCATTGTGGGTGTGCATAATACAAAGACAAAATTTGCCATTTCCGATGTACTCATGTCTTCTAATGCTTGAATTCGAACCCTAGAAAGCATGTAGGTTGAAGAAATTCGTGGATAAACTTGTGGGTTGAACAAACCAATGGCGAAAACGAAGAACACCGCCATAGCAATAACAAGCTCCCATCTCGTCAATGGAAACCTTGCTTCTAATCTAGGTTCCTTACTCAACGGAGAATCCTCGACTTTCGCGCTCTCTTCATCTCTGAACCTCACTTCATCTCGGAACCTCACTTCATCTCCTCCACCTTCAATCAGAATCCTTGGCGCCACCATTGTTTTGTTCTTCAATTAAATCCAAATTACATGTTGAAGCTATGATGTATAACGCACAACATATGTTAGTGTCCCACATTGACAAAAGAAGATAGATGAATTTACTTTATAATGCAAAGGGGCTACGCCCCTTATTGCCATATGGTTTTAAGGTGGAACCTCCTTTGTATTGTGAAGTGAACTCTCTCTCCTTGTGATGGGTGCGGCCCAGACCCATATTTATCATTTCCTTCATTCCTGAATCGAATTGCAGAAAAATCGACATTGCAATTGAAATATAAGCTTTAATTGAATGCATTAATCGATTGGTGGGGGAAAATATCAAGACTTAAAGTTACTCTAATACTAGTAGTCAAAGTTTCAAAGTTACCCTAAAAAAATCAAAGTTACTCTTAAAATATGTAAAGTTACCCTTAATATAAGAAAGTTATCGTAAAAGTGGTAAAAGTTACTTTTATAATATATAAAGTTGCCCTTGAAATATATAAAGTTACCCTTAATATAATAAATTTACTCTAAAACTGGCAAAAGTTACCCTTAAAATAAAGTTACCCTAAAAGTGGTAAAAGTTACTCTTGTTTTTAGTTTTTAGATTAAGAGTTGTTTTCAAGAGATCCTACCCTCCGCACAAGGGGAACTCCTAACACATCGGTTACAAAGATATTATTTAAGGTTGAATTTATACACGAATCTATACTGAAACATGAATCAACTACATGTCCTACATTAGCTATCCAGTCGGCTGCTTTGTTGGCTTCTCTATATATGTGCTGGATAGCCCAAAAACGGAAGGACGCAAGTAGGTTTTTTGATATCGTGGACTACCCTATATAATAATAATAATAATAATAATAATAATAATAATAATAATAATAATAATAATAATAATAATAATAATAATAATAATAATAATAATAATAATAATAATAATAATAATAATAATAATAATAATAATAATAATAATAATAATAATAATAATAATAATAATAATAATAATAATAATAATAATACTCCCTCCGTCCCATAATACTCTTGACAATTATCAATGCACGTAGTTTTGGATGATAAGTTGTTGTTTGATTATCAATTGCTATTTTATTGAAAAGTAGATGTGATGAGAGTTAGTAGTTAGTAAAAGTAGTATTATTTTATTTTAAGGAGAGAGAGTGTGGGCCATGGTTAGAGTTGGTGGGTAGTAGGAGTGATATTATTTTATTTGGAGGAGAGAGATTGTGGGCCAATGCTTAAAAGGTAGAAGGATTAAAATAATAGTGGGTCATATCCAAAAATAGAAGTGTAAAGAGTATTCAGAGACAGATGAAAAAGGAAAGTGTAAAGAGTATTCTGGGACGGAGGGAGTAATAATAATAATAATAATAATAATAATAATAATAATAATAATAACAATAATGATAGTAATAGTAATAGTAATAGTAATAGTAATAGTAATAGTAATAGTAATAGTAACAAAACAAGAAGAAGAAGAAGAAGAAGAAGAAGAAGAAGAAGAAGGATCTTACAATGGCAGCATCCCACACATACACATAATACACAATTTATGAAGAAAATCGTAAGGTGTTACAAACGAGGTCAAACATGTATTAAGCTACAAGTAAAGGAAACACTTAGAAGCCCTAAGATGAACTTGTTCCTTGCCTATCAAACTTCCGACCTCCAATATTCAAATTTCAACTCAATTATATTATATTATATTACGAACTAAACAAAAAATTGTAAAGCAGAAGTTCGTTTTTGTCGACATGTCATAGCAATACGAACTTTGATAAGTAGTAGAATTTTGTCAAGCAACTCAGTCTATAAAATTGAAAGACAAATCCATAAATCACGGCAATTCCAACATCAATTAGTGATAGAATTTAGTCCCACTACTCAATAATTCACCATAATCCATTACCAATTTCAATTTCTTCATGATTAGAAATTCAGGCACTTTGAACATGTAATACTCAATGAAGACCTAACGTTTTGATTTAAGATAATATCTGAAATTCAGCTAACACCTCAACGTTCAACACACTTAAAGTCCAAAATTTCAACAATAATACTAATCTAAAGAAACTAAAGAGAGAAGAAGAGGAAGAGTGGCACCTTAAGACGGGACACGATCGAGCGGCGCCAACACCAAGGATGGGAAGCGAGAGGGAGAGTGATGGTGCGAGTGTATTAGCCTGACTTTTTAAGCCGAGATTAATTTGGTAAACAAGATTTATTAGCATAATAATTAGTACGTAATCTGTCATGTTATGAGAAATAATAATTTATGTATAGTTCTTATGTGAACTAAGTTTGTGGATGTTGCGTGTTATTGTAATACATACTGATTATAAGATAAGATAAGTTATTTGTGAATAACGTCACGAACATTGAGTATCGTTCCGGAATTTTGAGTTTTAGAGTTATTAGGTATTGTATTTAAGATACTTTTTAGATTAGGATTAAGGGTCAATTAAGCCAACATACTTCTATCAAGGTACAAAATATATTTTGGGGATTTAGTTAAGTGTAATTAAGGATTTGGAGAATAATTATGAGAAAGATTAAGGTATTAAGAGCCACCAAAAATTCTAGATTGTTCCTAGTGAGTGAAAGGATGATTTTGCCCTCATTACTGAACCCAAAATTATGAAATTGCCACTGACCACGCTCTATCAACATGGACCAAGGGACCCTAATTCCTCTCAGCTGATTTCCACCTCAAAATATTCCAAAGAAACACCTCACTTTCACTGTTCTCTCTATCACATGTCCTGCTGCGTGGTTCAGGCGTGAACCACTGCCTTCTTTGGCAGCTGGTTTCTTGCTGAATTTTGCTCTGGATTTTGCATGCAAGTTTTGTCCGAGGTTCCTTAAGTCTTCCTCCATACTAGGCAATCGTTAGAATTGAGTTTTTAGCCCAAAAACATCAAAGAAATCCAAGAAAGGTGAGTTGTGGTAAAACAGTTGCAACCGTGTAGTTGTTGGGATAAATGCTTCATTTATTTGGGATAATTGCTGAATTATATGCCATGCATGCTATGTTTAAGGTACTAAGAGATTGCTAACGAAGAGCTATAGGTGTAGGTGAAGGAGAGTTTAATTCCTAAACATCAAATTAAGGTACACAAGAACCAACCCTTTAAATCTTATTTTCTAGCTTAAGTTTTCAGCAATTAATTAATTATGGAACTTATACATAATTTTTGGATTATGCTATGTTGATATTCATACTGAGTTGCATGTGGATTTTAAGTGATGATTTTAGAAACATTGCATGTGGAATTTAGTGATGATTTTCAAAGTATAAAACCTTTGCATGTCAAGTTCCCCTAAGTTGGCTAAACGCTATTGTTACCATCTTTATGCCGAGAGAATTAATTGCATTTGTGGCCTAAATTCCTATGCTTACATTCTAAAATTGTTATGCCTTAAACTTAAGACCAAACCTTACCTTTTTTCACCACCATATGCCGCGCATGGCCTAAGCTTCGATGTATAAAACCCCTAAAAAACCGGTTATACTTAGCCATGTCTCTAGATTAAAAACGTTGTTTCCCTTGGATTGTAATGCAAAATTTAATATCAATCCTAAACTATATCTAATCCATTTACTTGTTAACTTATCAAAACCCTTAACCATGCATGTGAACCATGACATAATTCATGTCTAAATTGCCACTTATTGACCTCAAAACCGTGAGCCATGGACTTGGACTATTGTTTTGTTTACATGGCTTAGTTTTCCATATGGTCATATAATTAGAATCCTTCTTGTTTAACCTTTGTATGTTGTCCATGAGTATAAGCGTTTGAGTATAAGTACCTTCTCTATAAGTATACATTTTGTTTTATAAGGGAAGTATTAGCTGCAAAAGCAGTGATGAACAATATTTGTGGAGTGTGTATTGCTCATTGTGTATTATGGAGCGGGTATTGCTCATTTGTGTAGGGTTATGACCTAAAAGTCTTACAAGCATAGTATAAGAAAGGTGGAGAGACGTCCCTCAAAAGTCTGGAGACGTGGCTTAGCCCTCTCCATTCATGTTCCTTCCCTGAGTTAAAGATGTTTTGTGTTAAGTAATGAGAAATGTTTGAGTTATTTTTTATAATGATATTGACATGATAGGATAATTCATGAAAAGCTTTTGGAAAATTACTCAATATAATCTTTGATATTATGTTTGCTTCTTTGATATTTCCAATAGAACTATCTCTTTATTTAAGCAAGTATAAAAGTATTTGAGCAATATATATATTATTTAAGTTGGGATTGTATCGTATATTCAGCCACCCTATTATTTTGAAACTGGTAAAACTTGTTTACCGGCGTAAGCTGACTCATTTTGTATTTGAACTTGTCCTGGTGGGGGATGATTCAACTGTGTTATAGAAGGTCAGGATTAGCTTAAGTCTAGAAGTTGTTCGTGCTTAATTCTGCTGCGATGTGTTTTGTTTGAACAATATAACTTATGTATAATAACTTTTATTATGTACTTTGACTCTTAAACTACTTCGTATATGTTGTAATAATTAATGAATTCGGTTTGGTTTACTTACTCATGCTTATATACTGTAAGTTTTCCTAACTTTCCTATTTAGGGGAAAATGCGGAAGTCTTCTCTAATATCCTATCAAATTAGTGGCTTATCCGTAATTAGCTATAGTTAGTATTAATTAAACTGCTATTTAGGGAGGGATGTTACAACAAGCGTGAGCACACTTCTTGAACTCTGACGACGCGACGAAAGGAGCAGCAAACAAACTGACAAACAACAAGCTTTGTTAGGGTTTTTTTGCCCTAATAAAAATAATGAATTCCACAATAAAGAAAAAAGATTTTGTCACAAAATCCCAATAAAATTAACCCTAATATACCTTTAAATCAAGTTTTCAATCCAAAACGTCGAGATCCAATAACATAAGCAAAAAAAAAAACTTAGAATTCAACAATTAAGAAAGGATGAAAAGCATGAGATATACCTTAGTAGCAGATTTCTCGAGGAGAGAGAAGAGCAGGAGCTTTCAATCAATAACCCTAGATTTTTTAGGTTGTTGTGTTGAAGTCGGTGTTTTCGTGGGAGGGAAGGAGAGGGAAATGGAAGAAATCGGGTTGGCGGCGAGGATGATGGTAGGAGGTGGAGGTCCATGTTTTCGTGGTAGGAGGTGGAATGGTCACCATTTGAGAAAGAAGAGAGGAGAAAGGCGAGAGAAAATAGGGGAGCAGTAGGCCGGGAGGGATTATAGAGAGGGATTGAGTGAGGGAAAATAAAAATGATTGGGAACCACTAATGCTCCGGTCATGAATTGGAGCATTTGTGAAATTTTTAAATTAAAATTTTGGGGAAACTTACCAAATGCTACGTTTGGGAAAAACTAGAGCATTTGATAAGTAGCAAAAGAATTCTTTCCATTAGTGTTTAAAAAATATATATTCTATAAAATAGAGAGAGTAAAAGTTATATCTTTTTCTTATAAGTTCTTTATGCACCCAAAATATATCTACACTGTCTTTTCAAAAGTCGAAGAGTACGTCCTTTCAAAAAAAAAGTTGAAGAGTGTGGGACAATAGAGGATAACGATCTGTCAACAAAAAGTCACATATATAATATATACATTTAATGTTTTCTACTGCGCGTCTAGACTAAATGTGGGAAATTAGGAGTGTAGCTGCATAGGGGTATTGTTAAGGTCTTAGGGATATAAAAAACTTCCTCTGTCTCATAATATAGTGCTTACATTTCTCTTTAGGTGTTCCAAAATGTTGTGCCTATATTATTTTTATTAATTTATTTGGACTAAGTTATCCTAAATTTTCACACAAAATTTTCAAAATACCACTACTTTTCTTTTAAAATGTATGCCTCTATCCGCCATTCTAAGAAACATTTATTGCTTTTTGATTATTTTTTTATAGGAAAACAAAACTAAAGAAGTAGTTCCAAGACAAAAGTACCAAAAAAGTACCTCATTAAATGTTTTTTTTTTGGAGAATCATACTACTCCCTCCAATCTCCTTAAATCCTGTGGAAAAAGAAGAAGTAAGCACTACATTATGGGACGGAGGGAGTATTAGTTATATTATACTTCCTGTGTTTCAAAATAGATGACACGGTTTGACTTTTGTACTATTCACACACCTCTTTTGACCGTGTTTTACGATTTTTACGTAAGCAAAAATATAGCCATGTGAGATCTTGTTAGATTCATCTCGATATATACTTTATGAACATCAACTTTTTATAATTTTACATGTAGAAAATTAGAGATAATAGTTAAAGTTATGTGAATTGGTAAGCGTGCCCGGAGAAGTGTGTCAAGTATTCTGAAATAGAGAGAGATGTAATAATATCCCTAATAAGTATTAATTTTTCATGTTTGCATTTGCAAATTTTGGTTCGTATACTCCCTTCGTCCTCAAATATAGTTTTCTTTTCTTTTTATACGGTTTCCAACATGAATTTTTGACCATCAATATCTTTAGTTACATATTAATAAACTATAAAATTTGATATTATAAAACTACACATTGAGACATATGTAATAATATCCTACATGAGTGTTTTTTTTGTATATCAATAAGAATATTTGGTCAAAGTTTTCATAATTTGACTATGAAAAATGAAACTATATATAAAAAATGAAACGTCAACTATATATTGGAGCGAAGAGATAATATATATTTTTTACCAAGGAAAGAAAAAGCTAGGCTAACCACCTACCGTGGGGGCCAACCAAAAATTTACTTGCGGACTAAGAGAGAAATCAATATCATAAGAAGGGAAGAAAATCACGGGGTTGTTATAGAGATCACCCCGAGCAGCCTCAAAAATCTGCAGCCTTGTTACCCTCTCTTCCGAATGCTGAAATCTTCAAAAGCAACAAGATCCTTACCAGCATCAGACACAATAGAATCAATACACCAGGGGGACATTACCTTTGTTGGACAAAGCCTGAACCAATTGATTATTATCCCCTTCAACAATAATGATTCTAGTACAATTAAGACTTCAAAGCAGCTCAGGCCTCAACCTGCAGAATGAAGAGCTCACCACTTACTCAGTGCACACTACCATAGATAACTTCAGATTGGAGAGATTATTTGTTTGTTATCAATTAGAAGTACTATTAGCGAATTAAACCACGTTTTTACTGAGAGTTGTACTTTAAAAATAAAGATAAAGTGTAATGCTCAACTATAGGCATATTAGCGAATTAAACCACAAATAACATTAAAAAAGAAAAAAAAATTACAACAACGCACTAATATCTAATGATCTCCTTACTAATGTTGTGATTTAGAAACTAAATGTTAACTAGATTGTGCAATAATCAACAATAATCAAGAAGAATTGTGAAATTGAAACAACAAACAAGTAATGCAAAGAGGAATGAAAACAAGAAAGAACACACCAAGATTAACGTGGAAAACCCGAGCTCCGGGAGAAAAACCCACAAACTTGCACTATAGAAACAATGAAGAATCAATGGTGAACATACAATCTCTCCCAAACTCACTCTCTCTCCTAAAACCCTAGAAAAGATGAGGCTCCAAGTTTGAACAATGAGATATGTGTGCTACCCTCTCTAAACTCAGAAAATAGGGTATTTATCTCCTAGAACTAAAAGCAATCTAAGGGCCACGATTAAAACTTAATCGCAAAAAACATGTGCAGATCTGGGCTACCCGGGCGGGCCCGAAGAATCGCCCGCCCGGGCCCAGCCGCCCGCCCGGGCCAAAACACAGCCCGCCCAGGCCATCACTTACTACAACATTCTGCCTCGAAGCAGAATACAATAGCAAGAAAGCCGCCCGCCTAGGCCTTAGACCGCCCGCCCGGGCCATGGAGCCCGCCCGAGCACATTGCTCACCCGCCCGGGGAAGCTTGCCGCAAGCTCACTGACTTGGGCCTCAAAGAAAGGTTCCCGCCCGGGCTCGAAGCTGCTGCCCGCCCGGGCCCATGTCCAGCCCGCCCGGGCCCAGCTCCTCCTTGGCTTGTCTTCTTCGAGCTTTGCTTCACCATCTCCACAATACCCCAACAATCTCCCACCTAGAGATCGGGTTAAGCAAGAGAACATCCTACCATAAATACCCGTTACCATCACCATCACCTCCATACATTGGCCACAGCCAATCCCGCGTTCCTTTCACCAAAGGAAACAACCAACCCCGATCCAAGATCTCTCCTAACCCATCATGGTCATACTCCCACCTAGATGCAATCCCGAGCATCACCACCATGCTCCCACCTAGTCTAAGCATCCCCATGACAAAACATATCTCCTCTACACCAAGGAAATGACATTGAAGTTTGCACCAACTCCAATACAAAGATATCAAAGTCTATACTGACTTTGATCCTCAACAACAACACCTCCAAATCATTGTAACATCCCTACACAAACCTACACACCCTCCTAACCCCGGAGGTCGATTCATCTAAGAGACACCACAACCAAATGAAGATCCTTCCTCTCCAACCAAGGAAGACCATTGAGGTCCAATCCAACCCCAACAAGTAATCATCACCTAAGCCAAAGAAGCTTCTCATTGTTCTAAGAGCAAACTCACATTGCTCCCACCCGAACAAAACACCCTTTGCTCCACTTAGGATTTCCGGCACAACATGCTTGTGTGCCACCCTTCACCTTGTGCGTTTACCGGTCAATTTGCCACCGGGATACCGCTTCACCACGGTTCTCATCCCTTGGCCCACTATCGATAGGTTTCCGACCGAACGACACCTTACATGAAGTTCCCACCCCAATTCTGGGCCCCTTTCTTGTGCTCCCCATGGTGTAAAGAGTTCCACATCTTGTCCCCCGAGCTATGACCATATCTCCCTTGACAAGCTTCCAAGAACCACCATCACACACAACCTTGTGACCTGATGTAGCAAGTTGGGTCACTGATATCAAGCTTTTCTTCAACCTTGGGATGAACTTGACATCCTTCAACTCCAACAAGCCACCATGAGTGAGTTTCAAACACACATCACCTTGCCCCATGACTTGCACTACCTTGCCATCCGCAAGATAGACTTCTCCAAGCTTTTCGGATTTGAAATTCCGAAACAACTCCTTGCATGGTGAGGAATGATGAGAAGAACCCGAATCCAAAACCCATGATCCCGAGCACCCAACCAACTCTTCCGGTTCTTCCATGCTTACCATCAAAACATCGGAATCGTGCCCCAAAATCAAGTTAGTTGATGCATCATCTTCTTCATCACTATCTTGAACCTTCTTCTTCCCTTTCCCATTCATTCTGTTTGGACAATCCCTCTTCAAATGCCCTTCATCACCACAACCCCAACACACCACATGAGCTCCCCCATTCGGTTTACCATGCCCCCTTGACTTCGATCTTCCATGACTTGCATTTCCCCTTTGTTGATTCCTTCTCCCCCTACTTTCACTACAATATGCACCACCCAATGATTCACCGGACTCTCTCCTTCGAATGCTCTCACTCAAAATCAAGTCCCTCACATCATCATATTTCAACTTCTCTTTGTCGGAGGAGTTGCTAATGGCGGTCACCATAGTTTCCCATGACAAGGGTAAAGAAGACAACAAAATCAATGCCTTCACTTCATCCTCAAATTTGATATCCACCGAAGACAATTGATCCAAAACCGAATTGATCTCATTAATGTGTTCGGCGGCCGAACTACCATCAACCATCTCCATGTCAAACAAACGACTCATCAAGTATACTTTGTTGATAGCCGATGGTTTCTCATACATACTTGACAAGGTTTCCATCAAACCCGCCGTTGTCGTCGCATCCTTGACATTGAAAGCCACACTCCGGGCTAATGTCAATCTCACAACTCCAAGTGCTTTCCTATCAAGAACTTTCCACTCATCCTCAAGCATACCACTTGGTCTCTTTCCCTCAAGAGGCAAGTAAAGATTCTTTTGATACAAAAGATCCTCCATTTGCATTTTCCAAAATCCGAAATCTTTACCATCAAACCTCTCAATCCTCAATTTCCCGTCTTCCATTGTTAAGTTTACCCAAAAATTCAAAAGTTGATTTTTCTACACCAAAAAATCCAAACTTTGATTTTTCAACCACAAATCCTAGTTTACCAACACAACACTAAATCACTTTCCCCCAAGTTAAACCTTAGCTCTGATACCAATTGTTGTGATTTAGAAACTAAGTGTTAACTAGATTGTGCAATAATCAACAATAATCAAGAAGAATTGTGAAATTGAAACAACAAACAAGTAATGCAAAGAGGAATGAAAACAAGAAAGAACACACCAAGATTAACGTGGGAAACCCGAGCTCCGGGGGAAAAACCAACAAACTTGCACTATGGAAACAATGAAGAATCAATGGTGAACATACAATCTCTCCCAAACTCACTCTCTCTCCTAAAACCCTAAAAAAGATGAGGCTCCAAGTTTGAACAATGAGATATGTGTGCTACCCTCTCTAAACTCAGAAAATTGGGTATTTATACTCCTAGAACTAAAAGCAATCCAAGGGCCACGATTAAAACTTAATCGCAAAAACACGTGCAGATCTGGGCTGCCCGGACGGGCCCGAAGAATCGCCCGCCCGGCCCAGCCCGCCCGCCCGGCCCCTCCGCCCGCCCGGCCAAAACACAAACACCCGCCCGGCCATTACTTACGACAACATTCTACCTCGAAGCAGAATACAACAGCAAGAAAGCCGCCCGCCCGGGCCTTAGACCGCCCGCCCGAGCCGTGGAGCCCGCCCGATTACATTGCTCGCCCACCCGGGGAAGCTTGCCGCAAGCTCACTGACTTGGGCCTCAAAGAAAGGTGCCCGCCCGGGCTCGAAGCTGCTGCCCGCCCGGGCCCATGTCCAGCCTGCCCGGGCCCAGCTCCTCCTTGGCTTGTCTTCTTCGAGCTTTGTTTCACCATCTCCACAATACCCCAACAACTAAATCCAAAAACTGAGATGGTTTTTATTGATGCAATTACAAGTTTACAACTCTACAACACTGCCTCAACATCAGCCACCAAGAGACAAATTACCATATTTTGACTTTTTTTTTATGGATATACGAGCGAAAAATTACTGCAAATCTAAATTGGTAAAATTTGACTCCATCTGATAAATATTAATTGACTCAAAAATTTACGTGACAAAAATTGGGCCTTAATACGAAATAACGACCTTGAAATTTGAAAATAACATAACTCGATCAAATCGAAAATAAGCAGGTGAAATCCGACCCAATCAAAAACCTATTTAGCTTGCCGTTTTTCCAAGTTCATGTTGAACTATAAGCATTTTGGTCTTGAACTTTGCTAAAAGAAAGAAATAGATGTTGTATTGTGTTGTTGTCCATATTTTTGACATTGTACTATGAGATGGTGTCTAATTCAACAATTCAGGATTTGATGATTAGGTGCTGTTTTAGTTAGTATCACTTAAATTTATTTATCGTGATATTCACAGATATACCATAGATATTTATTATTATATATTTGAAAATAATAAATACAATAACTCATTCCTAAAGTTAGAACTATAAGCATGCTCTTAATCCGTTGAGTCGACCCAAAACCAGAGACTGTGGGCCGTGTTAAAGGGGTTGTTGATCTTATATAGAAATTGGCTTGAACCAGAATTTTCTAGATCCAAAATGAACCCGACTAACCATTTTGCTGTATCACTATTTGGTGATTTTTTTTTTTTGATAATTTGGAGTTATATTATTAATAAAGCTCAAGAGATAAAAAAATTCAACCCAAAGCTAGGTATCCTTTCACAAGGAAAGGAACTTTTATAGTGCAAGCACACCTAGTAGAGGGGAACTTTTTAGTCTCCATCAACACATACAACCAGTCCATTCATACAGCATCAAGCAAATAACATCTAGCATCTATATTCAATACATGACTGACTAGGGAATCTTATGGAATTAAAAGGAGCCTTATACACTACTTGGATACAAGGCAGGGAACTATAAGTTCAATGAACTGCTGTAGATCTCTTCTAGTCGCAACAAAATACTTTGCCACCATGCTGATGATATCTGGGCAAAAATGGTATGATGCGCTCACAACCACGCAATGAATTCAGATTTCCGTCGAAGACCATGCTTTGCAAATGCGTCAACCACAAAATTGGCGTTGCGACCTTTATGAATGATTGAGATGTCTAGATCCTTCATTCGAGCATTTCTAATGAAGTTTAAGTGGAAGTTTAAATTCCACGGGCCTCCACTATCACTGTTGCACCATGTAACCGCATTCAAAGAATCAGATTCCAAGATCAGTTTTGTGTTCTTTGTGATCTCACTTGATAATGAGATTTTGATTGCTCTATGGATTGCAAGAATTTCAGCACTATTTATCTCCATAAAGGGAATGGGAGATGAAAAAATGCATATAAAGTTCCCTTTGTGATTCCTTAGCACACCACCAATAGCTGAGCAAGATTCAAGCGGGTTAACCGAAGCATCCACATTCCACTTAAGAGTGTTGATGTTTGGAGAGTTCCAACTCACAGGAATTTTGGAGATGGTAGTAACGATTTTCATAAAACAGAAATATAGGACTATGAAAAAAGCGAATGACATACAAACTAATATAAACCGTATTGTATGAATCTTTTGATGATAGGTATAGAAAATATATATCAATGTATATTAGAATTACAATAGTTAAAGTAAACTACTTATTCTTGATCTATCATTGCATTAAGACTAGTGCATTACACGAGTTTGGTGTATTTTTTTTCTAGATATTGGAGGCTCATGCATCGAACAATACATAAAGTAATATGGGTGGCCTATTGAAAATCATACCTTTCGCATTTACAGCATATGCGTAAATGATTACCTTTGATATTTGAATTTAGTTGTATGGGCGTTCTCCCAAGCTCACTATTTGGGCCCTTTCTCACCACCTCCATCAACACCACAAATAGCCCAATGATTAATTAGTCTTTTAAAGCAATTCTCATAAAAACACTCCCGCCTATAAACCCCACACCCCCAAATAAAATTGTTGCTTCATTGTACCAAAAGCAAACATTGCCTCCCCCTCTTCTCTTAAACAGATATGATGAGTAATCATCACAACCAATTCTCCCTCTTCTCCATTTCCCTCCTCCTCGTCCTCTCCTTCACCCTCTCCGCGGATGTATGCCACCCGGACGACAAACGAGCCCTCCTCAAGATAAAAAAAGCCTTTAACAATGCCTACGTGTTCACTACTTGGACACATGATACAGATTGCTGCGAATGGTCCTTAATCACATGCGCCGCAACCACATACCGCATTGTCAGCCTCGCCGTCACCAAAGACGATGAGGTTGAGGGCCACATCCCCGACTCCGTCGGTGATCTCCCTTACCTAGAGAACCTCATCTTTACCAAACTCCCTAAGCTCACCGGCCCAATCCCCCACTCTATATCCAAGCTTAAAAACCTTAAGTATTTATGGCTTAGCCATAATAACCTCACGGGTCCAATCCCCGACTTTGTTGGCCATCTTAGGAAATTAACCTACATAAACCTCTCCGTTAACAAACTCACTGGTCCTATCCCAGCATCTCTATCCTCACTTAACGAACTCGGTGCGCTCTTTTTGGAGCGCAACCAACTCACTGGACACATCCCTAAGAGCTTCGGAAAATTTAAGCATAAGCCCGATTTCTACGTAAAGTTAGCTAAGAACAAACTTTCGGGATCCCTCCCGAAATCTTTAGGAGCTCCTAACTTCGCGCTTCTAGACCTTTCTAGGAATTCGTTTATAGGTGATGCTTCAATGTTGTTTGGGAAAAACAAGGATTTGCAAGCAGTGGACCTTTCGAGGAACAAATTTTCATTCGACTTGTCAAAAGTCGTGTTGCCAAGGAGTTTGTTTCAGGTTGATTTGAGCCATAATATGATTTACGGGGGAATACCGTCTGTGTTGCCGACATTGCCGAATCTGTATAACTTTAACGTGAGTTATAATCGGTTGTGCGGTCGGATTCCGACCAGAGGGATAATGAAGCTGTTTAATAAGTACGATTATGCTAATAACAAGTGTTTGTGTGGCTCTCCCTTGCCTCGGTGCAAGTGAATCATGGTCGGACTTTATATTGCGAGTACTCAGTACCACTAGTCCACTGTATACCACATATAGTAGTATGAAGCAATGAAGCACTTGTTTATCGTTTCTCTAATTTGGAAGTTGAAGTGCCGGTGTGAATTTTGCTATTCATTTCTTGTCAAATTTTTGACGTTTGAGAACTAATCACTCGCTCCTTTTTTATCGAGGCCGGATAGGCGTCTCATTGTGAGAGGCCAAAATGGCCTCTCATTTTGGTATCTGGAGGTATCAAAGTAAGAGTTACTTTGGTACTACCTCTGGTACCAAAACTCGAGAGGCCAAAATTTTGGGTATTACTCGTACCAAAGTAAGAATTTTGGTATGTGGGGGTACCAAAATTTTGGTAATACTGGTATCAAAGCTCAAAGTTGATACCAAAGTAACTATCACTGGTACCAAAGCTCAAAGTTCACTTACACTTGGGTACTAAAGTAAGAGTTATTTTGGTATTGGTACCAATTTTATTGAACTTTGGTATAAGTTGGTACCAAAGTTCAGGGTCAGATCAGTTTTTGTCTTTTTGTGCGAAAATACCAAAATGCCCCTATGAGAGGCCATTTTGGACTCTCATGATGACACGCCAACACTTCTCCTGTTTATTATGTGTCATGTGGTGTTATTGTGCGCTTTTGTCGTCTCTTGTATTAATAAAAATAAATATATTTTCCGACATGCTTTATTCATGCATTTTATTCTTGTAGGTGTTTTAATGATATCGGGCTTGGTTTTGATCATTTTGGTTGGAATCGGGTTCATTCGGGTTTGGGGTGCAGTTCATACGCCTTAGCTTTTCGGTTCAATTTGGGTGGGGTCTACTCAAATGACAAATAATCTTTTGTCCCACTTATGTGTACCATGACCTATACCAGTCAATTCTATTAGTTGATGTCAATTATTTGTTGCCTTATTTACTTTTGTAAAATAAAGAGTTTGTTTAAATATGTGAACCAATAATATTGAGTGGCACATATAATGATAAAAAAATTTGGACAGAAGATTTAGACTCCATTCGAATTGGGGTAAAATTTAGTTCTACAATGTTCAACTCGGGTCGGATCCATTTTTAATTGGGTATAAAATACGTTAAATCGTAAATTTAGAGTACCTCTGAATATATTGAAAATCATATATGAATTGGCTTGTAATTTAAGTCAACTAAAATGTGTACACTACATATATTGTCGCCTAACTTTTTTTGGTTTGCTCCAATTTAATTTCTAGATTTAAATATCTAATGACATTTTTAGTAATTTGAGTTTGCTTGTTTGACCTACTCCAAATTTTATGTTCTTCACATTAAGAAAAATGTACTAGCTTTTATGCACACACCTTTTGCCATTAATAAGTTACTAAATCTATACTAATATATTAAAAAGCATTCCTAAGAAAGTTTACGTGCCACGTGTCACCCCTCCCTTTTTTCTTGCATTATGTTATTATCCATTCAACTAACAATCAAAATGCATGGAGGAGGATTCGAACACTAGACCTCCTAAACTGAAAATCTCACTCATTACCATCTTAACTAGCAACGAGTTATGAGATATCTCTCCATATTAATATGTAAATCTCTCATTTAAATATGAAAAATTAATGAAAAAAGACAGAAAAAAAAAGAGTTTGAAACTTTCTCAAATGCAAATAAACAATAAAGTACTCAATGTATGGAGTCAGGGCATCGTCCGGGCCACACATTAGTTCCTTATTATTAGAATCATACAGGTTAAAAAAAAGTTAACAATTGTTTGTAACGCCACAAAGCTAGACTAAATGATAACATAACCATGATTGACTATTAGACTCATTTAGACTTAAATTTTTATCCAAATAACTTAGGATAATATCATAGTTGTATAAAATCTGAACAATCTCCATCATACTATTGTAGGTCTTTTTCAGCCAGAGAGACTATTTAACCCCACCAAAACTTACCCAAGAAGAATTTTCATACTATTGTAACACCCGGCACCATACAGAGTCGAGTCTATCGTCACCAATGCGCATCCAGGGCCAACATATATCCTCAATAACCAACACAACTTCTTACGGCGCATTTTGTCCTCACTCATGTGCACCCTGAGAACCATCCCAGGAGGTCACCCACCCCTGGACTACTCCCAACGTGGTAACTAAGGAAATAAGCTCCCAAAAAGAAAGATGCATCTTGTTAGAATGAGTAGCCTGCTAAATCCCTTTAAAGCAATCATAAGGGGGTATTACTAGGGTTGTTCATAATAATCCGATCTGGTCGATCCGATCCGAAAAACCGGATATCCAATCCGATTTTGTGAGTTTTGATGTTTCCAAATGAATATCCGAAAAAATCGGATCACATACGGATCAAGTTTTTTTTTATTTTCGGATATCCGAAATATCCGATTTATAATTAATTTATATAATTTCATTTAAAAAAAACCGGAAACCCTACAACTTTAATACACTCTCATCTTCAACTCTTCTCTCACTTACTGACTCTCTCAGTTTCTCTTCTTCTCACTTCTCTCTAGATCCACTCCACTCACCACTGATTGGACCACCGCGACGCTACTGCCGACCAGCCGCGACACTGCTGCCGGCCTGCCGCTGTTGTTTCCCTCACTTTCTATCCTCCTTTCTTGTTGCACTGTCGTTGTTCATTTACTGTTTGCTACCGCTGTGGTTTCACCCCCCCTGCGTGCCACCAGACTTTATCTTCCCCAATCTCGTCGAGCACCATAATTTTGCAGCCACAACCGTCAAGCCTTCCTCTTCCTCCTACTGCAAATTTAAGTCTTCAGTGCTCCAATTTTTATGGGCTTATTGACCCATAATTCATAAAGGAGGTCTTCAACTACTCGCCATGTTAGCGATCTTCTTTTTGCGCTATTTACTCAATCACCTGCTGCCACCTGGCGAAACAAATTAACACAAAAAAACTGGAGCAACTTATTGCCACGTAGGACAAAAACTGACCCCTAACAATAGCCCCTAATTTTCCTTTTGGGCGGTAAACCAAAGAAGGGAAATTACTTTTAAATTTCTTAACCGCCTTACAAAACGCGCACATTATATGACGGTTTCTCTTGCATGTCTTGATTAGACATCTAACCTCCCTCTTTCTCTATAAAGGAAGTTCCTCGAGCAACGATAAATTTCTTCATCTTTCTTCTTTGTTCGCTCAAGATTTCTCTCTTTAGGGAATCTTTTCTTCTTGCTGGTTTTCTTTATATTTTCTTCGAATCTTTTTATTTTTCAATCCTTGCAAGTTGCCTTTGCTTTTTTCTACCCCTTCTACTTCAATATGACTAGAGTAGACCCTAGATCTTCCTCTAGCAGCGGTTCTTCGATCCCCTGAGGGTGCAAACATATTTCGCCCTTTGGAAATTTTAGAAGATAAGAACATTTATCCTAGCGTAGGATCCGTAGCAGATTTGCAAACAATTAGGCGATATTATGGGTTTCATAAAGATGTTGTGGTTAGCTTGCCGCTAGAGTATGAAAGAATGGATTGGGTTTGCCCAGGCTGGTTGGTTTTTTACGATTACCCTTTTGCTAAATTGGGGCAAAAATTTCCTTTTTCTCCCTTTATTCGCCAATTCCTTACTGCGACAGACATGACACCTTGTCAACTCATGTTAGGAGTATGGAGAATTTTGAAGAGTGTGGAAGTTTTAAGTAAAATCTGAATATAAATTTCACAGTAGATGACTTATCTTTCACCTACAAAATCAAACCTTTTGGGACAGGGCGTTTTACCCTAGGCACTAATGAAGGCCGTGATAGATTGGTGGAGAAAGTTGACAGGGGCCGTGACAGGGGCTGGGCCACAAGATACTTTTTTGTAAGTGTAGACTCTGTGGGTGAATTTGGTAGTTTCTTCAAGGACACTTGGAGATTCGAAGGTATCTTGCTTAACTACTTTGTATTTTGCATTCTGTAAGTCGACAATTTGCTTACGTCTTTTGCTTGACAGGCGTCTCTTTATATTCTTCTGGTCACAAACAATCGGCGAGCTTCCCAGATCTAATCTTGGCGCTTAACGCAAACGATAAGACCTTCCCCATTATACCCATACATCCTGGTGACAACTTGCCTGCTCAAGCAAATTCGTCCAACTCGCCAAGGAGGAGAAGTACAAGAACCCGCTCAAATTCCAACATATCTTCTGGTACGCATCTTGCTTGAATTTTATGATATCCTGGCATCTTTAGCACGACATATTTACTAACAAGTTGCCTACCATTTTCTCAGAAACCGCCGCATCTCAGCGCTCTGCGCAACTTTCTACTGGCGATATGATCAACAGAATCTGCAACAAGAGTCGAGCCCCTGCAGTTGTTTTGATTCGCCCTCCTACTCCTCAATTCTCTCGCCCTGCAACGCCAACTCCTGTGACTCCTGATTCGTCCCTGGTTGGGAAAAAGAGGAATAGTATTGAAATTGAAGTCCTATAAGACTTCTGCACTATTTCTGCTGATGCAACTCCAATATGGCCAAGTGTCAAGAACTTGTGATTTCTAGCTGCCAAGACTCGTCATGAGACCATGACTCCCTCCACTGTTGCTTATGAAGGTGTCAGCTTATCTGTACAAGTAATTTCTGCCTCTTTTATTTTTGCATTTTGTTGCTTGTCTTACCTTGCTCCTCGATGGACGTCTTACAAAATTTTTCTTTTTACCTAGTGCATGCAAGCTTTTCTTGCTACTCACCAAAACCTAACTGAAATGGCTGACAAAAATGCCATTCATACCCGGGAGAGAGACATAGCTGAAGAGATGTCAAGGTACCTGGCAGGAAAGTTGAAAGCGGAGCAGCAGGTTGTGCAACGTCTGAAGGTCCAGTTGGAGGAGGCTGTGAAACTTGCCGAAAAGAAGCCCAGTGAACATCTAGATGCTCTACGCTTTCAATCTTGGCTGGCAAAAATCGAGACTATGGAGGAGTATGTTGCTGGCAAGCATGTGTCATGGGATCCAGCAGGCGAACGGTTGCTCTACAAACAAGCCACCAAGGGCAACGTTGTCCAAATTGCTGTTGAAGTTGTTGTTGAAGGTGCTGACGACGCATCTAGCCATACGACAACTTTAATCCCTGGCGCATCTTCTGTCCCCATTGATGGGGATGCGGACAAGACTGTTGAGGATGCCTCCTGATTCTGCTTGTTATATTAACTATTTTAAAACTATTTGGAACATGTGTGTTTTTACTTACTCAAGGAAGCAAGGTTAGGATAAAACTTGGTATGTTTTTGTGCCTTCTCAAGGGAGCAAGTTTTATATTTTCTTTGTGTGTTGATTCTATTTGCTAGATATAAAATCTTTAGGAAAAACTTCTAATATGATTAATTGTGCGTCTCCTTTTGTTGGGAAGCAACTTAATAGTATTTTGTGGTTTGTTTTGCGCAACTGAGTTTGCTCATAATTGTTTTGTAATTTTGCTGGATTTTGTTTTGCTATACTGTTTCTAGGAAAGCTTATATGTGATTTGCCTCATGCTTGCATGTTGTAGCAAACTAAAACGTCGACCCGTTTTGAAGTTTCTTTTCATACCCATTTGTTTTGTAACTGTGGTGTTATTGCCTTTTAAAAAATTCGCATATCTCACTTTGATAAAAATATAATGACTGTATTTGGTAGATGCTGAAAGATCATACAACTTGAAATGTTGTTAAAGACTTTAGCTAAAAATAGAAACGGAGAATAAAAATTTCCTTACAATACACACTTAATTGCAAACAACATAGTGTAGACTAATTCTTGCTGAGTTTGCTTGATATGTAACCCTTGCCTTTTTTCGCATTTCTGAATGATGCGAAATTTGGTTGAAGTTGCCTACGAAGTTGCTCCCGGCGTTTTAGCCCCTTGCAAAACAACATGTCAGACTTAGACCGTTGGCATTTTGCCAATGGTCCTCCGATGCTTAAGTTAGTACGTGTTCTTGGGAATGAAGTGAAAAATAAATGCAATAAGGGAGTTTGCAGAAAGATGTTACCAGAAGTTGCATGTTAGGCTATTGCAACTTACAAGTTATCTAAGTTGGAAGTCTGGATGAAGTTTGTTGGAATTGCTAGCGGGGTTGCGTTTTGACCGTTTGCAGCCCCTTAGGAAGCGTCTTGGCAAACCTAGCTAGATCGTTGGCATTTTGCCAACTGCCCTCCGATGCTTAAGTCAGTAATACTTGAGGAGGAAAAAACAAGAAGTAAAAAGTAAAATGACAAGTAGAGTTTAGAAGCGATATTGTTTGAGATGAGTTGCGTTCCAACTGCGTGGAATTTGCGCACCATTGACTAACATGTATGCGTCGTTACCTATTACCTTTTTAATTTGGTATGGTCCTTCCCAATTTGCAGCCAACTTGCCGACCTTAGGATCTTTAGTATTCTAGAATGTCTTCCTGAGGACCCAATCGCCAACTTGGAATTGCTTGTCTTTGATGTTTTTGTTGTAGCTTCTTGTGACCGTTTGTTAGTAAGCTACCATCCTGACTTTGGCTGCATCTTTGATTTCGTCAATGGTATCCAAGTCATGGGACAATTCTGCATCGTTCTTGTCTTATGTCATGAGTCCATATCTTGCGGTTGGCATGTGTACTTATGCTGGGATAACTGCTTCACAACCAAAAACTAAAGAGTAAGGAGTTTGGTTAGTTGCATTTTTAGGAGTTGTTCAGTCAGCCCAAAGTAGCATAGGCAACTCGTCAGCCCATCTTCCTCCGACTTCTTCAGTGCGCTTCTTGTTGTTGTTGACGACGATTTGTTGCTGGATTCTGCTTGCCCATTGGTTTGCAGGTACCTTGGTGTAGATGTGTCAAGTCTGATGTTCCATTTTTTGCAGAATTTGCTCGTTTTGCCACTTATGAATTGTGATCCATTATCGCAAATTATTTTCTGAGGGGATGCCAAACCTGCATAATATGTTGCGTTTAATGAAAAATACTACCTCGGAGTTGGTGACTTGTGTGTATGCTTCTGCTTCGATCCATTTTGAAAAATAGTTAGGCATTGCTAGGATGAATACTCGTTGCCCTGGAGCTTGCGGGAGTTAGCCAACTATACCCGTTCCCCACTTCATTAATGGCCAAGATGCTAAGATTAGATGGAGTTGCTCAGCATGTTGATGTGAAACTGCAGCGTGTCTTTGCAAGCGTCATATTTGCGAGTGTATTCCATGGCATCTTTCCTCAAAGTGGGCCAAAAGTAGCCCATTTTGAGTGCTTTATTGGATAGGCTCCTGCCCCGAAATGGTTGCCGCATTCGCCATCATGCAAGTCACGCAAAATGGTGGGTTAAGTTATTAAAATTGCGATTCAAATCTTAAGATCTTACGATTTTACGATTCAAAATATGGTAGACGATTCGATTCACGATTCTAGACTATTCTATACATTTCTTTTGACTAGCGAAAACCTCACAAATTTAAATCATGTTAACAAAGCAAATAATAGATATATATTGTTAGTTACTGCCAATATAGTGGGTAAACAACAATTTTTTCAATTTTTAGGTCATTTTACTTATAATTTTAGCACATTCAGTGAAGATTGAGTACAATATCTTGATTATACGTGCTTGTAGAATCTTACGATTATACGATTCGATTTTACAATTCGATTCTAAAGGTCGTTTCCGATTCAAACTAGAATCTCGATTTTATCAACTTTGTGGGTACGTCGTTTTTCTTGAGGCGTCTCAAGTATGGATCTGCAACAGACTTGCGAAATAGTATATTATCAATTAAGATGAAGTGGGATGCTTTTACCTTGAAAGTTCGTGTGTTTCCAAGTTGTTTAGGTAGGATGCCTTCTTTTAACCATTGATGTACTCTTTCGTCCAATCTGCTTCCTTAGGGGCAACTTCAGTGCTGGTTTCATTTACTTGATGGCGATCTGTTGTGGGTTGTATTATGATGTGCACAATGGGGATATTGCTTTAGTTCAGTGCTGCTGAGACTGAACCTAAGTTGGCTAAAGCATCTGCTTCAACATTTTGCTATCTAGGAATTTGCTTGATGGTGAATTCGTCAAACTTGTTAGCAACATCTTTGACTATGTCTAGGTATTTTACCATCTTCTAATCTTTTGCTGCATAAGATCCATTAAATTGATTAACAATTAGTAAGGAGTCGAAATTACCTCGATGCGTTTGACTTTAAGTTCTACCACGGCATTTAACGCGACAATCAAGGCTTTGTATTCTGCTTCATTGTTAGTTGCCTTGAATTCGCAATGTATAGCTTGGGCTATTATGTCCCCTTGAGGCGATTTTAGTACAAATCCAAGTCCTTCCCCGTTTGCGTTTAATGCTCCGTCAGTGCATAATGTCCACTTAGGACTTGTTGTTTGCTCTAACAACTGTAGCAACTCTTCATCAGCCTTAGTTTGCAGATTTGGACTGAAATCAACCGCAAAGTCTGCTAGAGTCTCCGAGTTGTTCTTAGTTCGTACCTGATTTCGTATCCACGTAGGTGCACTAGCCATTTGGCCATTCTGTAATACCCCGTAATTTTCACCCTTTATTTTTGGTGTTTGTTTACATTAAAATGATATTTTTCGTAAAAATAAAATAGTTTATTATAAAAACTATTTTTAATGTGTATAATTGTTTAATTGTGGTATTGTGTTGTTGGGTTAATTAATTTAAAGTGTATATATTTATTTAAGTATTTTATTAGTTTCGTTATCTATTTAGGCGTTTAGGATGCAGTTTTGTCGCGTAGCGTTTTTGCAACGTTGTTGGACCGACTTGGGCGATGAAATGTTGCATCACGTGTGGCGTATCATGCTGGCCAAAAATCAGCAATTATGGAATGTAGGATGAAGAGTTTTGGTGCTTATTAAGCTAACCTTTGAATATCTTGTAACCGCTCATTTAATCCCTCATTAACATTCTCCTAAACCATTCGTTTTTCCTTGCCAATAACTTCTGATTTTTAATAAGAGAAGTTCAGCATCATTCTCATTTGACCCACGCTGTTTTCAAGAAAAGAAAGAGAGAAAAGGAAGAGGAAAAGAAGAGAAAGGTTCAACCCGGTTTTTCCTGTCACACCTTCACGAAAATAACCGTAGACGGAGATCTAACCGTTGAATCATCCTCAAATTTGGACAGCACGTTTATAACAGCTGGATCTTCACTTTCACCGGAGCGATTGTGAATACGATCTTTTAATCGCCAGAAATCATGGTCGTAACAGAGCAGTACAAAATAAGAGTTTTCAACGTTCAAGAAGAAAACGCCTAGTGACTTGTTGCTACAATTATCGTTTATGGAGGAATTGGATTGCTCGTATATTTTTCGAATCTCGTTAGACTCAGATCTTCTCCCGACGTTCCAGGTAACTAGTAGTTATCTTAGAACAATAGTGATTAGGGTATTATTCGGTATTAGATTATTGCGCTAAGAATTGTTTAAAATACTCTTTGAATGAAATTATTGATGAAATTTGACGTGAATATACTTGAGGCATGATGTATGAATATTGTATACAAGAAAATAATTTTCGTCTGAGTTTTAGTATTTTTTCGATTTATTAGGTATTTTGTGCGTTTTTGGCTTAATTGCAAAATAATTATTGAATGAATGTTAAAATTGCTGAAATTATTTTTCGTGAATCATTTTATATGTGTTGTATGTATTTCATGCCTTGGAATAATTTTTTCCTACTGTTTACAGGTTTATTTAATTGGTTTATCTGTTTTTGCATTTTCGTGTCTATCAGTATATAAATCGTGAAAATTATTTATAGAGGCCGAAAAATTCATTAATTTGTATATTATGTATTTTCGTGAGTTTATGCATGTTATGTAAATTTTTGGTAATTTTTGAGCGTTCATTTTTATTTTTATTTATTATATTGGCTTTATTGAATAATCTGTAAATTAACGTTTGAAAATACTTTTAGAGTCCGAACATTATAAATAAAAATTGTACCATGTCAGTAGAGCCATTAGGGTTGTATGATAATTTTTGTGTGATTTTATTGTTCGAACTTATTAGTTTAATAATTATTATTGTATTTTTGTTGTGAAATTGAGGATACTCTTCTAAATTATTTAAGAGCTTGTTAATCAGAAATAATTTGTAATCTATTATGTTCTTGGTTGCTGATGTTCATTAGGTTGCAGTAAGTATTATTGGGTATCCTTATGTTTATGTTTGATTTATGAAAGAAAATGATTAATTGTTACTACTCTTTTATTGAATAAGCCTTGGAGTTAATTAGTGATGTATTTCAGATTGAACTGTTAGTGCTGTAAAAACTAGTTTATTATCATTGTTGATGATTAGGGATGTTCAAAGTATTTATTGTTGGAACATTTGTTCTAAGTTTGTAAGTTACTACTTTGAAGGAATTTTGAAGAAATATCTTTTGATGTATGGGTATAAGGCCGGGTGGCATCCCTTTTGACGAATGTTTTTGCGATGAATGATACTTTGATGATATTTATGATTTTATTTTGAGATAAGAATATCCGGTGGAATAGATGTAGTCCCCGGTGAAGAACATGCCAACCACCTGGTTTGCGAACTAGGGGTACACCTGGGTTAATTGTTGTCGTCCGAGAGGTCAGGGAGTTCTGCGTGTTCTACCCTGCATCGGGAGTTTGGCCATTCTTAGACACAGGCAGTGGGGAACGTAAGCCCATAGACTGACCTGGAGATTGCGATCTGACAAACCTTAGGAAGTGAATTGCGATTCACTGCCGTTCGGTTTCTGACTCAATAACTTGTTTTGCCAATACTTTTGTTTTCATAAAAGTACTCTTGAGATGATTTATTTATTTTATCCAACTCACTTGCTATTTATTATTCATTTGCGTTATTTGTGAGTTATATGGAAGTGGATGCATATTGTAGTTGACTTGACTTTATTATTTCCTTTCTTATTAATCTATGTCTTAATCATGCTTTGATTTCTTTTGTTCTGGGAGAACTGCTAGTTACTCCCCACTGATTGTGGATTGTTGTTATATATTTTGCAGGTTATGTTGATGTGAATCTTCTTTGGTTTTGGGTTCGGGTTGAGTTGTGAGCATTGAAATGATAGTTGTTTTAGGCCTAGACTTTTAATTAGTTTAAGAGTCAGTTTTCTCTTTTAGATATTACTCTAATTAATTTAAATTATTTATACTATTTATATATGTTGGTTTTATCACTTAGTTATTTAAACGCATTTCTTGTAGTAGTGACATTCCCAGAAGACGATATTTCCGCCATCGTCCTATTAATACTATTATTATTTCTTTCTTTTCCGCTTTGAAATTCTGGGGTGTTACAGTTGGTATCAGAGCAAAACGTTCCTAAACTCTGAAAAAGAGTTGCTAATTATTCGTTAGAATTATTAGTTAGCCTTAGGAGATAAAATCTGTTTAGAATTAAGTTTAGTAGTTTCACTATAATGAGAGTGTGATGGGTAGAGTAAGTAAGAGGAAGCCTTATGGAATGTGGTGTGCTCTCATGCTTGTGGAGCATATATAATATGTATAGTTACTTGTTTATTGGTGGAATTAGTCTACCAAGTTTGTTAATCTTATTTGCAGGGCCTCTTACATGTAATTTATTTTCTCTTTTATCAGAGTGCGCAGCGAAAGTGAAGTAATTTATAGCCTTCTCGGTTTAGTTGTGTGTTTAATTTATTTTGTGTTTTGCAATTTTAAAAATAAACTTTAATTTTATTTTAATATAGTCTTGTGTGTTGCATTGCATTTATTTTATTTGCTAGTTGCTTGATAGTATATGTTATTATGTACGATGGTATATATTTTCTGTTCTTTTTCAATTAAGTGTTGTTTTTTATGTGAGTACTATGTATCTGTTTTATTATTTACAAAGCTTTCCAGTTTGAATTTATATTCCAAATTATATTTTAGATCTTTGAACTTAATAAATTTTATACTTATGTTAGAGTTATTTTCTGATTTTCAAATTTTGTTATTGTTAATATTTTGACATACTCTTTTGAAAAACGTTTAATTTCAATCGTTTTATAATGGTTTGGAAAAAGAAAGGGGTTATGAAATTGTCTTTCATGATATTCTTCAAATTCCTCTTACCGTCTTTGACTATCTATATTTATAAATATTTTCCTTTTAATATTTTTATTTTTCATGCTAATCCTTGTTTAGCCTTTAATTATGGTAATAAGTTTTGTAGTCTTTGAAAATAAAAGTACTTTAATGAGTTGTCTTGGTGTTAGATTGAAATGTAGACGCAAACTATTTTGTTTTAAAGGTTAGCATTCAACAACTTTTACTTTACTTACTTTTCTTATTAGCATTATTTTTCGAACTCAAATACGTGAAAGGATCTCGTTTACTATTTGTTTTTTTTTTGTTTAAATATTTAGTGCTTTCTCATTTCATAGCAAATTTTTGGTTGTTTTCCTTACTTCTTATTTAATTATTTGACTTTAACTATTTTGTTTTATATTCTTTGAAAACGAAATTTATATACTCAGTCTAAATTTTAAACTTGTTTGAGTTGATATTGAGTCATAATGGGTGATTCCTTTGACTTGTATGTCAATTTGATAAGTCTAAATTTTAAACTTGTTTGAGTTGATATTGAGTCATAATGGGTGATTCCTTTGACTTGTATGTCAATTTGATAAGTCTAAGTTTTAAACTTGTTTGAGTTGATATTGAGTCGTAATGGGTGATTCCTTTGACTTGTATGTCAATTTGATAAGTTGACACATTTTATCTATTTGATTTAATTTCCTTTTTGAATTGACATCAAGTTTATATTGGGTGATTCCGTTAAACTTTAATGTTGATTTGATAAGAAGGCTTTCAAATATTGTTTCGTTGATACTAGGTTGCAATGGGTGGTTCCATGCACGTTTGTGTCGACTCGGCAAATTTTATAATTGTTGTTAATAATTTATTACTATATCGCCGATTTATTATTAGTGTTTCGTCGTTGTGAAATTTATTTTAAAGTTTTCAATTTCTTTTGCGAACTTTTCATATATATGTTTAGGAGGCGTACGCTCTTATAACATATGTCATGACTTGTGTTCGTAAGTGCTATTTTAATAAAGCAGCTAGCTACTCTATTAAAGTGTTCTTATCTCTTTAAGTGGAGTATAAGCCCGTGTGGTTACCTCTATTTAAATTGGTTTCGCTATCAATTTACGAACTTTTGCTTCTTCGTTTCTTTTCTAAAAATATTTATGTATGGTCGGATTTATACTTTAATAATTTTACGTAAATATTTATTCCTGCTTCTTTTACAAAATTACCTATAGTTTATTGTGCAAAAGTTTTTACCTTAAACTTTCTAATATTTGTCTTTGGTTCTTTCACATTTATAAAATGATTGTTGTTACGGTGCTTCTTTACTATACAACTCTTTTGGTCTTCCAAAATAAAATATATATATATTATTTAAGTTATCAAATTTTATACCTGCAAAGTTATTTAGTTCTTAACTAAATCCATCGATTTCTGTTTCTTAATGTTCTTTATCTAGAGTATTTTCTTTTGTCTCTTGGTTGTTTTGAAGTTTCGAGGACGAAACTCTTTTAAGGGGGAGTGATTGTAACACCCCATAATTTTCACCCTTTATTTTTGGTGTTTGTTTACATTAAAATGATATTTTTCGTAAAAATAAAATAGTGTATTCTTGGTGATTTTAGTGTATGTGGATGATATCCTGGTGACAGAGACATCTTTATCTCAAATACAAGAAGTCAATAATGGTCTTGATTCTGCTTTCACTATAAAAGACTTGGGGGAGTTGAATTATTTTCTTTGTGTGGAAATCACAAGAACTTCTACTGGTACTTTTATGTCTCAAAAGAAATACATAAAAGACATCATTGTTGATACAGGAATGGAGGAGTGTACAAGTGTTGCTACACCTTTGTCTGTTGGTTTGAAGCTTTCCATTGACACTGGTGATCTCTTAACTGAACCAGATGTATATAGAAGACTGGTTGGAAGGTTGTTATACCTTGGTATTACTAGGCCTGATCTCTCTTATGTTCTACAGCATTTGAGTCAGTTCATGCATGCTCCAAGAGCTCTACATTTAAAAGCAGCTCTTCACTTAGTCAAGTATCTTAAGGGTACTATGGACTATGGTTTGCATTATACTCAGCATACAGATTTTGATGTTCATGCTTATAGTGATTCTGACTGGAGTAGTTGTTAGTTTAGTAGCAGGTCTCTAAGTGCTTATGCTGTGTTTATTGGTTTAAATTTGGTGTCTTGGAAAACCAAAAAGCAAGCAACAGTAAGTAAGTCATCCATAGAGGCTGAATACAGGAGCATGTCCAACACTGCAAGTGAATTGGTTTGGATTCATGGTCTTTTAGATGATCTACAAGTATCTGTACACACTAGTGGGAAAAACTCCTTGTGCTACTTCTCAAGTGCTCCGGTTCACTAATCAACCCAAGCACTTGTTAAAATTTTAATATAAAAAATTCACAAGTGCTCCGGTTGAATAGTCAATCGGAGCACTTGACATTAAGTGCTCCGCTGGACTAGTCAATCGGAGCACTTGTGAATAAGTGCTCCGTTTACTCAATCGGAGCACTTAATTGGAGACTCTAATTTTCCAAACCAATAATATAATTCCCCTCTCTCATAACTGCACTCACTTTTCCCTCGCCCTCTCAGTTAATTCCCCTCTCTCCCAGTAGAATCCTCCCGTCGAACTCACTAGTTTTTTCCACTCTCTCTCATCTCAATTGGTTCCAGTGGTGAATTTCAGTCTCTGGGTTGTCGACTTCGACGCTGGGTTTTCGAGGTCAATTTCAGTCTCTGGGTTGTCGACTTCGACGCTGGGTTCAACTCCTCTGCCGACCCTCCATCCATCTCCGACCATCTGTACGCCGCCGCCCCTCCCTCCGCCGACCCTCCCTCCGCCGACCTCTCAATCCAACTCTGACCAGGTAGTTCTCCCCTTTTTTTCTCTCATCTCTTTCAAGAGTTGATGTTTTGGGTAATTTTTAAATTCAATTAAACTGTTTATTGTGGGTTTTGATTGTGTCTGTATGATGCAATTTTCCATGTTTAATCTAGGAAGTTATTATTTGTAATTGGCAAATGGAACGTGCCCAGTTCTGACTTCTGAGGGTCTGGTTTTTCGACTTCATGTTTGGTTGTTGATTTCATATCTATTGGCAGTGTTTCCGACTCTTATATCAAAAAGAAGAAAAGGCGAAGCTTTTGTTGGTTTTGATCATTCACCTAGGGTTGTTGAGGCAGCAATTGGAGTAGGATAACAAGCAATGCTATGTCTTTTTTACCCTAATTTTGCTGGCTATTATTGTCTATCATTTGCAAAAAATGCTTCTAAAATGCATTTACCTCAATTTATATTTTCCTCAATTATATTCCTTGATTTAATCCTAATATGTTTGTGTCACAATCTAACTATATTTTCCTAAGTATGCACATATTGGATGGTTGAGGAGTTTAATTCTCCTAACCTTTCTGAGTTGCAGAAGTATTTGACAAATGAGGAGTACAGGTAGATTACATTTCACTTGTCATATGCCAGTAATGTTGTACTAATATTTTGTTGCAATCTTAATGTATAGAGAAAAAGGCAGGAATCTCTATTGATATCACTTTGACTTGGTTGTTAATGTGGGCAAACTGCTTCACCATATAAATATTGGTAGTGTTAGTATCTTGTCTATGAGTGCTAGAGACGTGGCTACTGATTAATATGTAGTGTGGTAGTTGCATTAGTGGTTGTCATGGAGCCTGATGAAATTCACTATTAGCATAATCAGGTTATATAAACCTTAATGATGAGACAAGAAGGAAAATAAACTAATGAGATTTTTTTTTTTCAGTGATATGATGATAACTATTATAACTTTTCAGACACTGCAACCACTTTATAAAACAATCTATCTCTACAAATGCTGATATATTTTGGACATATGTGATCCATGCTTATTTAAAGTGCTCAGATATATGTTTGATAATAGTTATGAAAGGAACAATGTAGAGTCATCAGAGGTTACTACTTTAAGGCATTTTCCTCAATATGATAACAATGTCTACCTCGTTATATAAGAGATTACCAGCTAATAATACTCAGAACAATGTAGGGTTCTGCTTTCGTATTAGATTTGTCATGGAAAGACTATGTGGGTTTGCTTAGTCATTGTAATATGTGGTTTGTGCATGACATTTTAAATCTTCTTATCGTTGTAGTTTATTTATCACCATGTTAGAAGTATGACTAGAGAAAGGCTGACAACTCACCCTATCTTTTAACTAAGTTCCATCCTGCAATTTCATCAAGGCCAAAAGTGAGTTGTCTCTTGAGGACGTTGCCGACCTCTTGTTCAGTTAGGACTCCATATTTTTTATGCATCTCGCGGCAAACTTTATGCACATGTTTTCTTCTCTCTCTCTCTCTCTCTTTCACTACATTACTTTTGATTTCCCTCATATTTCTTCCTTTCGCCTAAATTAGGTTAGATGGTGTAATTTATTGTAAAAATCATAAACTAGTACAGGAAGAAGTTATCGCTGACAATTCAATGGCTCCCTCTTTATGACACCTTGGTCTACACGCTTTTTACCAGGTATTAACTCTTCTACTTGCCAGGTTTCTATTGTCAGCTGTGCACCTCCTTATTACAATTTCATATGCTTTCATGTTGCCGTAATTCAGCCTTGTATTTTTCTGTTTTCTGCGATGAATGATTATATGTAATTGTCTTTGTTCCTTTTTTTTATTCCTTGTCTTGAGCACTTTAAGACATGTTTTGTCATTTGAAGTTTAATAATGTCAGCTGTTGTTATCTTTATTGCATTCATAGAGGTTTCACAACAAACTAAAGACATTTGGGAAAACAATTGATAGCTTAGGCTAGTGAGTTGTTGCTGCTAACTTTATTTTAAAGTTACCTTCTCTCGAATATTATTTGTGATGTGATCAATCGGTTCTATAAAAATTATTCTGTTTCATATATATCCATCTCAAACTGGTATTGAGGAGAGGGCTTTAATGGGACTGTTATTGGTAACCTGTTTCATCCTTGGATCATACCTTGTTTTTAGGCAGTTGGGGATCATGTCTTTAGGCATGGAACGAAATCAGTATCATCGGTGAGTTATCTCTTTTTTATTCTTCACAACTTTTGCTTCAACTTTTTTAGTTAGCTCAAATGCAGTTGGGGATCATGTCTTTAGGCATGGAACGAAATCAGTATCATCGGTGAGTTATCTCTTTTTTATTCTTCACAACTTTTGCTTCAACTTTTTTAGTTACAATAGTTTTGAATACAGAGAGCTGCTCAAGAGCGGAGTCTATCATGTGGGTTCAAAAAAACAATCGGACATACCGTGTTGGTTTCATGGAGCTGAGGCAGATGTTGCAGCAATAAAGGTTACAAAATGAAAACTCATTGTGGAGGTGTTCATTGTAAGTTGCAAACTGTATTTTGTAGATTAGTTTTCCTTGTGTATTTACCAATGTAAGTGTCAACGTGTTTTGATACCTGAAGTCATGAATTTAATAACTCAAGAATATGTTGGTCTTGATTATTTATGCAATGCCATGAAGGTACCCCGTAGCTAGTGAATTTTATTACTGTATTATGTCATTGGCTGCTGCTAGCTTGCATGTTGGCTGTAGCAGCGATGTTTTTTTTAAAAAAAAAATTAAGTCAAGTGCTCCTGTTGATAAGAAAAAACCGGAGCACTTGATATCAAGTGCTCCGGTTTTTTCTTATCAATCGGAGCACTTGAATTATTTTAAGCATATAAAATTCACAAGTGCTCTGGTTTTTGACGCCTTCTAACTACGCAACTTCATTAATTGAGAGGTTTGACATGAAAATAGAGCATTTACATTAGAGCCTTAGAGGAGAGTGCCACGTGGCACATACATTTTCTTAGGAACGCCTTTTAATATATAAGAGTATAGATATCTTTTCCGACATGCTTAATCCATATGGATTTTATTTTTGTAGGTGCTTATATGATATTGGCTTGGCTTTGATCATTTTGGGTTGAATGGGGTTCATTCGGGTTTTGGCGCAGTTAATATGCCTTAGCTTTTCGGGTCAATTTATGGTTGGGTGCGGATAATAAAAGATCTTTTGTCCCACTTATTTGTACCATTACCTATACCACTCAATTCTATTGGTTGATATCAATTATTCTTTGCCTTATTTACTTTTGTAAAATAAGAGTTTGTTTAAATATGTGAACCAATAATATTGAGTGGCACATATAATGATACGAAAAAGCTGGACAAAAGCTTTAAACTCTATTCGAATTGGGGTAAAATTTAGTTCTGCAATGTTCAACTCGGATCGGATCCATTTTTAATTGGATATAAAATATGTTAGATTGGAAATTTAGAGCACCTCTAAATATTTGAAGATCATATATGAATTGGCTTGCAATTTAAGTCAGCGATCTAAAATGTGTACACTACATATATTGGCGCTAACTCTTTTTGGTTTGCTCAAATTTAGTTTCTAGATTTAGATATCTAATGACGTTTTTAGTGACTTGAGTTCGGTTGTTTAGCTACTCTTATGTTCTTCACATTGAAAAAACGTACAAGCTTCAATGCACACATCTTTGACCATTAATAAATTACTATATTCCTTATTATTGAAATCACACAGGTTTAAAAAAAAATTAACAATCATTTGTCACGCCACCAAAGCTAGACTAAATGATAAGCATTCATTATATCAGCACCTAAAACCATGCATGATGACTATTAGACTCATTTAGACTTAAATTTTTATCCAAATAACTTAGGACTCTAAACACATATTTTAATTGAAAAACAAGTCTCTCCTTTCGGGTCAGACAAATAGAGGTTACAAAATCATAACTTTTAATATGCAAATTTTTAAAGTGAATATGCATTTTTTTTTCGAACTGAAAGTACTTTTTATTAAAGGAAAAATTGACACTGGGGGTTCTAATTATGGTCCATTATCTTTTTTAAGTTCCAAGTATAAAACCCCGCTGCATCCTCCACCTCTTCTGTAGGAATTATGCCTTGAATCTGTTCGACGATTTGCGTGTGTGCAGGCCCGCCCGGTCAACTCGGGCGGATGCCGCCCGACCGGGCGGGGTCGAAGGTCCAAGTTGGGGCTTGGAAGCATGGCCGACCGATGGCGTCGGGCGAGGTACCGATCTCGACCGGGAGAGCGACTGGGCGAAGGCCACCCGATCGGGCCCGAGTACATTCTGGGTTTGGTAAAGTGGACCGCCCGACCAGATCGGCCGGATGCCGCCCGACCCAATCGGGCGGTGGTTTAATGACACGCGGGTGCGATTTTCGAAATGGGTTTTAACTTCTTATTTAATTTAGTTTCGTTCTAAGTCATCATTAGTGTTAATACACATCTGTAATCTTAGACTCCTCTTTATCAATAAAACTATTCTCTCTCTCTGCCAGTGGACGTAGCCAACACGCTGTTGGTTAACTACGTAAATATGTGTGTTGTTTATTGCTTTTCTGCATTTGTTATTTGTTCTTTCTCATATCTGTCATAACAAATTGGTATCAAGAGCTTTGTGTTCGATCCGGGTGAGAAAGATGTCTGTGATGAATGTGAAAATTGATAAATTCACTGGGAGAAACAATTTCAGTCTGTGGCAAATCATGATGCGGGCTTTACTGAAGCAACAGGGGTTGTGGGCACTGTTGGCAAAGAAGTCATCGGATTCAGATACCGCTGAGATGGTCGTTCTGGAGGAGAAGACACATTCAACCATTATGTTGTGTATGGCTGATGACATAATTACTGAGGTTGCGGAGCAGGAAACTGTCGTCGGTCTGTGGTTGAAGTTAGAGAGTCTATACATGAGGATCTCTAACCAACAAGTTGCTTTTAAAGCAACGTCTGTTCAGCCTGCGTATGCAAGAAGGTATGTCTCTGAGGGATCATCTAGATAAATTGAATACTATCTTGCTAGATCTTCATAATATTGATGTTAAAGTAGATGATGAGGATGCTGCTTTAATTCTGTTAGTATCTTTGCCTTTATCGTATGAGAATTTTGTGGATTTTTTATTGTTGGGAAAGATAGTCTGTCATTAGAAGAAGTAAGATATGCTCTTCATAATAGAGAAGTCCGTCATCAGGCATCTGGTTCTAGTACAGAAAATCAGACATCGGGATTAGTTGTTATTGGGGTTAAGGGACAAAGAAAATCTGGTAAAAAGAAATCGAACCATAAAAATTCGAATTCTAAGGGTCCTAAAACTAATGATGTCTGCAATTACTGTAAAGAAAATGGGCATTGGAAAATTGAATGTCCTAAGAAAAAGAAGCAACAGGACAAGAATGAAGGTTCTGCTGCTCTGGCAGAAACTGATGGTAATTCAGAGGAAGATCTGGCCCTAGTTGCTAATAACCAGTCACATTATATGGATATGTGGGTTCTTGATTCGGGGCATCGTATCATATTAGTCCATGCAGGGAGTGGTTTTCAACTTATGAGCAGATAGATGGGGGCAATGATTCTATGGCCAACAGTGCTACCGGCAAAGTAGTTGGAATTGGCTCCAATAGGTTGAGGACTCATGATGGTACATGATGTACCTTGAACGAAGTTATGCATGTTCCACTGATGACAAAGAATCTGATATCTTTGAGTCTTCTTGATAGTAGGGGTTTCAGTTTTCAAGGTGAAGGTGGAGTTATGAGTGTCTGCAAGGGTTCGAAGGTGGTTCTGAAAGGTATCAAAAATGGTACCTTGTATTTTCTTCAAGGTTCTACTGTGACAGGTTCCGTTGTTGTGCATCATCTGAGGTTCACAAGGAGGATATGACCAAGCTGTGGCATATGAGGCTTGGACATATGGGTGAAAGGGGGATACAAATTCTGTCAAAAAGGGATCTTCTATGTGGGCACAAGGTGCAGGATTTAGAGTTATGCAAGCATTGTGTGCTTGGGAAGCTTCATCGCAACAAGTTTCCAAAGGTTGTGCATAGGACAAAGGGCACACTTGATTATATCCATTCTGATTGTTGGGGACCTTCCCGCGTTGAATCTATTGGAGGTCACATGTATTTTGTGTCGATGATCGATGATTATTCAAGGATGACTTGGGTAATTATGATGAAGCATAAAAGTGAGGCTTTCAAGAATTTCAAGCAGTGGAAGGCTTTGGTGGAAAATCAAGCTGAAAGGAAGATCAAAAGGCTGCGTACTGATAATGGTCTGGAATTATGTTGGTCTGAGTTTAATGAGTTCTGCAAGAATAAAGGGATTGCTCGCCATCATACTGTCAGGGATACTCCACAACAGAACGGGGTAGCAGAACGCATGAATCAGACTCTGTTGGAGAGAGCGAGGTGCATGCTCTCTAATGCTGGGTTAGCTAGAAGATTTTGGGCAGAAGCTGTAAGTACAGCTTGCTATCTGATCAACTGTGGACCTCACACTGGTATTGATTGTAAAACACCTTATGAGGTGTGGTCTGGTAACCCTGCAGATTATTCTTTGTTGAGAGTTTTTGGTTCTACTGTTTATTATCATGTAAGTGAGGGTAAATTAGAACCTAGAGCTAAGAAGGGTGTATTTGTGGGTTTTGGGACTGGAGTTAAGGGCTATAGAATCTGGTCACCTTCTGAGAGTCGAGTTATACTTAGTAGAAGTGTAATATTTGATGAAAATTCTATGCTTAACCCCACTGTGAAGTCCATGGTGGTGTCTGTTGGTAGTAATGTTGATAACTAGGTGGAGCTGCAAGTCACTCATGATGAGAGTGAATCACAGCACCAAGATGGAGAAGATCAACATGGTGCTACTGAATCTGAATGTTCTAGTCATCAATCAGCCTCATCTGAAGCACATCGATCTAGCATAGCACTTGATAGAGTTAGAAGAGTTGGTGTGGGACCTCCAAGGAGGTATGGTTTTGAGGATATGGTTGTTTATGCACTGCAGGTTGCTGTAGAGGTGGAGGTAGATACTCATGAGCCATCCACCTACAAAGAAGCTGTTTCAGGTAGTGAGTTTGCTCAATGGCTCGCTGCAATGGGAGATGAAATGGAGTCTCTGGATAAAAATCAGACTTGGGAGCTAGTCAAACGTCCTAAGGAGAGAAATATTGTCACCTGCAAATGGGTTTTCAAGAAGATGGAAGGGACCTCACCTTCTGAGGGGGTCAAGTATAAAGCTCGCGTTGTTGCAAGAGGGTTCACGCAAAGGGAAGGAGTTGATTATAATGAGATTTTCTCACCAGTGGTCAGGCATACTTCCATCAGGATGCTACTAGCAATAGTTGCACATCAGGATCTTTAACTTGAGCAACTAGATGTGAAAACAGCTTTCCTACATGGGGACTTAGAAGAAGAGATTTATATGACTCAACCAGATGGGTTCCAAGTTCCTGAAAAAGAAGACTATGTTTGCAGACTGAAGAAGTCCTTGTATGGGCTAAAGCAGTCTCCTAGGCAGTGGTACAAAAGGTTTGACAGCTATATGCAGGCCCGGCCCTGAGCAAGTCCAAAATGGGACTCAGCACAGGGCCTCCATTTGAATGGGGCCTCAAGTTAAAAACAAAAAAAATTAAAGGAGAAGCCCAGCCCAGCGCTGAAAATGAAAAAGAGCAGTAGTGAGGCGTGACTACCGCGTGAGCAAAGAGGACGCATAGTCATTACTCATTACAATTCACTGAAGTACAGCAACTTCTCTCTCCTCATTCTCTTCTCTCTCTTTCCTGCTTTCCCTCAGAGGACAGAGGCTCAGACCCTCCTCGATTTTCTCTGTTCTCAGATTTCAAAGTCACAAACTCCATTGATAACTGCTGGATTTTAGTTCTTCGGCTTCTTCTCCTCTACTTTCTCTCTTGTTACCCGAAATTAGAATCACCCGGATCTTAGATCTATCATCTATGAAGCTACGGGAAATCAGAGTTCGCATCACCCGGATCTTCTTCTTCAACGGGAAAAAATCAATGGCTATAAATTTACAACTTTCATCTCCTCTCAATTCACATCTCAGAAATTCAGGTAATTAAACTTTCTTAGTTTAATTTTTATTTTCATGATTCTTATTGTTTAGTTTTAATTTACCCATTTTTATCTCAATTAAATTGGCGAATTGGTGTTGGTTAGTTTAATTTACTGATTTTTATTGCTTAGTTTAATTTACTGATTTTTATTGTTTAGTTTTAATTTACCGATTTTATTTGATTTATGCAGATTTTGGACCTTTTGGTGTTGGAGGACTGATTTTGAAGATTGAAAACACTTGCACAGAAAAATTGAGGTGGTTTCTTTCTTTGCAATTAATATTTATTGTGTTGTTTAGTGATTGTGTTAAATTTTATTTCAATTATGCCACCTCGATTTAGAAAATTTGATTCGGGCCATGAAAAACGTAAAAAGAAAATGAGAATTGAAGAGTTAAATTTATCCCTAAGAGGAGCTCTTGATAAGTACATTGTAAAAGAACCCCAAGTCTCTAATCCGAATGATGTTGGTAATAATGTTAATGAGAATGATGATCCTAATATAGTGGCCATTGTTATTTGGTTTGAAATATTATGTGCTGTTAATTTGGTTAGTAAGCATCTACAATCAAAGGATATGCTAATTGATGTTGCTATTGAAAAAGTAAAGGGGTTGACTTCTTTTTTTGAGCGATATAGAGAAAATGGTTTTAATGATGCCCTTGATAGTGCTAAAAAGATTGCAACTGAGAATGATATTTTGGAAAAGGTTGATTATGAAGATTTGGTTGAAGATTTCGCTTCCAAAAGTGTTAGAAGGATAGCACTTTTTAAATAAAAGATTGTATTACTACTTATTTTGTAAGAAACAATCAAAATCTAATTATATTATAAATATTTCTGAGACCGTTGTACGTATCTTTGAATTTGAAATTTTTTATATAGGGGCCTCATATTTAACTTTCAGCACAGGGCCTCCATATCCTTTGGGCCGGGGCTGGCTATATGATTGAGTTGTGCTACAACAGAGTCGGTATGATTGTTGTGTGTATCACAACAAGCTGGATGATGGATCATTGATTTATTTGGTCCTGTATGTAGATGATATGCTCATAGCTATAAAGTCCAAGTCTGATATTCAGAGGTTGAAGAGTATTCTCAGTGCTGAGTTTGAGATGAATGATTTAGGTGCTGCGAAAAAGATTTTGGGGATGGAGATTATAGGGAAAGAGATCAGAGGAAGCTTTTCTTTTCAAGAAAGGTTACATTCAGAAGATTTTGTCAAGATTTGGCATGTCAACAGCTAAGCCTATAGATACTCCAAGTGCCTCCAATAATCATTTGTCTGTTGCTTTTGCACCTAAGTCTGCTAAGGAGAAGGAGTACATGAGTCGGGTTCCTTATGCTAGTGCAGTAGGGAGTTTGATGTATGTTATGGTTTGCACTAGACCGGATCATGCACATGCAGTCAGTGATGTCAGTAGGTTCATGGGTGATCCTGGTAAGGAGCATTGCCAGGCAGTCAAGAGGATTTTTCGTTACCTTAGAGGTACGTCTGATGTTGGTCTTATTTATGGGAATGATACTCAGTGTTTAGTTACTGGTTATTCTGATTCTGATTATGCCGGAGATGTTGACGGTAGAAGGAATATGTCTGGTTATGTATTTACTCTTGGTGGCTCTGTTGTTAGTTCGAAGGCAACTTTGCAGGCTACAGTTACTTTGTCTACTATTGAGGCAGAGTACATGGCGTTGACAGAAGCTGCTAAAGAGGGGATATGGTTAAAAGGGCTAGTCAGTGATCTTGGTTTACATCATGATCAGGCCACTGTGTATTGTGACAGTTTGAGTGCAATATGCTTAGCCAAGGATCATGTCCATCATGAGAGGACTAAGCACATTGATGTGAGATATCATTTTCTGAGTGAGACAAGGGTTAAGGTGAAGAAAGAAGGTACAATGATAATCCTGCTGATATGTTCACCAAGCCGGTTCCGCAGAGCAAGTTTCAACATTGTTTGGACTTGCTCAATGTTTGAGATTGTTAATTTCCCTTTGGGGCAAGTCTGGGGTCCTTAGGGGCTAATCTGGTGTCCTTAAGGGACAAATCTGGTATGGTTGTCTTTCGGGGCAAATCTGGTTGCAGGGAGAATCTGGGCATTGTGTTCAATGCGTCTGTTATCTGGTTGTCTGGTTCATTGTGAGAGGATTCAAGTCAAGGTGGAGATTTGTAGGAATTATGCCTTGAATCTGTTCGACGATTTGCGTGTGTGCAGGCTCGCCCGGTCAAGACGGGCGGATGCCGCCTGACCGGGCGGGGTCGAAGGTCCAAGCTGAGGCTTGGAAGCAAGGGAGCCCGATGGCGTCGGGTGTGTTCGCCCGATCGGGCGAGGTACCGATCTCGACCGAGCGAGCGATCGGGCGAAGGCCACCCGATCGGTCACGAGTACATTCTGGGTTTGGTAAAGTGGGTCGCTCGACCCGATCGGGGGGTGGTTTAATGACACGTGGGTGCGATTTTCGAAACGGGTTTTAACTTCTTATTTAGCCTAGTTTCGTTCTAAGTCGTCATTAGTGTTAAAATACATCTGTAATCTTAGATTCCTCTTCATCAATAAAACTATTCTCTCTCTTTGCCCGTGGACGTTGCCAACACGGTGTTGGTGAACCACATAAATCTGTGTGTTGTTTATTGCTTTTCTGCATTCGTTATTTGTTCTTTCTCATATCTGTTATAACATCTTCCTTTGCCCTCTTCACCCCCTCCTTTGCCTTCTCCAACCTGCAATAAGACGCTCGATATTCATCTTGTCGTTCATATATCATCTGAATTGACGCATCACTCAATTTAGCCTTTTGTGTCGCCTCAGATGCGACCATGTCCTTATGTTCCGCCTCCATCTGACAAGCCACTTGTGCCCAGCCAGACATGTCTGGAGACACTGTACAATTACGACATTAAAGAAGTTCTAGGTTAGAGAAGAAAGAGGAAATTGGTGGCCACTTCTGAAAGGATATTTGAAAAAGGTAAGCCATCTAGGAAAAGAAAAATTAGGACGTTCTTTCGGTGTTGGGAGACGCACTTCGACGCTAGGAGCAATACAGTACTCTTCTCTTATGATCTCTAAGTTTAACGTCTTTAAATCGATGGGTTTCGAGTATCTAACTTCTAAGATTGTTGTCGGGGTAAAAAAATGGGTTCACCATCCTCAGAAAAAGACGATGTGGACACTACTCTAGGGTTCTTGGAGCGAGTGGATTTCTTAGCCATAATCATGAAAAGGGAGGAAATTGCAAATTAACAAAGAAAATTAAGGAAGAAGACGAATTACCTGAGTTCAGAATTTTTTCTCTCTGAGGAGGGGAAAGTGCAGTGAAGGAAGTCATAAAATTTTCGGAAGAAGAGTGTGGAAGAGGAGAATAGATGGTGTCACTAATATACCTTGGGAGACGCTGCAACCGCCGTCAGTTTTCCCTGAGAAACCGTCGAGTAATGATGTGACTTGTCTGAAGTTGGTTTGTGTGTTTTAGGCATGTCTTTCTTTTAAAATCTCCCGCTTTGATTAAGGGAAGGTATTCCGTCCAAAAGGGGAGATTTGGGGACAATCGTTATGGGTGGTTTCTTAGTGCTACGTGCAATGATTTCATTGAGCAAGGAAAGATGCGGCAGATCGATGACGTGGCGAGAGGGATCAGGATAAGTCTAACAAAAGACCAAGGTCCAGGCAGTGTTGTTGCATTTTGTTAGGAAAAGACGTTGCTTATTGTTGTTGTTGAGATTTTTTAGGAATTTGTTAAATGTAATGTAGCCGTTGTAATTAGAGTATAAATATGCATTAGGTCAAGTGATGTAAACACACAGTACCAAGCAATAACAAAGCATTTTATTTCTCTCTCTCGAGTTCATTTCATAAGTATTGTTTACTCTATTTTTGCCATTGTTAAATATCGCCAAGTTCTTAGATTATTTAGTTGTTGACCTACATCCTCAATCGATTTATTTTGGTTCGTCCAGAATTTGTCCAAAACAGTGGGGTATATGAGACAAAAAAGTGTAGAAGGTTGATATGATATGTTACCATATAAGGAAATAGTGAAAGTGAAACAATTAAATAGAAATGGCCAAAAAAAGAACGCGTAATAATTTATAAAAAGAGGGAGTATATATGATCTTATCTATTCTAAGGGTCTGTTCTCCCTACCTTATTTTCAGTTCAGTTCAGTTCCTAAATTATTATCATTACTATTAATTAGTTATAATTTAATTCAGTTCAGTTCAGTTGTTTTATGCCGAAGAGAACAAACCCTAACTATTCTTCCATTGATGTGTAATTTTTTAATTCAAGTGCTAATAGTTATCCCACGTTTATATATGCTAGATCTATACTAATATATTAAAAGGTGTTCTTCACCAAGGAACGCCGCCATGTGGCGTTCTCCCTTAGGTTTTTTTACTACACATGATCAATATACAATAAAAAAAATAGTACAGTCAATGTATAAGATTTGATCCCATGACCTTCAAGCTTATATACTAAAGTTTTAACCACTAAACCAAATGATATTTGGTGATATTAATTTAAAGTTATTTATTAATAATGAAAACCATAAGTACACGTGGTATAGCCCGGACCTACAAACTAGTTTCTCATCGATAATGCAAGCAGGGTGCATGTACGTTTAGATAAAGTGAAGGATGACTCATGACTGGATAAGGAGTGCGGAGTAGGATCCGTTATGCATCATGTAAATATATATTTTATTTTTAAAGAACGTGTAGATTTTTGGAAGACAGCAAAATAGTTGAAAATCGACTTCACGTACGGGGATGGCTCTTGCGGTCTTGCCCACATTTTATGCAAGTAGCCGTAGCCGTAGGGGAGCAATGATTCGAACAAAGCAATCTACGCATCATTTCGCCAACAAGCTCAAGTGCTCAATTAGCCCGGTTTACTTCGCCTTATTTTTATCATGTCGTATTATTATTGCTCAACTACAACTATATTTACAAATTAAAATTGTTGATGAAATTGATTTATACCTGATTTTAATTTTTTTTGCTAATTTTGGGTGTATTTTTCTTAAGATTAATTTTAATCATTGAAAATAATTTCTATTGATTAAAATTTTATATTAATTTTATTGATCATAATTTTATGTGGTTTTTTAGTGGCTACATTTAGCGACTACAATTACTTAATCTCAACCCTCTATTCTTAGTGATTCATTTTTTCCATTGATTTCGTGACATTCAAAAATTAAAAAGAAATTGCCGAGAACCAGGTTAACTGTTAATTGTGAATTTATTAATGTTTAACTGTTAGTTATAGTTTTAGATTAATTATAAAAGCTAAATCAAATATATGGTGTAGACTTTAGATTAAAAACGAATGATCTAGATTAGACAATCATGGCTACAATTTATTGTAGTCATTATAAACTTATTCAAAAAGAATAAACTAATTAAAAATATTGTTTTACCATCATTCAATTATGAAGGAATCCAAGGGAAGTTTTCGAGGGTACTTCTCATGCTTGAATAGCTGAAATATCAGACTGAACATTTAAATTTTTCATGGCCCCCCTACACATAGGTCCACGAAGGAGGAAAAGTTTGATCATATGTTAGCCCAATGACATTTCATCCCCCAGTGAATTTCATTATCCTATCTTTAGGTCTCTATGTCATTATATTGTCAGTAGGATTATTCATTTATTTCAAATGATATAAAAGTAATTCCTTTGTTTTCTTACGCTTTACTCACTTTATTTTTCGTTCCGTTTCTTAACGATACAATATTTTAATTTGAATAAAAAAAAATATACAATATTTTAATCATCTCTGGCCCACACCCTCTATATCTTCTATAAATTATAGTAATAAACTCTTTCTCTCTCTCTCAACTTCTACTGTTCTCTCTCGACGCCCCCTCTTCTCATTTTTTCCCTACTTCATCTGGCAGGAGCTGCCATGGATGTTCTCATCCATGGTAAACCCCTTTTCTTTTTTGTTTTTCATTTCTAGTTTGTTTTCTTGTTTTGTTGAACAAATTAATCTCTCCTTATGAGAGTTTCTCGAATTCACGCTATGGGGATTTTTGGTTTTCTCTGTTGTGGATGTCTCCTTCTCCCCTATGGGAGTTGTGAGTCTTGTTTATTTGTTTGTATGTATGGAAAAAATTCTCATAGGTTGAAGTTCAAGATTACCAACATGAAGGTGTTGGAAGCTCGGATATGGTCAAAATTGTTAGATCAAGAATGTTCTTCTCCAAACTATGTCAAATTGATAGACGATTTCCTTAATAACTGTAAGATTCAGCAAATACAAGGGGTTTGCGCTACTTTGGTCGATCTGGTTTATTCTAGTTTCATCGAAGACAAGTTTGATATAATATTGTTTGATTATATTTTGTTTTTCTTTAATACCTATTGTAGATGTCGTTTGGCCTTCAATTAATGAAATTTCTCATTAAAAAAAGAAAACACACTATCTCACTCCGCATTAAATAAAGTAAAGAAATCAAGTAGAATCATCTTTTTGACGTATTCTCTTCCATTTTCCTTAACTACATCTACATAGTGGGTAGATTACCTGCTCTTAATAGACTATTAGTTTCCTATCTAAGGTAGCATTGCAATCATTTAAGAACTGACAAAAATAGTATATAGGACGATTGATTAAGGACAAAGTAAGTATGATTTTTCTATCTTGAATCCCTATCAGGAGTCTCTTTTATAAGTTATATTTCCTCTATCTTTTTAATACTCGCAAAGTTGAAATGTGCATATATAAGAATCGGGAGAAAGATACAAAAAAAGAACCTCCACATGCTAGGAGAGAGAAAGAGAGAATGTATTGCCAAAAATGGTAACATTGCAACTTTGCAAGTGATAGAGAACTTCTTGAAATGAGAAACGTTAACAGAATTGAAAAATAGGGTCAAACGAGAAAATTCTAAAAGTAAGAAGATTAAGATGAATTTTTTTCATTTTTGAACTGAATTTTGTATGTTTTATTTTTTATTAAATATGCATATTTTAATTTTGTGCATTTTTTTAATTAGAATGTGCACCTTTATTTTTTACTAAAAAGTACTTTAAGTTCGAAAATTACAAAAATGCATATTCAGTTCAATAAATATACAAAGTAAAAAGTTAATGAGTTTGTAACCTCTACATGCCTGACCCAAAAGGAGAGACAAATTATTTAAATTTGTATATGTGATTAGGTCCTAAATTATTTGGATAAAAGTTTAAGTCTAAATGAGTTTAATAGTCATCATGGTTTAAGGTCTATATATGATATAATGATTGCTTTAATATTATCATTTAGTCTAGCTTTGGCGTGGCATGGCAAAAATGATGTGAACTTATTATTTTTCTGTTTTTAACCTTTTATGATTGATGAGTGAGATTTATCTCACTCCTAGGGTAGTATTAAGGCTATTTTACTTGACTTATTTCCTATTTTAGTTTCTTTTTCTCTTAATTTCGCTTTTTCTCTATCTAACTCTCTCTTAGCACGTGTGTACATGTATTTGCATCCCCCTCCCCTACTCTTCTATTTGATCTTTGATGTGTAGGAACTCAAGCTTCTACAAGCTAAGAGGGGAGCAAAAAGGGGAAGCAAGAGTTTGCCCGGGAAGTTCAAGGACCACCCGAGCAAAGACACCCGCCCGAGCAATTGAGCCCGCCCGGGCTATGTGACCGCTCGCCCGGGCGAAGTCGCCCGCCCGCCCGGGCCCATCAGCGGCCAAACTTTCTGCCTCATGCCTGGAATTTTAATGCACGCCCGGGGTACCAGACCGGGCCCATCTACCCTGCACCGCCCGGGCCACCCAAGGAGCCCGCCCGGGTGCCTCTTACTAACCCGCCCGGTCCTGTTTTAGCCCGCCCGGGCCTCTGTTCTCTGGGCTTTTTCCGGATTTCATTTCCTTTACGACTTGTGTAATTAGAGGGGGGTATAAATACTCTTCTACCCTATTTTGGAAAGGATCCCAGATTTTTAGAACCCTAATCTTGCTTACTAGTCTAGGAGAGAGAAAACTTGGCTCAAGAGGTGTAATTTGGAGATTGAAAATCAATGAAAAAGTGACAATTTCTTTGAAGTTTCTTGCTTCCTTAGTAATCCTCTCAATCCTTTATTTCTTTCTCATTGTTTTTATTGCATTCCTACTTTGTTAGCTTCATGTTTTCATTGTTTAATATTCATGCTTAGTAATTAATCTAGATTAAAGTTCCCATCTTTTCCTACTTTCTTCTTGTTTGCTCACTAGATTTGGCTTTGTTTTTACTCTAAAGTATTGATTTTTGGTTTTTGCTATTTTTAGATTGGTGATTTAATAGCTAGATTTTCATGTTTAAGATGTTTGGTAGTATAATGGGTAGTGAGTAGTTCATTAACTAGGATTAGGAGTAGCCCAATCATTGTTTGCATCCTATCTTCATGAGTAGAGTTCATTAGGTTGGTTTTGTTTGGGATTTGTGCAATTTCAATCTTTGATGTTGATTGGTGACTTAGTTGATGTGAGCTCCATCATCTTTCGATCCTTTGTTGCCCATTTAATGGTTTACTTTTATGTGGTTGACCATCATGATTGATTGATTAGTTGTTACTCATCACTTGTTGGTTCGTATTAACTTGGGTTTGATTTCAATCCTTAACTTGGCCTAGTTAGGTGATAACACCTCGAAATATAGGTTTTGTTACCATAATTAGGACTCTAAACTCCCTAACAACGATTTTAGAGGTGTTTAGGTTTGTTTATTCCCTTTGCATATCCCCAATGCTTGTCAACCCCTTTTCTCTACTTGATTGTTGGATGTGAGCTATGATTCTGGTGACTTCCCATTCCTAATACTTTTCCTAATTTGATTCCAATAGTTTTAAGTATTTAATTCAACCAAAACTTGACCATTTCTTCGACTTAGCTTACTTGTAGCGACTCTACCTTGGTGAGACCTCCGATCCTTGTGGTTCGACCCTTACTTACCACTTGACTAGTTTAGGTGGATATTTAGGTTTTTTATTTGACATTAGGGGAGTTAGTAACGACCTAGTTTTCCCATTGTTCAAATTGGCGCCGTTGCCGGGGATCGGCGTATTTTCATTGAGTAGTAGTTTTGCTTGTGAGTTTAAGTCCTTATTTTTCTTTTCTTGTTCTTTTGTTGTTTGTGTGTTGGTGTCCTTTGCTTGCTTAGTTGTTTGAGTACCCCTCTTGAGCCTTGTTGTCTTGTATGCCAAGAAGCAATCGTGCCTTGCCCCTTATTCCATTTGATAGGGAACTAGAGAGAACCGTAAAAGCTATAAGAAGAGGGTTGAGAGGCGAGAGAGTGCAAGAGCAACCACATCCTACCTCCACCATTGAAAGTCCTCGAAGTTCTACAAGTTCCTCTAGTTCCGAGGAATTTGAGGAATTTGAGCAAGAAATGGGGGAAGTAAACAACCAAAGTTTGAGAGACTATGGTGCGCCTATGGCATATACTGCAACAAGTGCCATTGTCGCACCCACCACACAAGCAAATGATTTTGAGTTCAAACTGGCTTTCATTCAACTTATATCAAATAATCAATTTGGGGGTAGTTGCCATGAATGCCCTCGAGAACACCTAAGAAGGTTTACTGAATTTTGCTCGACGGTGAAGCACAATGGAGTCACACAAGATTACATCCGCCTAAGCATGTTCAAGTTCTCCTTACGAGATGAAGGATCACGTTGGCTCATTGATTTACCTCCTAACTCACTCACCACATGGGAAGAAGTCACCAAAGCTTTCTTGGGCCAATTTTATTCTTTGCAAAAGACGGCCGAAATGAGAGCTAAGATTGTGACATTCAATGATAAAGAAGGTGAGAGTCTAAATGAAGCATGGGAAAGATTCAAAAGCATCTTGAGGGAGTGTCCACATCATGACATGGGGAAGGAGATGCAACTCCATTGTTTCTACAATGGACTTTCTTCTCACAACAAGATGAGTCTAAATGCGGGAGCGGGTGGACCCATAATGATGAAGGGGGCGGATGAAGCTCTTCGAGCAATTGAACATGTGGTTCAAAATGATCGAGATTGGAACAAAGGGGAGCGCGCTTCAACCTCCAAGAGAAGTGGAAGGTATGAAGTTGATAGCATTGATTTACTTACTTCTAAAGTAGATGCTTTAGTTAATCAATTGAAATCATCTACTATGTCCCCCTCCTCATCTAATGTCTCCATGCTTGGTCATTCCCAAAACCCCAACCCATGTCCCCCTCCTAACATGTCTCATGTGAATAGTTATGGGAACACTCCCCATTCCGGTCATACTAACATGCCCATGCATTTATTGTTTTGTGATACTTGTGGAGCATATGACCATTATTCTTCCCAATGCAACTTTGTAGACCCTAACATCACTTCTCCTTCCTCCATAGAACAAGTCAATGCCCTAAATCAAAAATTCGACCCCTATTCTAACACCTTTAATCCGGGTTGGCGTCATAACCCGAATTTTGGGTGGAAGAACCAAGGCCAAAGCTCTAATCAAAATGGATTTCAAAATGTGGGTCAAAATGTTAATCAAAGTCAAGGTCAAGGCCAACATGGATACAACCAAGGTCAATACCGTGGTTCGTATCCTAATCAAGGCCAATATTCAAATGCTAGACCTCCCCCCGGGTTTCAAGGAAACCAAAGGCCTAACTACAACTCCCCTCAACAAACACCTCTTCAATTAGGACCGCCCACCACCACCACTAGTCTAGAGAGTATGATGCAAACGTTTATGACTAATCAAGCTAAAGAGACTAGTGAGTTGAGAGAGAGCATAAAGCAAATGCAAGTTCACAATAAAATGCTTGAGACTCAATTAGCTCAAATGGCGGGTTCCATGAAAGGTAATTCCACTACCCAACTCCCTGGTCAAGGTGTAAATCCTAATGAACAAGCTCATGCTATAATCACTAGGAGTGGTAGACAATTGGGGGATGTGAGTGTAAATGGGAGTAAGGCAAAGAAAGATGAAAAACAATTGACCAATGACTTGATTGATGATGAGGATGAGAGAGATGATGACCCTTCTACCCCACCACCAAAAGCCAAAGATGATGGGCTAGTCACAAGCACCTCACCTCCTTATGTAGCAAAGCTTCCTTACCCAAGTAGGTTTGCTTCTTCTAAGCTTGATGACCAATTTGCTAAGTTCCTTGAAGTCTTGAAAAAGCTCCATGTCAATATCCCATTCACCGAAGCACTAAAACAAATGTCAACTTATGCTAAGTTCTTAAAAGAGATCATATCCAAGAAAAGGGACCTAGATAGTGTGGACACCATTAACTTGACCGAGAGTTGTAGTGCTATAATTCAAAACAAGTTACCCACTAAGTTGAAGGACCCCGGTAGTTTCAATATACCATGTGCTATAGGTGACATGACCATTGACCGAGCTTTATGTGACTTAGGAGCTAGTGTTAGCTTGATGCCACACTCCGTTTGCAAAAGATTGAACCTAGGAGAGTTGAAGCCCACTCACATTTCACTTCAATTGGTCGATAGATCGGTTAAGATGCCCATAGGAAAGTTAGAAGATGTCCCCCTTAGGGTGGGAAAGTTCTATATTCCCGTGGACTTTGTGGTGTTTGAAATGGATGAAGATCCAAATGTTCCAATCATCCTAGGTAGACCATTCTTAGCTACGGCGGGGGCAATTATTGATGTTAAAAATGGCAAGCTAACCTTAAGAGTAGGAGATGATAAGATTGAATTCAACCTCTCACAAATCATGAAATGTCCACCATTTACGGATGATTGTTTTAGAGTTGAAACGATTGATTATGATGTTCCCCAACCCATGCATGCTTATGATAATGATTTTATTGCTCTTGCATTGGTTGATGATGATTGTGGAAGTGATGAGGTGAAGTCAATAGTTGAGCTACTTGACTCCACCCCCACTCTTGAACCATTTGAAGATGTGTTCTTGGCTATTGATGAGGAAGAGGCAAAATTTTCAAAAAGTGATACTAAAGCTCTGGAGGTAGAATTAAAACCTCTACCTTCGAACCTTAAGTATGTTTTTCTTGGCCCTTCCTCTACATACCCCGTAATTGTAAACGCTGAATGGAGCCAAGAACAAATCTCCAAATTGCTTGATGTGTTGCGATTGCATAAGAGTGTGTTAGGCAATACAATTGATGATTTGAAGGGGATTAGCCCAACTCTTTGTATGCATCGTATTCTCTTGGAGGATGATGCTAAACCTTCAAGAGAAAGGCAAAGGAAATTGAATCCTTCCATGAAGGAAGTTGTAAAAAAGGAGGTCCTTAAACTACTTGCTTCGGGGATCATCTATCCTATTTCGGATAGTAAGTGGGTATCCCCGGTGCAAGTAGTCCCTAAGAAGGGGGGGATGATGGTGAGTCGCAATGATGTAGGCGAACTCATCCCCACTAGGACCGTTACGGGGTGGAGAATGTGCATTGATTATCGAAAACTAAATGTCTCCACCCGAAAGGATCATTTTCCATTGCCTTTTATTGATCAAATGTTGGAAAGATTAGCGGTGCATAACTATTTTTGTTATCTTGATGGTTACTCCGGGTTCTTTCAAATCCCCATTCACCCGGAGGATCAAGAAAAAACGACTTTCACTTGCCCTTATGGTACCTATGCTTATCGTAGGATGCCATTTGGGCTATGTAATGCACCGGCAACTTTTCAACGTTGTATGATGGCAATCTTTGCCGACATGATTGAAGATACCATGGAAGTTTTTATGGATGATTTTTCCGTATGTGGTTCTTCATTTGATGCTTGCTTATCTAACCTCACTCAATGTTTGGAGAGATGTGAGAAATCCAACCTTGTCCTTAATTGGGAAAAATGTCACTTTATGGTTCAAGAAGGCATTGTTCTTGGGCATAAAGTGTCATCCCAAGGAATCGAAGTGGATAAGGCCAAGGTTGAGGTGATTGAGAGACTTCCACCTCCAACTACGGTTAAGGGGGTGAGATCTTTTCTAGGCCACGCCAGTTTCTATCGGAGGTTTATTAAAGATTTCTCTAAAATCACCAAACCTCTCACCACTCTTCTCCAAAAGGAGAGTGAGTTTGTATTTGATGATGTGTGCCTAGATGCTTTTTGTAGGATTAAAGAAGCTCTCACCTCCGCTCCAATTGTCCAACCACCGGATTGGACACTTCCTTTTGAACTTATGTGTGACGCAAGTGACAATGCTATTGGAGCGGTACTTGGTCAAAAGAAAGAAGGGAAAACTCATGTGATATACTATGCTAGCAAGACCCTCAATGATGCGCAACGCAACTATACAACCACCAAGAAAGAGTTATTGGCGGTTGTATATGCTTTTGAGAAGTTTAGATCATACCTTGTTGGGTCCAAGACTATTGTGTACACCGATCATTCGGCACTCAAATACTTAATGTCCAAGAAAGACGCCAAACCAAGGTTGATTTGATGGGTTTTGCTCCTCTAAGAGTTTGACATAGAGGTGAGGGACAAGAAAGGATGTGAGAATGTTGTTGCAGATCACCTCTCTAGGTTGGAACCTATGGAGTTCGGTATGGATGATGCTCCCATCAATGAAGATCTTCGTGATGATGCCCTATATGCTATTGAGAGCAAAGACCTCCCTTGGTTCGCCGATATTGTGAATTTGTTAGCTTGTGGTGCAATTCCTCCCGAATTTACACCACAACAAAGGCGCAAGCTCAAGCATGATTCAAGGTACTACATATGGGATGAGCCCTTGCTTTACAAGAGGTGTTCCGATGGCTTATATAGGAGGTGTGTTCCTAATGAAGAGATGAAAGGAGTTCTTGAGATGTGTCATTCTTCCCCTTGTGGAGGACACATGGGATCAAACAAGACCGCCACCAAGGTTCTTCAAAGTGGTTTGATTTGGCCCACTCTCTTTAAGGATTCATGGGCTTTTGTCAAAACTTGTGATCGTTGTCAAAGAACCGGGAATATTTCCAAGAGGGATGAAATGCCTCAAAATTCGATCCAAGAGCTTGAGGTATTTGATGTGCGGGCAATTGACTTTATGGGACCCTTTCCCTCCTCTTGTGGCAACCTCTACATTCTTCTTGCGGTGGATTATGTCTCTAAATGGGTTGAATGTCTTGCAAGCCCAACCAATGATTCAAAGGTCGTGACTAAGTTGTTCAAAAAGACTATTTTTCCACAATTTGGCGTGCCCAAGGCCATTATAAGTGATGGGGGTTCCCATTTTGCTAAGAAGTCATTCCAAGCTCTCTTAGCTAAATATGATGTTCACCATAGGGTTGGTCTCTCTTATCACCCTCAAACAAGTGGGCAAGCCGAAGTGTTAAATAGAGAGATCAAGTTGATCCTAGAAAAGACCGTGGATAGGAATAGAAAAGATTGGTCACTCAAGCTCGATGATGCACTATGGGCCTATCGAACCGCCTTCAAGACTCCCATTGGCACCACTCCATACAAGTTGGTGTATGGGAAGTCTTGCCACCTTCCGGTGGAACTTAAGCACAAGACTCATTGGGCAATCAAGGCCCTTAACTTTGATTTGAAGAGTGCGGGTGACAAAAGACTCCTTGACCTTAATGAGCTTGAAGAACTCCGCATGGATGCATATGATTGTGCAAGCATATACAAAGCTAGGAGCAAAGATTGGCATGACAAACACATTGTTAAGAAGGAGTTCCATGTTGGTGACCAAGTCCTCCTCTACAACTCACAATTGAAGCTCTTCCCCGGAAAGCTCAAATCAAGATGGAGTGGCCCTTATGATGTTAAGGAAGTCTTTCCTTATGGCTCGGTCACCATCTCTTGTCCAAGCCAAAGCCCATTCAAGGTCAATGGGTACCGATTGAAGAAATACTATGGTGATGCCTTTGTTAGAGCAACCTCTACTACCATCCTTAGGGACTTCACTCCCCCTCCTACAACATGAAGCACACATTCCATCATGGTCAAGCTAAAGACCTTAAAAACAAGCGCTTTTTGGGAGGCAACCCAAATTCCCTACTCTATTTTCTTCATTACTTCCTTTTTCACTTTATTTTACTTTTACTATTTTAGCAATTTCTAATTTTACTCATTAACTCTTGTTTTATTATTATAGGAACTCTTTCTACTATGAAAAAAAAAAAGCAAGCTAAGGAAGGGAAGGGAAAAGAGGAAGCAAAGAAGAAGAAAAAAACAGAAAAAACAAAAAGAGGAATGGCTAAGGAGCCCAGAGCCCGCCCGAGCTCAAAGTGGCTCGCCCGGGCAATTGGCTTGCTCGCCCGGGGGGTCGCGCTCGGGACATTCTGCCAACCTTGGGAAAAAATGACGCCCGCCCGAGTTACAAGACCGGGCCTGCCCACCCTGCACCGCCCGGGCTGAAAAGATAGCTCGCCCGGATTTGGTCGCCTAGCCAGCCCGGGCTCTCATGCGCCCGCCTGGGCGCTGCACTCCAGCCGAAAAAAAAAAGAGGCTCGTGCCTTTTTCTTTCTTCCTCCGTCCTTCATTACTTCACATTCTCAACTCATCTCCCTCACTCTCTCACTCATCTCCCACTCAAAAACCCTCAAACCCTCACATTTCAAACTCTCAAATCCTCATTTTTCCATCAAATCCACTCATTTAAACCACAAAATCACCACATTTTTCATCTTCTTTACAAAAACCCCAACAAATTTCACTCTTTAACTCACAAAATCCCCATCTTTCACAAACCCTTAAACCTAAACTTTCTCTCTCCTCCATTAACACTCAAGGAAGCTTCAAGGGTAGAAGAGCATCACATTTTGGGCTAAAAGAACAAGATTTTGCAAGGTTTCAAGGAATTTCTTCATTGTTGGGTAACAAATTCCTCTAACTCTTGCTTATTCTCATTTCTTCATCTCAATATCCTAGTTATAATCTAGTTTTTCCCCATTATTGCTGCTCCCCTTGATTGTGGTGTAGGATAGTTGATTAGTTGAAATTATTATGCTACATTAGAAAACTGTTTGTGATTTGATTGTGGTATTAGTTGTGATTTGATTGTAGTATTAGTTGTGGATTAGTCCTTGATTAGTTTTTCTTTATAGTTTCCTTTTAGTTGTGAAATAATTGTTGGTTTTCTGTGGTTTGCTTGTGGATTAGTTGGAATTTGCATTAGAGATTTGATGAAATTGTAGACTAGTGTTTATATTTTTGTTTAGCTTTGCAAGTTTGACATTGTACTTGTTGAGTTAATTTGTGATTGCAATTTGGGAATTAGCTTTACGTGATTAAACAACCTCGACATTGTAGTTAAACGAAAATTTACGATTTTCGATTTTCATAACAATGTCAAGGCCGTCTAAAAGCCGTAAATCTAATTTAGCTCAAGATGCAACCACAAACTCTCATCCACAAGACTCCTCCCAACCATGGAGGAGATTCAATATCACACTTACAAGCGCCGCCGAGAAAGCCTTTTTCTGACGCACATCAAACGCGATTTTAAACCAACAAAATTTTACCATCAACGCTCTTGCACAACATTGAGCATTGTGCGCACGAATTGGGTGGACTTCATTCTTAAACAAATCCGCTCCCACTTACCCCTCACTTGTATGTGAATTTTTAAGTACATTATCACGTGACACGGATGATGAGACGGGCGAGACCCTAATTCGTTTTCGTCTCTTCAATGCGGATTACGATATGTCATTTGAAGATTTAAATACTTGTTTTGGGTGGGATCCAAATTCCCCTACGGGAACGGATTTAAACACTCTCGTCGATTTTAACTTAGAGAGGTTTTGGGCCCGCATTACATGTTCCCGAGACTACTTCGACCGGAGTCATGAGAAATCATCCTCCATTATCCATCTTGCGATGCGCTACGTGCATCGCATGATGGTATACGCGGTCTATGGCCGTTCCGAAGTAAGCGCGGCAAGTGAACATGAAATGCCGGCCCTTTGGTTGTGCACCTAAGAGCACCAAGATCCACCCCTTATAAACTTTGCCGAGCAATTTGTAGTTCGGATGATACAACACCGGGACGGCACCCCACACCGATCCGGCATTGTTATGGGGGGCATGATTACACTTATTGCCCGTCATTTGGATCTTGGTTAAGAGCTTGCCACCCTCTCCCCTGTTTCAACGGATGTCTTCCTAGACATCCGGCAATTGCGGGTGATGAATTTCATCCGCCAAGGTGGCAATGAAACCCGTCCCAACGTCCTTTTAGTAGGGTCGGAGAAAACCTCATGGTGCCGCCTTCCTAACCCATCTATCACTTCTCTTACGAGAAACGCGCCCAATCCCTATTACATTGATAGAACCATTAGGGATCAAGGGCCGCAGGTACCCCAAGGAGGTGGTGATGATAGTCCACCTCCACGACCCCCTCCCTCCCGAGCCGGCCCCTCTTCTTCCCATGCCGGCTCCTCCTCCGGCCAAGGTGAGTCCTCTTTTGACATGTTTCAATAGAGGCTCACCTAGCCAACCTCGCTTTGTCTCAATCCCAAGGGTTTGGTCACCTCAATGACCGATACCAAAGGATGAGACAAGACATTGACACTATCATGCTCCAATAAAATAAAGTTTTTCATTATCATGTGGAGCAAGGTCTAGTTGAGCCATTTGTCAACTACCCCAACATGCCTCCCCAATATGGGCCGGTTCCGGGGTGGAACAGTGGTCAACCGACCTACCCCTTTTGGCCCCCTCGTCCACCACCATATGACTACACGGTGTCGGGTGGGACCGATCCAAGGGGCGATCCTTCCTACCCTTTTGACGATCCTACATTTGACGGGGGTTGGTCCCCCATGGTCCTCCCGCGTCCCAACTATCGGACGATGATCCGGTGGATGAGGATTAGGATCCTCATCATCTTTCCCCCACCCTCCCCCCTATGTATATGCTTGGCACACCGAGGACGGTGTTTTTGATAAGTTTGGGGGGTTGCTTTCACTTGTATTAAAAGGGTGGGGATGTTTTAAAAAAGGGTAGTGAATGACTATGTGTCTAGAGGATAGGTTTAATTTTTGGGATGTACTTCATGAGGGTTAGAATTGCTTGATGTTTAGTGTTGATATTTGATGAGTGATGTTTGAGTTTGATGGTGTGTATAAAAAAAAAAACGTATGAATCAAGGCAAACTTTTTTTTTTTTTTTTTTTTCTTTTTGCTCTTGAGTTGAGATTAATATAATTGAAAACCCACTCTTTTGAATGCTTTTATTCCTAGATGTTAGAAGTCTGCATGCTTTGAGATGTTTATGGTTGATTTTAGGTTACTATATTCTAAGGTAGTGGTTAGAACTTTTTGAGAGCACAAGACCTTAATTCATGGATGGTGGTATGATGGTGTTGCTCTCTTTAGTGAATTTGAAACCTAAAAAGGGTAGTATTTGCTTGATAATCCCATGTGAGGACTTTCAAAAAGCCCCAACATCTATTTTGAGCGGCATGGATCCTCGACATTGCATACTTTTATCGAGAACTTGACTCCAATCTATCCAAGATCGCGACCGAGCCACTCTAGGGAAAGATAAAGGCGTTCATTTCGGTGACTATCTTTTTATTTTTATAGTTTTAGGCCCTTTGTTTTCGTTTCTTTTTCTTGGTTTTCTTTAAATTTGCAATTGCCCTTCCTCTTAACCCTTCGAGCCTTATCCTTTTCTTTGGTTACCTCAATACAAGCCAATTACCTCCATATTTTATTTTTCACCCTTGTAGTGAATAGTGAAGTTAGAGCGATTGTCTTGAATAATATTTGAAAAAAAAAAGGAAAGAAAAATGATGAGATTCTTAAGGTATAGTGGAAATTTTGTGTATATATTAGAATAAATGCAATTGCAACTTCATAGAAAAAGCCACCCAAAGTCAAAGAAGGCGGGGGAAATGAAAAAAAAAATGAACAAGATGAAAAAAAAGGGGGAGAAAATCAAAAAAATAGTTCATTATTGTTATGTTTTTGAATAAGTTTGGGGGGAACCTTATCCCTAAATGGTTGAGTATGATTTGTGATTTATGGTTATTTAGCTCTTTCGCTCCTACTAAAACTTCACTATTTTAGGATTGAGCACCACTATCCAAATTTATTCGCACCCTTTACCCCTAGCCTACGTTACCACCTTAAAAAGTCCCTTTGACCTTAGAGGGTTGAGTCATTGTCGGTGGCGGAAGATTGGAATCAAGCCTATTGAGCGAATGTGCCATGTCGAGATGTCGAGTAACCTTCTCCTCTTCTATTTCTTGTTACATTTATCGGCTCCATTCTTCGGAGTTTAGAGAAGCTACCTTGAATGGCGAATTTGAAACTAGTTGAGAGAACGCGGTATGTATGGTTGTAGAATTTGAGGAAAGGTGTTCTATCTAGTTCTCTATGCTTAGTGTATGGTATGTTTTAATCAACCTATGGACATCTTTGAGCATGCTTACTTTTAGTGTCTAGAAATTCTTGCATTCATTTGTGTTTGCTCCTCTTCAAAATCTCACTTAAGAGCATCCTTTTTATTTTCTTCTGGTTTTCTTATTTTTGATTTGCCTTGAATTCTAAGATCTAGAGTTATGGGTCAAACTCTTAGAAAACCCTTACAAGAGCTTTACTCGTCCTCATTGGCAACTTTGGGGTTTAAATGGCTTGTCACTTATGCTAAAAGTGATCGTGATTCCTACGAAAATGAGTTAGTGTATATAGTTTCTTTGTTTTACCTTAAGTGTGTTTTGTCTTGGTTGATTTTGCCTTGCTATCTTCGTTAGGTCATTCCATTTCCTCCTATTTCTTTTTTGCACTTTGCTTGAGGACAAGTAAACACTCAAGTTTGGGGGATGTTGATGAGTGAGATTTATCTCACTCCTAGGGTAGTATTAAGGCTATTTTACTTGACTTATTTCCTATTTTAGTTTCTTTTTCTCTTAATTTCGCTTTTTCTCTATCTAACTCTCTCTTAGCACGTGTGTACATGTATTTGCATCCCCCTCCCCTACTCTTCTATTTGATCTTTGATGTGTAGGAACTCAAGCTTCTACAAGCTAAGAGGGGAGCAAAAAGGGGAAGCAAGAGTTTGCCCAGGAAGTTCAAGGACCACCCGAGCAAAGACACCCGCCCGAGCTCCAGAAAGCCCGCCCGAGCAATTGTGCCCGCCCGGGCTATGTGACCGCTCGCCCGGGCGAAGTCGCCCGCCCGGCCGTGTGACCGCCCGCCCGGCCCATCGGCCGGCCAAACTTTCTGCCTCATGCCTGGAATTTTAATGCACGCCCAGGGTACCAGACCGAGCCCATCTACCCTGCACCGCCCGGGCCACCCAGGGAGCCCGCCTGGGCGCCTCTTACTAAGCCGCCCGGTCTCGTTTTAGCCCGCCCTGGCCTCTGTTCGCTGGGCTTTTTCCGGATTTATTTTCCTTTACGACTTGTGTAATTAGAGGGGGTATAAATACTCCTCTACCCTATTTTGGAAAGGATCCCAGATTTTTAGAACCCTAATCTTGCTTACTAGTCTAGGAGAGAGAAAACTTGGCTCAAGAGGTGTAATTTGGAGATTGAAAATCAATGAAAAAGTGACAATTTCTTTGAAGTTTCTTGTTTCCTTAGTAATCCTCTCAATCCTTTCTTTCTTTCTCATTGTTTTTATTGCATTCCTACTTTGTTAGCTTCATGTTTTCATTGTTTAATCTCCATGCTTAGTAATTAATCTAGATTAAAGTTCCCATCTTTTCCTAGTTTCTTCTTGTTTGCTCACTAGATTTGGCTTTGTTTTTACTCTAAAGTATTGATTTTTGGTTTTTGCTATTTTTAGATTGGTGATTTAATAGCTAGATTTCCATGTTTAAGATGTTTGGTAGTATAATGGGTAGTGAGTAGTTCATTAACTAGGATTGGGAGTAGCCCAATCATTGTTTGCATCCTATCTTCACGAGTAGAGTTCATTGGGTTGGTTTTGTTTGGGATTTGTGTAATTTCAATCTTTGATGTTGATTGGTGACTTAGTTGATGTGAGCTCCATCATCTTTCGATCCTTTGTTGCCCATTTAATGGTTTACTTTTATGTGGTTGACCTTCATGATTGATTGATTAGTTGTTACTCATCACTTGTTGGTTCGTATTAACTTGGGTTTGATTTCAATCCTTAACTTGGCCTAGTTAGGTGATAACACCTCGAAATATAGGTTTTGTTACCATAATTAGGACTCTAAACTCCCTAACAAGGTGTTTAGGTTTGTTTATTCCCTTTGCATATCCCCAATGCTTGTCAACCCCTTTTCTCTACTTGATTGTTGGATGTGAGCTATGATTGTGGTGATTTCCCATTCCTAGTACTTTTCCTAATTTGATTCCAATAGTTTTAATTATTTAATTCAACCAAAACTTGACCATTTCTTCGACTTAGCTTACTTGTAGCGACTCTACCTTGGTGAGACCTCCGATCCTTGTGGTTCGACCCTTACTTACCACTTGACTAGTTTAGGTGGATAGTTAGGTTTTTTATTTGACATTAGGGGAGTTAGTAACGACCTAGTTTTCCCATTGTTCAATGATTAATAAGGAATCCAGTAACTTATTAATGGTTAAAGGTGTGTGCATTGAAATTTGTACATATTTCTAATGTGAAGAGCATAAAAATTAGGATTACCTCAAACAACTAAACTCAAATCATTAAGAACGTCATTAAATATTCAAATTTAGTAAATAAAGAAAGAATAATTGACATAATATAAAAAATTGAGTGACAAAGGTAAACAAGTGTGACAGAAGATTTTTTCTGTTCAAATGGACCCTACCCAATTAAAAATTGACCCGAAAACTAACTTACTAAGGCATTAAATGTACCCAAGTCCCAAACTCTTATGAATCTGACTCAATCTAAAATGTCAAACCCAATCCCTATATAAAAACACTTGCAAAAATAAAATCCATGAATAAAGCATGTCGGAAAAGATACTTAATTTTATTAATACAAGAGACAACAAAAGTGCACAATAACAACACATGACACTAGATGAAAACGGAGTGATGAGTTCTCAAAACTCAAAAAAATTGACAAGAAATAAACAACAAAATCCACACGGACACTTCAAATTCCAATTTAGGAAAACGATAAACAACCACTTCACGGTTTCATACTACTACTACTAGTCTACTATGTGGTATATAGTGGACTAGTGGTACTGAGTACTGTCAATAGTCCGACATGATTCACTTACAACGAGGCAAGGGAGAGCCACACAAACACTTGTTATGAGCATAATCATACTTATCAAACAGCTTCATTATCCCTCCGGTCGGAATCCGACCGCATAACCGGTTATAACTCACGTTGAACCTATACAAATTTGACAACGTCGGCAAAACAGATGGTAAGCTCCCATAAATCATATTATGGCTCAAATCAAGCTGATACAAGCTCTTTGGCAACACGACTTTTGAGAAGTCGAATGAAAATTTGTTCCTCGAAAGGTCCACTGTTTGCAAATCCTTGTTTTTCCCAAACAACATCGAAGCATCACCTGTAAACGAATTCCTAGAAAGATCTAGAAGAGCGAAATTAGGATCTCCTAAAGATTTCGGGAGGGGTCCCGAAAGTTTGTTCTTAGCTAACTTTACGTAGAAATCAGACTGATGCTTAAATTTTCCGAAGCTCTCAGGGATGTGTCCAGTGAGTTGGTTGCGCTCCAAAAAGAGCGCACCGAGTTCGTTAAGTGAGGATAGCGAGGCAGAGATAGGACCAGTGAGTTTGTTAACGGAGAGGTTAATGTAGGTTAATTTACTAAGGTGGCCAACAAAGTCGGGGATTGGACCCGTGAGGTTATTATGGCTAAGCCATAAGTACTTCAAGTTTTTAAGCTTGGATATAGCGTGGGGGATTGGGCCGGTGAGCTTAGGGAGGTTGGTTAAGATGAGCTGCTCTAGGTAAGGGAGATCACCGACGGTGTCGGGGATGTGGCCCGCAACCTCATCGTCTCTGTTGACGGAGAGGGTGGTGACGCGGTGTGTGGTTTCGTCGCATGAGACTAAGTACCATTCGCAGCAATCTGTGTCGTGTGTCCAAGAGGCGAACATGTAGGCATTGTTAAAGGCTTTTTTGATCTTGAAGAGGGTTCGTTTGTCATCCGGGTGGCATAACTCCGCGGAGAGGGTGGAAGAGAGGAGGAGGAGGAGGAGGGAAATGGAGAAGAGGGAGAGTTGGTTGTGATGAGTACTACTCATCATGTTTTAGTTTTAGTTTTAAGAGGGAAATGTTGGTTGGTTGTTTGGTGCAATGAAGCAACAATGTTAGGGGGTTTTATAGGCGGGAGTGTTCTTGTGAGAGTTCCTCTACGGTTGTTTGAAAAGACAAATTAATCATTGGACTATTTGTGGTGTTGATAGAGGTGGTGGACGAGAGGCTTAGAGTGGTGAGAAAGGGCCCAAAGCACTACTTAATAGTGAGCTTGAGAGCACACCCGTTTAACTAAATTCAAATTTCAAAGGCAAATTTACGCATATGCGGCAAATGTGAAAGATATGATGTAAAAATATATTAGAAGACAGAAACATACGGTAGGTGGAAGGTTTTGGGTGGATTAATAAAATGGGTGGTGGAGTACATGAGGTAGAAACGTGCCAAAAGTTAATGTGATAGATTACTATATAAAGAAAAATTGAAAGTGTAACAATTAAATAGAAACATTAAAAAAAGAAAAGCGTAATAATTGAAAAGAAGGGCGTGAGTTAGACCTGGGCATGGGCCGGGCTGGGCCTGTTCACGGGCTCGGCCCGCGGGCTTGGGGAAATGGCGGACCGGGCCGGGCCGGGCCCGTGAGTGGCGGGCTGTGCCGTGCCGGCCCGGAATTTTCGGATTTTGTCCACGGGCGGCTCGTGCCTCCTCGGGCCCGGCCCGTGTTTTACGTTGTTTTTTTGGATTCTTGCAGCTTTTAGGCTAAAAAACAAAGGAAAGGGCGTTCGGCCCGGGCACCCCACGGGCCATATAGGCGGGCTCGTGCCGGTGCGGGCCTGAAATAAAATTTCTTGTCCATGACAGGCCCACGTAGCTGACAACGGGCCAGGCCTCCAGAGGGCTCGTGCCGGGCCGGGCCGGACCGGCCCGTGTGCTGGCCTGGCCCATGCCCACCTCTAGTGTGAGTATATCTTATCTATTCTACCATTCTTCCATTGATGTCTAACTTTTTAAATATATTGCTAATAGTTATCCCACGTCTACATATGCTAATTTCTCATCAATAACAAGCTGGGTGCATATACTTATAAAGTGAAGGATGGCTGGATAAGGAGTAGGGAATGGATAGGATGCACTATGCATCATGTAGATTTTTGGAAGACAGCAAAAAAGTTGGAAATCGACTACACGTACGGGATGGCTGGTTGATTCTTACCCACATTCTATGCATGTAGGGGAGCAATGATTCGAACAAAGCAATCTATGCATCATTTCGCCAATAAGCTCAAGTGCTCAATTAGCCCGGTTTACTTCGCCTTATTTTTCTTATATACCGAAATTATTAGTGCTCAACTAAATTTATATTTACAAATTAATATTGTTGAAATTGATTTTTACCTGATTAGAACTACTTTTTGCTAATCTTGAGTGTATTTTTCTTAAGATTAGTTTTAATCATTGAAAATGATTTACGTTGATTAAATTTTAAAAGTAATTTTATTGATCAAATTTTTGTGGCCAATGATTATGCAACTACGTCATTGCAATAACTGCACAAAATCGATTAACGGTAATACAGATATTCTATAGCGTGTTGAAAACTTCATAAAATAAGATCTTGTTCTTTTGGACATAATTTCAGTTCAGTTTCGTATAATTTAGTTCTATTCACTTCAGTTTATTTCAGTTAGTTTCCTCTCACAGTTTTAGTTCAGCTCACTTCAGTTTAGTTTAATTCACTTTAGTTCAGCTCACTTCAGTTCAGTTCATTTCAGTTCAGTTCATTTCTATTCAATTCGTTAATTTCAGTTCAATTCAGTTTAGTTCAAAACAACAGGGCCTAAAGGAGTCATGATTATTCAAGACTAAGTAGTTTTGAATTAAGAATGAGGAAGTGAAAGGTTGGTAAATCCTCCCATCTTTCATACACGGATTTAGGTTCGATTCTTATCAAGGGGGATTGGAGGAATTTGGCGTAGGTTTAGGTACCCTGTGAGAGGGCGTTAATGTAATTTATCTTACTAGTCTTTCTTTAAAAGGTAGTTTTGAAATTCAAATATACCCCTCCAAATTGCACGATTCTTAGATGAATTAATTATAGTTAAATTGGTAAATTTGAGAAAATATAGAGACTAAATTTATAATCTAATATGATGAGGAGACATAGAGAATGTATGAAGTAAATTTAGAGAGTTCATTCATCGTTCATACACCCGGGTGTACCACGTGTGTGGTACACCTAAGACTAATTTTTGCTCATTTGAAACTCTCCCTTTTACTATCTCCTTTCTTTTTCTATTGCAACAATATAGTTTTCACGCTTGCCAATGCATACTTTAAACTATTAATATTTTTAATTACTTTTTACTAAAAACTACACAAATTTGATATTTTAAAAGTATAAATCGAGACGAATCTAACAAGATTCCACATGACTATATTTTTCCTTGCGTAAAAATCACAAGAGATAGTGAAAGGGTGGTGAGTAAATAGTGTAAAAATCTCATTGTTGCAATAGAAAAAGAACGGAGGAAGTAGTACATTTTGCTCAGTTGGATGACTTCAAGTGAGCAATGAGCAAAACTAATAGCCTTGGGTGTACCATGCTTATGGTACACCCGGGTGTATAATAAAAAATTTGAAATTTAGATTATTCTCCGATTCTTATCAACAGAATTGTAGTTTACTCTTGTTGGTTATCCCATTTAACAAAATATTTAATTTGCATTAAAAAAACTAATAAGAATTAAGATGTTACATATATAAAATTTTAAGCTCATATAACGTGCATCAAAATATAACTCCAAACAACATATAATAAAATTTATATATCGCATAATATTAATTATATATAAATCTTAACTAATAGTAACAACTTAGGGTATCGCTATGTCCAACAAAATTTTGTTTAGCCCATAAAAAAGAATTCCACAGAGAAATTAACTAAAGAACCCTCCCTTGATCGACATATTAAAAATAAAATAAAAAACATTTTCATCAACTTATTTCTACTGAGTACTTAAAAAGAAAACCAAGTTAATACTTCCTCCGTAACGAAACAAGTGCAACAATTTCCCTCAGCACAAACTCCTAGAGAGAATTTCTTAATTGTGTTTTAGGTTGTATATTAGGGGAAAAGGAGGAGAGAGAAATTACATAATCAAACACCACCTTCCTCACCGATCACCACACGAACCACCACCTTCACCACCGACAACCACACCAACCACCACCTTCACCACCTTCACCACACCAACCACCTTAACAATCGCCAACCATCATCAATCCATCACCTCGTCACAAAACACCAACCACCTTCACCTCGTCACACAACACCAACCACCTTCACCACCGCCAATTCACCACAAAATTTTGTCAATAAAAACCCTAAACCCATAAATTCGAACCCCCAAAACAAGAAATTCGAACCCCCAAAACAAGAAATTCGAACCCCAAAATCTGAAAATCGAATCCCAAACCCAGAAACTCGAACAAATCTAGCAACACTTCCACTGTTCTTCTTCTTCTTCGAACAGCAGTGGTGATTCTACCCATAAATTCTCTCTTCTTCTTTTTACGGCTGTGGTCGATCTACCATAGCCTTCTTCTTCCTCTCCTTTTTTTTCTCTTCTTCTTCATCATCATCATCTTCTTCTTCTTCTTCTTCTTCTTCTTCTTCTTCTTCTTCTTCTTCTTCTTCTTCTTCTTCTTCTTCTTCTTCTTCTTCTTCTTCTTCTTCTTCTTCTTCTTCTCTCCTTTTCTTCTCTTCTTCGAAGTCCGAATGGTGGTTGGGTTAGCGTTTTGGAAGTATTGGTAGTGGTCGGTTCGAAAGGTGGTGGGGGTTAGGGGTTTTGAAGTGGTGGTGGTGGTCGGTTCGAATGGTATGGGGGTTAGGGGTTTTGAAGTGGTGGTGGTGGTCGGTTCGAATGGTATGGGGGTTAGGGTTTTTGAAGTGGTGGTGGTGGTCGGTTCGAATTGTATGGGTATTAGGGTTTTGGAAGAGGATATGTTGGTTGGTTCGAATGGTATGGGGTTAGGGTTTTGGAAGAGGAGGTGATGGTCGGTGGTGAGTGGGGGGTGGGGAAAACGAGATGGGCGGTGGGGGTGATGAGTGAGGGTGATGGTGATGTGTGGAAATAATGAAAACGAGATGGGTGGTGGTGGTGATGATGAGTGGAGGTTGGTGGTGGTGATGAAAATGAGACGGGTGGTGAAGATGAGTGGGGTGGTGATGATGAGTGTGGATGGTGGTGATATGTGGAATCATTAAGTTTAATGAGCTTGTGTTTAAAATTTAATGAAAATATAATCAGATTATTATTTCCTTAAGTAATGCCATTTTCATAATTTTGTTGAAATTTTTTAAAATAAAACAGGTTTCCAGTTGTTGCATTTTTTGTGTTACATCCCAAAATGGCAATTGTTGCGTTTTTTTATTACGGAGGAAATATAATTTTTGTTTCGCACAGCCTATAAACTAGCGTATGAAAAAAGGATTAGAGTTGTTTAATTTATGAGTTATACGTGGTTTAATGGCTTTTCTCTTCCATGTGATTTTACTATTAAGGCCCTGTTTTATTCAACTTAATTTAACTTATTTCAGAAAAAAAAAAGTTTAGATAAGATAAGATAAGATAACATAAGATAAGAAAAGATAAGTTCAGATAAGATAAAATGAGTTGAAAAAATTGGACTAGGGGTCCGTTTGATTCAACTTATTTTGTCTTATCTTATCTTGTCTTATTTTTTCTTATCTTATCTTATTTATTCTTATCTTATCTGGACTTATATTCTAGTTTATTGTGTTGTCTAACATCTTAGTTTATCTTATCTTATCTTATATGATCTTATCTTATCTGATCTGATCTGATCTGATCTGATCTTATCTTATCTTATATTATTTTTTCTGAAATAAGTTAAAATAAGTCCAACTAAACATAGCCTAATTAACTATGATAGACAACACAATAAATTAGATTATAAGTTCAAATAAGATAAGATAAGATAAGTCAAAATAAGATGAATCAAACAGAGCCTAAGTCTCTCATTTTAGAGGCTAACTAGTTGTTGACCCGGATGAGCCCCCGGATCATTTGCCAATGTAAATTTGAAGTGTTAAATCAAATACTCCCTCCGTTTCTTTTTAATCTACTCACTTTCCTTTTTGGTCTGTTTCTTTTTCATCTACACACTGTTGCTTTTTCTATTCTTGGTAACATGTCACATCTACTTTCTCCTCTCTTTCCACCCATGTCATTCACTTTTTAATATTTTAATCCACTTTTTAGTTTCTCTCTCACACTTTTCAGTTTCTCTCTCTACCTTTTCAGTTTTTCTCTCATACTTTTGTACTTACTCCTTGGTTCTCCCCCAAAGTGAAGTGAGTAAATTTAAACGAAACAGAGGGAGTAATTGAGAGAAGTGGAAAAAAAAAAGAGTTATATGCATTGGATTGTGCTCGTGAAATAATTTTCTACCTCTTAAATTTTCTACGTAGTAAATTATAATATATATAGATTTCCTTCAAAAAAAAAATTATAACATGAATTATTGATCAATATATAGCCCTCGGCTTCAATATATATAATTGATTACAAACACTATAATACAGTCTTATTTTGAAATTAAGGTGAATGCGTAAGAATATAACCCATGCAATTAAATAGCATAGTGCCGTTAATTAGGAAGGTTGTACAAAAATTATGAGCTTTTATTAATAAGGGTTCTAAAAGGTAGGACATACTATTATCAGCATTAGATTAATGAGTATTAATATATACATTGGTATTAAATTGTTTTAGAAATAGAAATATTATCTTGTTTTTAAATAAAAAAAATTCCCACAAAGACCAAACTGAGATGATAGATTAGTTGGTTAGTGCATTTGTATTTCAAATTAGAGTTTGTGGGTTCGAGTCTTAACACACACATTTTTATTATTTAACATATCTTATTTGATTGTGTAGGGGAAGGGAGGATACATGTGGCAACAAGACATGTTTTTGCCTTGGGTTTTAGATATACCAAGATATCACCAAGGATCTGGGGATTTTAACTGATAAATTTAAAACTTAAAAACAGAAAGCATAAAGTAAAGCAAGGCGGTTGAACCGGCCATTGGTTTTACTGATAAGACTTACAGAGAGTCTTCAATGAAACTAGCACTTAAAGAGTTTTACAATTTTATGTGAGAGAAAGAGTTGTATTGTTGTGTTATGCTCTGCCATGAACTGAAGGAGAAGCCTCAATTTATAGGCAGGGAAGAGTAATGCTGTCATGTTGAAGAGCTAATGATGAACAATCTGTCTTCTGCTTTACATTGTTCACTGTTTTTGTCTTTTGATGCTTTTTACTGCTGATGAATAGTAATGCTTTACACTGTTTGAATGCTTTTGACTTTTTGCTGTTGAAGCAGAATTTTGTCCGTTGTTGCGGTGTCTTATCCTGATGAGGCTTGAAGATAGTGAAATATTCTTTTTTTTTTTAAAGTCTGGAAACCAAAGATCTTCTTCATCGTCACCGAGGTGGATGGAGGAGTCTCCTGTTGATTCATGTTCCGAAGTAATAGAGGATTCAGACATACTATTAGCTAGCTGTCGTAGGATCCGAGCGTAATCTTCCGGGGTTTTAGCTGATGCAAGCAAAGAATTTGCCTGTGATTTTCGAGCAAGAAACTGAGATTGTTCTGGCCCTGTAGTCATTGTACCTGTGTTACAGTTTTTCTTCAACCATTCTTTGATGGCTGGTTCAAGAATAGACTGTGGTGTATTGAAGTTCGACCACCATCTGATTTTAAATTTTCTTTGGAGGACTAAGCCCCCTTGATCCTGGTTTATTTCGAGGAACCATTGACAAACCCAAGGAAGATAAAACTTCATTGAAAACAAACATAACACTAGTAGAAAAAACCTCAAATGCTCCGGTTTTTTAGGCCACAAATGCTCCGTATTTGACGCGTAGCAGACGTCGCCCGAGCATTTGAGACTTTATAAATGCTCCGGTTGCAACCGAAGCATTTGTAACACAAATGCTGCGGTTTTATCTAAAAAATCGGAGCATTTATGTTACAAATGCTTCGGTTTTTAAGATAAAACCGGAGCATTTGATCCCCAAAAAAAATAAAAAAAAAATATTTTTTTTTTTTTTGCTTTTTTTATCCTAAATTGATGGACAATCATTTTCATATAGATAAAAGTTTCATTTCTAATATTTTTTTCATAAATACAAGATATAGTACAAATAAATAACAATTAACATTAAGGTAAACTAATATATCCATATGAACATGTTTCTTAAATGTTATAGGGACATCAGATTTTCTGGAATCTCATGCACCAAACTGCAGCACCAGCTTGCAATGCAATCCAAATACTGCAATAAGGTGCAATCGTAGTCGAAGTAAGCACCAAGCACTCGGGTGTTCCGCATTAAGCTAATCATACTATTGTAAATAAAGGAAAGGAAAAAGAGAAGAAAAATGGACATCCAGCAGACACTAAAATTGAGGAATCTGCATATTCTGTTAGTTCCATACTTTTGAAAAATTTCTCTGCCAAAATCCATGCTGGAGTATGTAGGTACGTGATTAAACATCTCACTTTTTATCGTTTGCATCCTCTCAAGAAGTATAGTGTGATCAATTTTTATATTCACATAATAGCAAGTCAACAAAACTAGTAAAAATGGCAGAAAATTGCTTGGAAGTGGGGTCACAATATTACTATGGAATTGAAGCATGCAAGGAAGTTTTGGATGAAGGTCATAGAATATAAAGATGCACACGGACAAAATCCAATCCATTAAGAAGCACACATTGACAACGAGACGCCACAAATTATATTATAACGCTAGTCTTGTGGTGCACCATATATTAACAACATTCGATTTGTCTTACAAAGATGAACATCATCTTGAAAGTTGTAACTAAGGCCAAAAGGCTCATGCATACCTTCAGAAGCTTTCCGTTAGATGGGAATCTTTCTTAAATACCTTTTGTAAAGCTTCACCATATCATCTACAGACCTGGAAATTAAGGTAGAAAATAAAATTTCACGTAAAAAGACAAGGCAGTAAATGCATGGCAGGTGTAATTTTAAAACAAATTAAAAAGATACCTTTTTTGTTGATTATATCCATAAGAACCCCACGGGACTTAGTTCTCAAATATAATTAAAGAAGTCAATTTCAGGAAGGTAATTTTCCAAAATCTGATAATGGATACAACATGACTTCCGAGTCATTTAAACAAGTCCAAAACTCAACATATTCTAACCAACTTCCAAAGACGTGTTAATTTCAATCCGCTTATAACCAACCAAATTTTCCAGGATGGTCCATATCAATCATACCAGGCTTTGAGTTAAAATATTATATATATGTTCAAAACCTCATATCAATGTCTGCCAACTTAATTCAAAAGCAAAGTATACAACATCTCCCTCTCCTAAAAATCTATCTTAAATCAAAACATTTAGCACAAAGGCCAAATGAAATGACTATGCAAGTCGCAAGTGCCCACTTTCAAGCCCGATCTCTCAATAAGGAAGGTCCACCTCATTTATTGACATGAGAAGAGTATAATAAATTAATAACTCGAGAAATTGACCAACAAGCTTGGACACATCATGACGAGATATTAGACAATTCAGATGAGAAAGTAAAGAACATGAATGCATCGCTTAGACCAAATCAAACCTCCGAATTGCTCCACCATTGCCACTATCACCGTAGGCTGCAGTTAGAAGCAAAAGTTCCATGTAGCCTTTGAAGGCATCCCGCAAGAGTAAAGGTAGAGAGGTCAAGACAAAAAGAAAGAAAAGAAGAAGAAAAAAAAGGTATAAGCGAGTAACAAATTAGATCTTTTTATGAACCGAACCGAACAATTTCTCGTCGATTAAAACCGATTTTTACATATCCAAGCTGATTTTTGCTAACTTACAGCCCAATAACCTTTGGACTTGTCTCGTCCGAAAATGGCATTATCGTAGCAAGAGTTAAATTGCGGATCATGTGTAGAATATGTCCTCCTCCAACAAAGATACCTAACAACCTAATAATTTATACATCACAATATTAATATTAATCTATAATATGATGTATAAAGAAAGACAAATATCATAGATTAGCAAGATGATCGATGAATATACCATTGCTATAACAGGCTTTGAAAGCCGCCTTATTTGGACTTGCTCGAAGATGAGTGTGAAAGTGAGTAAACATGCATTTTTTTTTTATGCACTTATTGCTACAAACTGGAAGAATTGAACAAAGTTACTCTGAAAGGGGCTTGTTCATTTTATGGTTCCAGTCTTTCCAAAAACTAAAGAAGTTTGAAAGATTAGAAAGAGTATTTCCAATTTTCTATATCAATCTGATTAAATTTAAGTGCACTCTACAATTTATATCATACAACTTCTCACATGTGAATGAGATTGACGACTGAGACCTTGACTTAGAGTGCATGAAGATGAAAGACAAAAAGACACTAAGTCCATCATACCTTGCTGTATCGTAATATACTAGAGCTTAATCAAAGAACATGTAATCAAGAAAATCAGCTTGCATTTACAAGGTACATGAAGAACTTGACTTCTCACATAATGGACTCCTATTAGCCTCCTAAATAACTTTAAACCATGACCAAGATTCTGTACAAGTGATCTGTCCTACTTATGTCACCCATAATTTATAGAGGAGTCCAAAAGAACTATATTACAAAAAAAAAATTACAATCACAACAGTAATAAAAACTCACAACAATAATAACAACATATACCAACACCAAAGCAACTGTGCTGCCTAGAATTAAAAACAGATAAAACTAATAAGAAACCAACACTTTGAAGGATTATGTCGTTTTCAAACCCATAAATATCTTAAGCGAATTTGCATCTTAAGAGTTCTAAGTAGCATAATACATATAATGCAGACTAAGAGCATGACAAGAAAACGTTGATAATTACAGATTTCACAGAGATACATTGCACTAAAAAAAGATTATCGCATCAAGCATATTGCATACCAAAATAACCTTGGAAGATCTCGGACAAGCAAATGACCCTTTAAACATAAATAGCTCACTCACCTAAATTTTTGTCCCTTTTTGCTTCTTTCTTGTAAATCATCTCCCGCATTCAATTTGATTTACTGTTTTCATTATGAAGCTATAGCTCTAAGGATATCTCTTACATCACACTTGACCAAAAAAAAACTAAAACAAGAATAACCCTAGGGTAAATGATATTTCAGGGAGAAATTAACATCGACAGACAAGAGCTAACATAGAAGTAATAGGTGAAACCAAGCCATACGATAAAAAAACAAAATTTCAAACAAATACATAATTAAAACCAAGTCATTACTGAAACCTAGATGAAAACCTTAATGTTGAGAATGCTCAAAAATCATGGACTAACATTATAATTTTAAACAGAAAATAGGGCTTAAATTGCAAATTCCCTAAAATATGAAAACATACCAACGAAATATGCAATTAAAGAAATTTAACTAGAAAAAGAGATGCAATCTAAGGAGAAAGGAGGATGAACAGATTGCCGCAACAATTCACCTATTAATTCTAACCTTAATTAGGTTCATTATAACAATTTTGCAAAATAAGATAAAAATACAGATTTTAAACAAATACCTAATATACCTCGAGTAATTTGAACTTGAAATCGACGGAGAAACCCGAGGTTCTACAAATTGCGAAGAAACGAACCTAGTTAGCGAGACAACCCCTAAAAACTTCAATTGAAAACCCTAGGAGAGAGAAAATTAAGGCGATTATGATGATGATTGAACAAGAAGAGTGAAAAAAACGAAGATGAAGGATTAGAGATAAAGAGTTCGAACCGTTTCACGATATCCCAATAAATCACAATTTCAATACCTCGGGTTAGGAGAGATACAATCCACTAAAATCGATGTTAGGGGAGAGAGAACATCACCATTTCTGTTAGTTCGAACCAGCAATCGAATGGGGAAGAAGAGGAGAGAGTGTGTGTGTGTTGAGGAGATTAATAAAAACCCTAATGGGAAGCGAAGTGGGAGTGAGGGAATGAGGGAATGAGGGAATGAGGGAAGGGACCCCAAATGAGAACAAGAGGAGAGAGAGAGAGTTGAAGTCATTCCTGGGTTTTTCTATTGATACGTGGTGGAGCCGTGGAGAGAGGGAAGAAGTGAGCCCAAATGAAAAAACCCAAATTAGGGAGTCATAAATGATCCGTTTATGTGAACACACGGAGCACTTGATCTCAACTGCTCCGATTGACTAAACAACCGGAGCATTTGATAAGTAGCAAAAGCACTTTTTTCCACTAGTGTAAGGTGGGAAAACGTCTTTCTATATCTGAAGGTTTGTACTGGGTTCGAAAGGTATTATAACTTTTTGTAATGTCAGAGTGAAGGATTTCACTAGAAGAGCCGTAGAACTTCCACCATTGGGCAAACCAAGATGGCAATTTTTCTGGCTGTATAGTTTTAGTGTTGAAGTAGATAAGCCATGAATGAGATAGCCTATTATTTTGTATTAGAAAGGTGGAGAACCACGCCTGTTGGTAATCCCAATAATTAAAGGTTTTACAATGTGGGAAAGTGTTATTGAAGCTAATGGGGAAGGCTTTGTGTTTCGACAGGTCTTGATTCCAGTCTTGAGGACTAAGAACCTTTAGAATTTTAATGGTTGAATAAGAGGGCTCAGCTTGCTCATTTTTATAAAAGAAATGTTTGAATTCAGCGGAGCCGGTAACCTCAAGGATTGTCTTGTAGTATTCTGCAGTTTTAGTACGATCCCAAGGCTTATAGAACCAGTTTTTCCCAAAGATATTTTGTATGGAGACATAGGGATCTTTATCATGATATCCTTGTTCAATTGTTGTGATATTCTGTGAGGCAGTTTTAACAAAATATTCTAAAGTCTCGTTTTTCTTAGGTTGTGCAAGCACAACTTGAGAGCTATCAGTTTTATAAAGCTGTTTTTGAGGAAGGGTTTTTTGGGAAGATTCTCCTTCCTCTGGTTTTGAAATGATACTAATATTTTTTCCCGTAGGGATTTTACCTTCCGTTGCTGCTTTGCTTGTGCTTCCTTGGTTTTGCATAGAGCTTTGGAAAGTTTGGATGAGTTTGGGGTGTTTTAGGATGGACGAAGGATGCTCAGAGATGGTAAGGAGTCATTCCTGAACTTCCTGTGCTCTATTAATAGAAGAGGTTTCACTCTCATTATTCTGAATTGCATCGTACCAAGTCTTAATGGGTTTTTGTGTGGTGCATATGGTTTTTTCAGGAGGAGGTCGGGACTTCTCTTTATCTTTTGTCTTTCTAGGCATTTCTGTAAGAAATTCACGGGTTAAGAAGTCAGGGATAGAATTCTCTTCTCCTTTTATATGCTCAATATCAAATTCAAAAATGCTTAGGATAGACTGCCATCTAGCAAAAACATGTTTTACAGCAATATTTTGGACATCCTTTTTTAAAACAGCTTTAGCAGCTTGACAATCAACACGTAATAAGAATTTTTTATTTAACAAATTAGATTGGAATTTTGTGATACAGAGAACAATGGATAATACTTCATGCTTTATAGTAGAGTATTGTACCTGGGTATCATTCCAATGCCCTGAGGTGAATCTGATAATGTATTCCTTACCATTGTCGACCTATTTTATGATACCTCCATAACCCTTGTCACTGGCGTCTGTCTCAACAATTTTAGGTAGGTCAGGGTTTGCTAAACTATGGCATGGGATTTCTAAGACACGAGTTTTTATCGTTTTAACAGCCTGGGTATGGAGATCAGACCAAGGCGGTGGGTTTTTCTTTAGTCTATTATGGAGAGGTTTCGCAATTCTGCAGAGATTTGGATAAAAATCTAAGACATAGTTTAAACTACCAAGAAACCTCTGTAGTTGAGTTTTGTCTAGGATTTTATCAGGAAACTTGCTTGTGAATTGGAGAGATCTATCAATGGGGGTAATAGTGACACATGACAAAATTTGGCCGAGAAATCTAATCTCAGTTTGAAATAAGGAAATCTTTTTTGCTGAAATAACAAGACCATTATTCTTGATTAGATAGAAAAAAGTCTTGAGGTTTTTAAAGTGTTGATCAATCGTGCTTGAGTAAACTAGCACGTCATCAATGTAAACAATGCAAAAGTCTGAATAAGGGTTGAAGATCTCGTTCATAATCCTTTGGTATTCAGAGGGCGCATTTTTAAGGCCGAAAGGCATAACATTCCATTCATATTGACCAAAAGGAACAGTAAAGGCTGTTTTATAACGATGTTGTGGCTTGATCTGTATTTGCCAAAATCCTGATTTCATATCGAATTTTGAGAAGATAAAGGCATGGTGTAATTTTTGCATCAGATCTTTTTTATTGGGTATTGGGTAACGGATCCAACGAAGGGCATCGTTAAGAGGCTTGTAATATATGACTAGTCTAGGCGTGCCTCGTTCAATCTCTGAAGTTTTGTTGACGTAAAACGCCGCACAGCTCCAAGGGGAACGGGACTTGGAAATTAAGCCTTTACTTTCGAGAAATCTAATCTCTTCTCGACAATGGCGTTCTAAGTCAGCATTCATTTGGGTTGGCCGGGCTTTGGTAGGGATATTCTTTTCATCAAAGTCAGGCTCATAAGGTAAATCGACCATGTGCTGCTTTCTATTCCAGAAGGCATTTGGAAGCTCAGAGCAAACTTTTCTTTCAAGGAGGTTTTGGAAGTCAGATATCTGAGTTTTTAGAATACTACCTTGTAGTTGATCCTTAATTTTTTGTAAATGGATTTTCTGTTTTCGATCATGCACGTCACTCTGTTTTCGATTGATAAGGGAGTTTATCTCATTATTATAAATGGAGCTTGCCTTTATAATGTTAAGATTTCTAGTGTTGGGTTTTTCTAGGAAAAGGAAATCAAGTCATTTATTTTTGGTCTTGAAGGATATCCCATCATAATTGACACTGTAAGGAGTTATGAGATTTATGAAGGGTGTTCCTAAGATTACCTGAATGGTGCATATTTGTAACGAGTACAAAATGGCTTTTTAGAGAGAGGCCTTGATTCAATATGTTGGCATCTGTTTTTCCCTCTATATGCATTTTGGTGTTATTAGCAGAGCTAAGTTTTTCGAAAGTTTTTTGGTGAAAGCGTTTTGGGACGAGACTGGATTAAATGCAATTTAAATCTGCTCCAGTATCAAACAATGCAATAGTATTAATTTTAAAGTCACAAGAGAACTCAAGTGTGATTTTTATGTAATACTTTCTAGAACTGATTTCTTTTAAGACAAAAAGGAAATCATCTGGGACTTTCGGGCTTTGTTCTTCATTTGGGATATTGTCAGTATCACTCTCACTAGGGATATCTGGGACTATATGAGAAGACAAAAGCTGAATAATGGTTGAGTCTTGTTGTTGCTTAGTTTTAAGGTCTTTCATATCGCCTTTAATGGTTTTAACTTCAGCCTGAAGGTCCTTTATGGTCCTTTCCGGTTTCTTTCTAGAACTTCTCTTTTCTAAAATAGAAGTGAGATTGTATGGTTCAGTGCTTGAAGAAGGAGGGTTAAGGTCCTTTTCTTTAGGACTTTCTTCAAGGGATTTACGAAGACGTTCAAGGTATTGTTTTTGAAGATCAGGATTATTAATGTCCTGGATAACATCTAATATGAGGTTTTGTTCAATGGTGAGGACGTTTAGGGTATAATCCTCATCATTAGCTGAAGAGGAGGAATCTATGTCATCATCCTGAGGACCATAATTCTCAGCTGAATTATAAGATTCAGTTTCTTCATCAGAAGACTCTATTAAAAGAGCTGAAATTCTTCCGAGGGTTTCATCATCTAGGTCAAGGTTTTGGATTTTATTAGACACTCTACAAAATCTAGCCGTGTGACCCTTTTTGCCACACTTAAAACAAGTTATGTTTTTAAGGTCAGGTTTCGTAGTGGACTGTTGGTGTTTCCTATGGGGCTTCCATTTTCGTTGTTCAAAAGGTTTTTTATGGAAGACTTTCTCAACCTTCTTATAAAATCTTCGTGCTTTATAGGGTTTTTGGTAATGGGTTGTTTTGCTACAGTTTCCTTTACAAGTGTTTGTCTGAGGGGAAGAGACATCAAATTGTTGGCATTTTAGTCTCTTTTAACTCTCTTTTTAGGTGTTTTTGGAGCTTCAAATCTTGACATATTTGAAGGCCTTGTTTAGAGGTGACACTAACCAATTCACCGTAGGTTAGCCTATCGTAAGGGATAATATGTTCACCAAAATCCTCACGGATTCTGTTTCTGACCTTTTCTCCTAATATGGTTGGAAGACCTGCTAGGAATTTTTCTTTCCAAAAGGGTTGATTAGAATCTTCTCTAAGCATAACTCTGGTTAGGAAAGTATTTTTTTACCACTGGAAATCACTAAGTTTTTTGCATCTTAGGTCAGACAAAAGATCTGCATTTTTGTCTCTGAGATGGGAGGAATCCCCAATGAAGTGAAGTGATAAGGTAAATATAAGGGTTGAGACAGAATCTTGAATTGGCTCTCCATTTTGGTTAAGAATGGGAACCCATCTTCAGTTGTCTGAATTGCATTCAAGATGTCCAGCTGCTGTTCTTTGGTGAGATAGAAATCCCACCATCCTTTTAGTTGGCCAGAGAAGCCTGCAATAAGGAGTTCCGCAACTGTTTTATCTGATGTACCAGATTGGGTTTTGTAAGCATTTGAAGCCATTGTCATTTGCTGTAAAAGGTTTAAAATCTGGTGTTCACTCATACCGTCTATATTCCATTCGTAGATAGAGGAGGCATTGTATTTTGGTTGAACAATTGTGTTAGGCTGGCTACCTATTTGGGATTCATTAGACCTTATTGGAATAATATCAAGAGGTTGCCAAACAAGTTTAGCTAATTCAGGTGTTTTAGGGCTAGTTTCCGGATCAGTGTTGTCACTTAAATCTAGGACACTAACAGTGTTATTCTCGACTGTTTCTTCCTCAACTATTTTTGAAGTAGAAGGTTCAACCACCTTTAATTTGGTCTCTAATAGCTTGAAGAAATTCAGTCTTTGAAGTTGTAACTTCCTTTTGAGCCTTTTGCGAAATCTGATAAGGTTTAAAAATTGGATTTCGGAGGCTTTTTTCTAAAGGAGTGGAAACTAGACTTGTCTCTGCATTAAGGCTTTGTTTCTCAATTCTAGAAAGTTGTTTTCCTAGTGTGTTAAGACTGATATTAGTAAAATTGTTTTGCAGGACAATGTTTTTAAGGTTTGTTGTGGCTTCTTCCTGTGGTTTTTTAAGAGGAGAGGCCTCTACCTTGTTATCACCTACTGGGAAGGTAGTTTGTCGTAAAGGAGGATGGTCAGTTTGAACGGAGCCATCTGGAGTCTCCCATACGGGTGTCCTTCTATTGGTGTTGATAGGTTATATGGTTTTAAAGGGGTAATCAATGTTATTGTCAGAACTATAGAGTTCGAACCAATTAAAGAAAAGAATATGGGTTTTATGTTGTTCAACAAAGTTGTAATAGCTTTCTTGGATCTTTTTACGTACTTCAAGAAAGTGCTCGAAGAACCATGTTCGCTTCGAGAGGTTATGTGGTGCATAAAAGTCTTTGTGAACCAAGTCTTTATCGATCTCAAAATCCTTTTCAAGGACGTTAAGCTCATTGTTAATATTCTCAGTTATAACTGAGGCTGAGGGTGAGTCTGGAGGAGACTGTCTTTCAGCATAAACTGGGTGTGGAACTTGGGTTCTATATTCAACATTTTGAATGGAAGGCGAAGGTAAATCTGAGGTAGAATACCTTGGTCTTTCTGGGTAATTGGTTCTAGGACAGCTAATTTGTCTTTTATAGTGCATGTTATTTTTTGAAGGAAGACGAGAAGACCGTCCTAGGTTTTCAACAGAGGAATGGTCGGAATACCTAGAGCTAGTGCTTCTGTTAAAACTAAGCTTAACACTACCATCAGAGTATTGTATGACTCGTTCAAGGTCGGTATTAGGTTCTGGAAGAGTTGGTGATTGCACTTCAGGTTCAGCAGCTCCCTCAAGGAACCAATCTTCAGGAAGACTGACATCGTTCCATTGTATTGGTCTAGGAATTCTTATGTTAGATCTAGAAAGGTCGGTTTGGAGGAGAAGGGTTTCTCTTTTTTTACTGTGTTGTATATTTCCAGTATTAAAAGCAGACATCATGGCTTTGTAATGGATTTTATAAATCAAAGCTACTGGAATAGAACCATCAAACATTTTATAGTTATGAGTTTTAATTTGTAAAAGTAAAGATGATAAGATATTCTTATCACTTAAAGAGACACTGAAATTTGGATAACAATCAAAAGAGACTGGACCCATGCATAAACTTGACTCTATAGTTCCTAGTAAGGAATCATTAAAGTCTTTGAATCGTCCATCTCTAAGGGCAACAAGGACAAAAGAATTTAATCCTTCTTTTGTAAGAGGTTTTAAGCCAACTTGAACCAACCCTATATGGATGTAGCGATAACCTTTATCGACATGTTTTTTCAAAGTACTAGAAGAAAATAATTTTATAGTATCAATAGGTTTTGTTAAATGGATATCTCGTTCTTGGGTTTTGATCACATAATTAGTTTTAAAAATACTATACTTTTTCATTTTATAGATCTGGTCTTTATTGACTTTGGGAATCTCCCAATTGTCAATGTTTTGCTCGAGGTTTTCTATAGTAAAGGTTTCTTTTTTAACCAGTTTACTGGCTCTACCACTACTACCACGAGAAGAGGATGGAGTTCCTCTGTTCCAAATAGAACTCATACTTTTGAACCAGAACTTAAACTAGAAATTAAACTAGAAAATGCCCTATAACCTATCCGCCGTTTAGGTAACTGTAGCCTTATGGTCTGACTGCCTCACACGGGACTTACTGCCTCTACAAACGTTAAAACAAGCAGAGTAACAAATAGGACATAAACAAGTTTGAAGACTGGAAAGTACTGAAAACAGAAGGATAAGTTTTATAAAGAACAAATATAACTACAACCCCATGGCTCTGATACCAAGATATCACCAAGGATCTGGGGATTTTAACTAATAAATTTAAAACTTTAAAACAGAAAGCATAAAGTAAAGCAAGGCGGTTGAACCGGCCATTGGTTTTACAGATAAGACTTACATATATATATATAGGGGCACGATCACATGAGAATGCTCCTTACATGAGAAATGAGAATGAATCTCAACCACACGATTGGATTAGAGTTACAACACATGTTCATTAGAGTTATACCCCCGATAAAATTTCGAGCCCAACAAAAAAATTTTTTTTTTTCGAAATATTTTTCCTAATTTTTTTGCTTTTTTGGAGTTACATCACTTTTTCATTAGAGTTATATCACTTGTTCATTAGAGTTATAGCGTGTAAAATCCATTCTCATTTCTCATGTAAGTATGAATTTTCATATGAACTCACTTCTATATATATATATATATATATATATATATATATATATATATATATATATTTGTGTAAAGTGTTTCGATTTTGATTGTATTGTCTTATTAATGAGAACTCATAACTCTTACTTAATTCATTGTTAAGTAGTTATGAACTCAAATATTTGTCATACAATATATATAGATGAACAACTTGGTGTTGTAAAATAAACAGTCTTACCAAACTTTTTTTCTTAACTTTAGGCCATTTTAACTTCTTTTCTTACGGCTATAATTCTTTGTTATAGCCATAGGAGTATTGTTCGTACGAGAATATTGCATTAAAATAAACTTTTTTTCTTACGAGAATAGGCCACTTTAACTTTTAACTTTTTTCTTAACCCTAGTTTATATGTTTCTCGAAAGATGAATTTGATTTGATCTTGTTTAGTTATATCTTGTTTTTCTTTAATATCTATACTAGATGTCGTTTGACATTCAATTAATGAAATGTCTCTTTAGAAAAAAAAAAGTTTATATGTTTGTATTTACTAACTTTAAAAAAATTGTATAGATATTTTAATTTTTTTCTTTTTGGTTAAAACAGCAGCCAATCAATCACATTAAAATGTTAAAAAGTCTTACAATCGAAGATTAAATGTTGCATGCAATAACGGGGGGGGAGAGAGGGGAACACCCTAGTTATAGCACATTCTAACTGTAATGTTCTACATGCTTTTGCTAAAGCATCCGCCGGCTGATTGAAATCTCTGCTGCAATATGGGATCTGTACGCCAGGATATCTACTCTGCCACTGCCTACAAAGGGACACCAAGTTGGAGAATCTGTCAGACTGCTCGCACTGGATGAGATCCACCGCAACCCTACAATAATCAGAATATATGATAGCAGGGGGGATATTTCGGGCCTCCACAATGTATAACGCCTCTAAAATTCCCAAAATCTCAGCCTCAATGGAATCATGCGTCAAAATCTTTTTCCCAAACCCAAGACCTAGGCTCCCTCAAAGTTTCTCACAATACCACCCAACCCCACAAAGTCCGAAGGACCAATAAAGGAAGCATCCACATGAATCATACCATAACCCCTGGGATGGGTAAACCTAGGATTAGCATACTGACGACCAGGTTGGACAAGAGAGATAGAATGCATAAGGTCCCGCACACATCCACTTGCTTTAACACTAATGACATTAATAGGTTAAGGGTTCGACTTCCTAAAGACACAACTATTTCGATCTTTCCAAATCTCATGACAAATGTACAGAAACACAGAATGCCATTCAAGACCCCGGAAACTCTTTTTAGACACCAAATTTAATTTCAACCAGGTCTTAAACTCAGCCGCTTGAACTACAGGGGATCTTTTGGGACAAAACCTCAGAAGATGATCAGAGTCTTATGAGGCAAGACAGCATCGAGGACACAGAGGGTCTTATGTTAGGTGGCGAATAAACAAAAGTTGTTTATGGGGAATTTTATCATGCCGAAGAAGCCAGATTAATCCAAGTCCACGACCCTTTTCCAAATCCAAGACATGTCCTCTAACTCAGGGAGTAGAGGAATCTGTGCAGTATGCGCCATTTTTAAGGAGAAATCCTGATGCGTGAAAAACTTTGGCACTAAAAGGTCATCCCTTGCATTAACCGGAGGGGGAGGAATACTAAGGATACGGTGAGTGATCTCCAACGGAATACACATGGACAGGCGTTCCAGGTCCCATTGCTCCCAACCACCAGGCTAGCAACTTTCCTATGAGACTCATCCTCAGAGAGAGGGCCCTGGACCCACTCTCTGATCCTCCCAACGCCTAGCCAATCATCATGCCAAAAGTTAATCTTATTTCCATTCCCTAAACTCCAAGAGCTATTCTCTCGCAGAAGCTCCCATCCTCTGCCAATACTTTTCCAAAGAGGGGAGCCATTTCTAAACTGGGTCACATGGTCATGATGAATGTACTTAGAAACAATGCATTCTTGGGCAAGGTTAGAACTATTTTGGGCTATTCTCCAACCTAGTTTAGCCATGTACGCGATATTCATCAGGTTTTGATCTCTTATTCCTAGGCCCCCCCCTGTCCTTTGGTAAAAACGTAGTTCTTCTATTAACCAAATGCAGATTTTGCTTCCCATTCTCTTCTCCCCATAGGAAGTTATTACAAATCTGGTCCAGATCCTTAAGAGTTTTACTCGGGAGCTGGGTAGCCTGCATATAGTATGCAGGAACAGCAGACAAGGTGGAAGTTACTAAACACAACCGACCCGCTTTGGAAAGGTAAGATGATTTCCACTTGGCCAGGCGGGCCCTAACTTTATCAACAACAAATTGAACCTGAGAACGAGAGGGCCGCTTATGGGATATCAGGAGCCCTAGGAACATACCTAAATTCAATTCATCCCTCACATTTAGGGTCTCTTGGAAAAGGGTTCTATGGTCAGTAGGGGTATTGGGGGAAAAGATCAGCTTACTTTTATCCTCATAAATTTTTTGGTCCGAGACAGCACAAAATCCTCAAGAACTTTCCTAACCGAGAAAGTCGTGCTTTCATCTACCCTACCAAATAAGAGCATGTCATCAGCAAAAAGAAGGTGCGACACAGGTACTTTTTTCCTCCCTACCCAAAAGGGGGTCCATTGACTCCCCTGAGCTACTCTATTAATCTCCTGCGATAGTGCCTCGAGACAGATATTGAACAGATAGGGCGACATAGGGTCCCCTTGCTGCAACCCCCTAGAATGAATAAAGTGATCCGTCTTTTTGCCGTTAACCAAGACGGAGGACGATGCTTTAGAGACACAATCCATAATTAACCTAACCGACGCCTCATCGAGGTTATGAGCTTGCAAGCATTTTCTAACAAAACCCCATTCAACCCTATCATAAGCTTTCGCTAGGTCAATCTTAAGAGCAAACCACCCCCACTTTCCTTTTCTCTTATACATAGAGTGAAGGACTTCTGAAGCAACCACAAGATTGATATTCGGCCCTCGACCCTTGAAAAAGCTATTATGATTCTTATAGATCCAGGCAGGAATCAAAGGTTTCAACCTATTCACCAAGACTTTGGTGACTAACTTGTACAAAGTGTTACACAAGCTAATCGAACGAAACTGTTTGATAGTTTCAGGAGAGAATTGTTTGGGGATAAGACAGATGAGCGCCTGACATAGCTCCTCCTGGACCCTACCCTCCTCAAACCACAACTGGAGATTTCTATAGACATGTTGGCCCGTGATCTCCCAAGTTTTTTGGAAAAAGATGGGATGAAATCCATCCGGACCGGGAGCCTTTAATGGTTTCATGCAAAACAAGGCCTGTCTAACTTCCTCATACGTGGGCACCCCCCAATCCTTACCGAGTCGTCGAAAATGTTCATGTGCTGCACACACCTATCCTGATTGGACGAATACAGGTCTCTGTAGAAAGAAAGAATGTGTCTCCGAATATCTTCCTGCTCCTGCATAACATTCCCCACTAAGTCCCTCAGGCACAAAATACGAGATGCATTCCTTTTGATAATAACACTTCTATGAATAAACCTCGTATTACGCTCTCCTTCAGCTAACCTATCCATTCTACTCTTTGTTCTCCACAACATTTCCTCCTGGTCCAAGGTACGGATAAGCTCCTCTTGAAGCTTCGTCTCAAGGTTTTGATGGAAAACGGAGACAGGGTTAAACTGGAGGTACTCCTGGACTCCTTTAAGGCGAGCCAGGAGGGTATTTTTCTTTATGTACACATTCCCAAACACCAACTTATTCCATTCAGATAAGCCTGCTTGCATAACCTTGAGACTCTCCCGGATCTCTTTATCATCCTTAGGCCAAATCCTAGAAACAGCTCCCATAAATTTATCATCTAAGGTCCACATAGGCTCGATCTGAAAGGTTTAGATCCCTGGGAAAAGGGGGTCATATCAAACTTAAACAGGATAGGGCAATGGTCCGAGGTGACACGAGGGAGGTGCCATAAATTGGCATTAGGAAACAAATTAACCCATTCAGGATTCGCCCACCCCCGGTCAAGTCTTTCAAATATGGGATTCCGCGTCCTTTTATTGGTCCAAGTAAACTTCGGCCCATGAAACCCTATATCCATCAAATTACAACTATCCATTTTGTGTTTGAATAACTCAGCTCTACTCCTAATAATAGGTCTCCCCCCCCCAACTTCTCACTTTGGGACGTAACCTCATTGAAATCACCAATCACCAACCAAGGCATATTCAAGTTGCATGCAAAATTTTCAAGATCCTCCCATAACTGTTTTCTAACATTAAATTTTGTACTAGCATAAATAGTAGAAATCACAAAGGATGTTTTAGAATCTTTTACCTCCATGACGCCATAAACTCCTTGGGCACCCTTGCCAACCACTTGGAAATCCAGAAGATGGGATTTCTAAAGAAGTAAGATGCCACCCACGTAACCCACGGGATCGACGTAGTACCAAGAGTCAAAACCTATGTCCTTGATGATCCCCGCAATCTTGTCTCTATCAACCCAAGTCTCCACTAAAACAACAAAAGATGGCAAATGCAACTGCATGAGCAACCGAAAATTAGGTTTGAAAGAAGCGCGACTAAGCCCCTTTACGTTCCAAAATAACACTGTCATCCCTTGATGCAATGAAGTTTTCCCCGAGAGCATCCTTAGAATTTCCACGTTTTCTATTCCCCACGGGTCTATTTCTACCCCGGTGGCCGGACATGTTCAAATCCTTTTGTGGGGCCACATAAATACTTCGACCTCTCACAGGTTTTCTCTGCCTTTTCCCGCGGCCCAGGCTATCGTCACCCCTAGTTGCTTCAAAGGAATCCGAAGACACGCACAAATCACTGCGTCGGTATTGCTCATGGCTATCATGCGCGCCTCCTGCCTTTTCACCATCACCACAGTTCGTATCAAGGGGAGTAGAGGCGCCAGGTCTAGCCACGACCCTAATCATCATCATTTCCCTCTCCTCGGTTTCGACCACCACTTCCTTCTTTAGAAACCACTTCACAAAGATCCCCAGAATAGTTGGAAGATGTGCCGCATCCATAAGTTGAGGGACATACGCTGGCCTGAATTCGGAGTTCACCAGCATCACTAGGTGGTTGGGAACCGCTTCTTCCACAAACAGATTGACCATGATGGTCTTTACCTCCTGAAGAGTCAATTCTGTGAAATGCTCGGTCGGGTGATCGAAGGTATCCGGGAGGTAATAATCCACATACCCCTGTGTCAGTTCCGGGATTAAAGGTCGCATCGGACAAGAAAAGATTATTGGTTCGCGAGTCGAGACTCTGTGAATGCGAGGGGATGGAGGAGGAGATGGTGGAGATGAGGGAGGTGCAGGGGATGTGGATCCGCACAGGTTGATCGCCACTAGGAGGTCCATTACCAGTTACTATTTTGGGTGATGAAGTGTTAGGGATGGAGTATTTTTGAACTGGGAGAGGAGAGAGATTTAACGGGGAAGGAGAGGGTTTTATTTGGGAGAGCTGGGTGGGTGAAGTAACAAAGCTTGCTGGAATTTAGGAGGAGGACTGATGATTTGACCCCTCCTTTCCACGTTTCGTCCCAAGAGCGGGTAAGGGAAGGGAAACATCAGTTCCCTGCAGTTCCTCGAGAACTTCAAAAGCATTTGCAGAGATTTTCACTCCATTACCCTTTTCTACCCTGGTTGACTTTTCAAGGGTCCCACTTTGCACTTTCGATTCTTCTAATTCCTGAAACAAACCTTTCCCAACCGTTTTCCCAGTGGGCCCAGCCTCCTTATTATTTTTTTTACCCACTTTGAGCGAGACTTCGACCTAGACATCTTACGACCACGCTGGGCCCTACTCCTGCCTCTAGTTATCTCCTGTACCACTTGGCAACCTTCGGCATTGCACTCCTTACCGGCCTCCATATCTCCCCGCCTCGTTTCTGTAACCGGGGGCGAGGGATTTTTCGGATAATTCCTGCCATTATGGCCAACGCTACGACATCGCATACACACCAAGGGATTTTCCTTGTACACAATCTCTTGGACTAGGCCCCCTAACCACGCCCGACTCGGAAGGGGCTGATTTGCTTTAACAAGGGTGCATACCGCTGCATACCGCTTCCTTTCACCATCAAGGGAATGCGCGTCAATTTCCACCATCTCCCCGATGGAGTTCCCTATGTTCTCTAGAATCTCTTTCCTAAAGAACTCGAGAGGCAATTCCGGCAACTGTATCCATATAGGGAATTGAGTGATGGACGTCTTCGATGGTTTGAAGCCCGGCTGCCATTGTTGGGTCAAAACCAACGCTCCCATAATGAACCAAGGATCACCCCCCAAGATCTTCGATCTTGCAACATTTGAGGGACAAACGATAGTTAAAATCCCCTGCCCATAGAAGTGAGGCTCAAATTTTCCTTCCACTCCAAAAGTTTCATTAACTCCTTCTGCAAGAAATCTTGAGAAAATGACCATCCCACCACCTTTCATATAAGAGCATCCTGCCATGGCTTGACATGATCCAAATATTTCTCCGAAGAAACGGGGATGAAGACTTCTTCCCCCGGCACCAAGTTTGCATGACATGTAGCAAACGGTAGTTCCGGCAGACTTAGCGGGATAAATTCTTCTCCGGGTAGTTGCTGACCTGATTGCACTAGTGCCCCCCTGAACGATTGGTGGAGAAGGGTAGGGTGAGACCTCCAAAAGGCGGCGGATCCGGTTCCGGCACACAAGTTTGACTCTCAGCACTGTTGACTACGATCCCAGGGTTGCATGGTAGGAGGCTATGGTGAGGCTTTTCACTCTCTGCCGTGGAGGCGGGGGGTCTTTGGGGGTTGTGGTGGACAAGGTTCTAAGGTTAGAGAGGATTCTCTCTCTAACATCTCTCTAACACTCTGTTCTTTCCTTGCTTTAGATATTTTAATTTTACTCGTCAACTATTGGTTTTTTCTAATTCCTTAAAAAAACTATTTGACCTGTAAGACCGTCAAACGTTCATAAAGATCTTCTGAAATTCAAACAATATTCAAATGACCATACACCAAATCAGACAGAGAAGATTATGATTTGTTGTTAAAGGGTGATATAGCCCCTCTTCACGACTCATACTTATGGGCCACAACCCTTATCAACCCCACATATGAAGTATATGCATGATTGCTTCTAATTTCCTAATAAGCACATATGTTTTGAAATAGTATTCTTCTTTCCGAGCAACCGAGGAGCAATATTCTTGTAAGAACACTCCTATGATGCCTATAAAACCCCCTAAGTTAAGTGTTACTTCATGTGCCAAACATTATCTCCAGTTCTTGTCTTAAATACTTAAACAAAAACCAAAGACACACAATGTATAGCCACCACAACCAAGCCTCACTCATCTCTATATCTCTTTTCCTCCTACTCCTTTCGTCCACGCTTTCGGCCGAGCTCTGCCACCCACAGGACAAAAAACTCCTCTTCAATATAAAAAAAAGCCTTCAAGAATGCCTATATTTTTGCCTCATGGACTCATAACACCGACTATTGCCAATGGTACTTAGTCGAATGCGACGAAACCACCCACCGCATCACCTGCCTTATCGTCTCGAAAGACGAAAAGGTTGCAGGACCTATCCCGGACGCTGTTGGTGACTTGTTATTACAAACATAGATTAGTTATTTAAGCACCTAAATAAATCTAATAATAATAATAGATATGGTTGTTGAATTGCTAGAGTACTAATAATAATAATAATATATAATATAAGAATATGAATTAGTTGACCTTCATATATAGATTAATTTGTTAAGATAATTTATATATATAGATTAATTAACCTCATAAATGTTGTAGACCATCTAATCTTATATCAATAGCATTTTTTAGTCATTTTAATTCGATCAATGAGAAGATTACAATATTTTTAAACCGTATAAGTTATCATATGGAAACAATAATCTGAAAGGTCTTATTTAAGTCATATGACTTTAACTAAACCAATTTTAAATCTTCCCAAAAAAGTAGATAAATCTAGGATACATTATTAATAGTCTAAATTCTCAAAATCTTTTGATTCATTACCCATAAAATAACTACCATTATTATTATGACATTCATACTATAGTTTTTATAAGTCAAAATTAATTGGATAGTAATTTTGGAGATAGTGGTCGAATTTAATATTTAAAAAGAAATTCATGAACCCATCAAACTAAAAACATATCAAGAGACAAGCTATATACATACTTATACACTTATAATTGCCATATATTAGTTATTTATTCACCTAATTACATTTAATAATAATAAAAGATATGATTGATATCTCTAAAGTAGTAGTATATTATATAATAATTGCATTAATTGACCTTGCTTTTGGCCGAGCTATGCCACCCACAGGACAAAAAAACCCTCTTCAATATCAAAAAAGCCTTCAACAATGCCTACATTTTTGCCTCATAGACTCATAACACCAACTGTTGCTAATGGTACATAGTCGAATGCGACGAAACCACCCACCGCATCACCTCCCTTATTGTCTCGAAAGACGATAAGGTTGCATGACCTATCCCGGACGCTGTTGGTGACCTCCCTTACCTTGAATCACTCCCTTTCCATAAGCTCCATAAGCTAACCGGTCACATCCCTCAAGCCATTTCCAAGCTTAAAAACCTTAAATTTATGTCAATTAGCCACAACAACCTCATGGGTACAGTCCCAGACATTCTTAGTCAGCTCAATAAATTAACCTCCATAGATCGTGCCGTTAACAAACTCACGGGTCCAATCCCACCCTCACTATTGTAGAAAATAAATGAGGTGGTGACAAAAGCTATAGCTTGTTTCCCCAATCTTTCATAAAGCAATAAATGACCCCTTAAATAGGCACTACGATAACTAACTTACAATTAAAATTAAGTAATAATAAAAAGATAGTGGTGAAACATGAGCATTTCCACTAACCCACTACATGCTTCTACTCAACAATAATAAAACACATGCTAACTTATTTGACTATATATATCATCTAGGAAACACTAAGTGTTGGAGTACAAGGTGACACTCAAGAAGGGGGGTTAAATTGAGTGACAAAATCTAATCGATTTTCGCAAAAACAATCCTATGGCACTGTGCCTTACACTGTGTTATTCACTCGTAAACTCACTTTTAATGTTTTCGCTCGAATGAAGTTATATTAAAACTAAAAACAATGAAATCAAATAACATGACGCAGGAATTTAACGTGGTTCAATCTCACCTCTAAGATCTACGTCCACACTACCTACTCTTTTATCATTTGAATCTTAAAATATCAAACTTTTGATACAATATGATTCCCGCGCTACTAACTCTAGTAGTGCTCCCCAACACTTAACCCTAAGTGTTGCTACTCTGTATAATGATGAAGTTACAGAAAGATTAAGTCGTCACAAGTGTGCTTCTTAGATAAGCAAATCAAGGAACGTTACAATCGTTATATAGAAATTTTAACTTACTGGAACACTGTGATATACAGTGTGCTATGGGAATCAGTTTTCAACTCTCAAAATTTATCAAAACTAAATATGAAAACTTGAGTTGTATTATGATCTCTATCCCTTATATAATTTATCAACTGAATAAGAATTATTCTCCAAGATATGATTATCTTCTTGAATGATTTTTATTCCTAAAATTTAGGGATAAAATATTTTCTTTTCCAAAATCAAAGTTTACCTTTTATTTAATAAGAACTGATTTTTGCTTTCTGTAAAAGATAAAGATTCCTCCATATCTTATGCCAATTATCAATCAGATTTTTAAATTATTTTTTTCCGAAAAATCTTTATCAAAATCGTTTTCTTGAAAAATCAGTTTTTTACAAAACATTCTTTTCTTCAAAAATCTTTAAAAACGTTTTATCAATTTTATTTCGAAAATTAAAATATTTTCCTTTTTAAAACTGATTTTCGAAATTCTTGATTTATAAAAACTCCCCTTTTTATTCCTTAATCATACAAATTTGAAATTAATATAATTACCTATTTTCTTAACTCTAAGAAAACAGTTAATCATCCTAATCTCATATTTCTAATTTAGCACAAAGTTCCAATACGTTAATTACATTGCATGAACATGAATACAAACATAACTAGGCCTAAGCTTCCATAACTTTAAGTCATTGAGCTTTCATGAATATCTAATCTTGATAGCTTCTTAGATCACTGTTACATACATTTATGTTATAGCAAGAAGTGTTTATCATCATCAAAATAAATTCAAACTTAAAAACACAACAAATTGATTTTCAAGATCCGAATTTTTTTCTTCTAACATAGTGTATGGCACAGTGTTGTTAACAACTTCTTTTGCGAGAGACTTTTCGTACCTTAGGGCATTTAACTCAACATTTTTCTCTTTAACAGTTTTTTCAAGTTCATCATTCTTTTTCATCAGTCCTTTAATAAATCCTTATATTCCAATTCCAACCCAATCTTTTGCTTATTTAAATTTTTCACTTCTTTTTTCATGTTTCAAAAATCATCATTCATTTCTTGGCAATCATCAATGACATTTCTAAGCAAAGTAATAATTTGGTTTTTTAAAAGAAGATGTATTGAAGGTTTTCGAGAAAGAAAAGACTTACCTCACTGTCTTCAGTTTCATCTTGTGAGTTCAAATTTTTTGCCATTAGACACAAGTGAGAGTTGTCCATGACTGTGCCTTTCTCTGAGTTGTCTGTAAAGCATTCAAACACAATTTTGCTTCATGGCACTATGCTTCTGACTGTTCTTCTTCGGAATCCGAATCTCCCCAAACAGCACCAATCATTGCTTTCTTAAACTCCTTCTTTGGTTGCTCCCTTTTTTCTTTAGGCTTATCATCATCCCATAGGGAGCATTCCTTTATCCTATGATTGTACTCACCACACTTGAAACAACCAAAATTAGTAGCATTTTGCTTAAAGTTAGAGGTAGTGCTCTTACCTTTGAAATTTCCACCTTTTCCAGGATTGTTGTTTTTGTTCTTTTTGAGAAATTTTTTAGATCTCCTAGTCAGAAGATCAACATCATCATCGCTATCATTGTCTTCACTTTCTAATTTAATTCTTAAGGCTATACCCTGATTTTTTAGTTCATTAGTCTTAGAATCTAAAACAAGTACGTTCATGAGTCATTAATGATCCAATAAGTTGTCCTCGTGAGAGTTTTGTCAAATCTTTAGCTTCTTGAATAGCAGTTATTTTAGGGAATCAACGATTTGTTAAACATCTTAACACCTTTCTTACTAAATCTTCAGAAGTATAGGTTTTGCCTAGAGAACGCAATTAATTAGTGATTAGTGTAAAACGGGTGAACATCTCTTTAATAGATTCTTCCTTATTCATAGTAAACATTTCATATTGTTGCACAAGTAAATCAATTCGAGATTGTTTTACCTCATTCGCACCTTCGTGGGCCAATTCTAGAGTGCCCCATATCTCCATTGCTGTAGTGCAAGCACAAATCCTTGAGCATTCATCAGGTCCAATTCCATATGGGAGAATACTCAAAGCTTTGAAGTTATTTTCGGCTTTTGCATAGTCGACTGAATCGTAGTCGTCTTCATCTTTGTCGACCATCTTTCCTTCAGCATTTTTGGCTTGGATAAGCATTGATCCTTTTCTTATGACTTTCCAACATTCATAACCTGATCTTTGGATGTAGATCCTCATCCTAGCCTTCCACCATCCGTAATCTTTTCCGTTGAAAATCGGACACTTTATGTGTCTTTCTCGAGAGTCATCTTGCATGTTCATGACTTCTATTCTCTAAGGATAAGCCTTTCGAGAATAGCTGCTCTGATACCATTTGTTGGAGTACAAGGTGAAACTCAAGAACGGGGGTTGAATTAAGTGACAAAATCTAATCGATTTTCGCAAAAACAATCCTATGACAGAGTGCCTTACACCGTGTTATTCACTCGTAAACTCACTTTTAATGTTTTCGCTCAAATGAAGTTGTATCAAAACTAAAAACAATGAAATCAAATAACAAGACACAAGAATTTAACGTGGTTCAATCTCACCTCTGAGATCTACGTCCACACTACCTACTCTATATTATTTGAATCTTAAAATATCAAACTTTTGATACAATATGATTCCCCCACTACTAACTCTAGTTGTGCTCCCCAACACTTAATCCTAAGTGTTGCTACTCTCTTTAATGATGAAGTTACCGAAAGATTAAGTCTTCACAAGTGTGCTTCTTAGCTAAGAAAATCGAGGAACGTTACAATCGTTATATAGAACTTACTGGAACTCTGTGCTATACACTGTGCTATGGGGATCAGTTTTCAACTCTCAAAATTTTTTCGTGTTCTTCATTTAACACCCCAGAATGCCAAAGCGGAAAAGAAAAAAAAATAGTATTATAGGACGATGGCGGAAACATCGTCTTCTGGGAATGTCACTACTACAAGAAATGCGTTTAAAAAAAATTAAGTGATAAAACCAACATAAATAAATAGTATAAATAAATTAAATTAATTAGAATACCCAAAAGAGAAAACAAACTCTTCAACTAACTAAAAGTCTAGGCCTAAAACATCTAAAATTTTAATGCTCACATCTCAACCCGAGCCCAAAACCAATGAAGATTCCCATCAACATAACCTGCAAAAATATACAACAAAGATCCACAATCGGTGGGGAGTAACTAATAGCTCTCCCAGCTCAATTAGGATCCACATAGGAGTTATCAAGCATTAATAAATAAGTCTCAATCAACATAAAATATCAAACTGAACCAAATAACAAGCCCAACAACAGCTAACAATTAAAAAGCTTAAATAAAGTAAATCAACAATAATGAACTTAAGATAAGCATACAAGATCCATAGCATAAGCCTCCAAAATAACTAACAAAATAATATAATAAGTTTTTGAGAAAGAGCGGAACGCCAGTGGATCGCAACCCACTTCCGAAGGTTTGTCAGATCGAAATCTCCATACAGCCTATGGGCTTACATTCCCTACTGCATGTGTCTAGGAATGGCCAAACTCCCGATGCAAGATAGTACCCAGCTCATTACTTCACAACCTCTCGGACGACAACAATTAACCCAGGTAATACCCCTAGATAGCAACCTAGGTGGTTGGCATGTTCTTCACCGGGGACTACATTTATCCCACCGAATATCTTAATCTCAATAAAATAGTTCTGCAAATAAATACTATATATAATTTATTCATTCATTATTCATCAAATATAAATAATAAGGTTGCCCTTAAGGCCTTACACCTAAAATCAGCATAAACTAGGATCGCAATCCAATAGTCTCAATTCAACAATATTTATTCTTCTCAAAGTAATAGTAATAATAATACTAATAAAAAATTATTTCACCTAACTAAAAAGAACAAACCTTTCTTCAAACATACTTAAACACCAAATACACAGTATAATCATATACTCCAACTGCTACACACTCGTTGTCTGAGTTTGGGTACAAGGTTAATTACAACGTTAGTTATAATACTCCCGGTACATAACTATTGGCGAAACGGTACTAAAGACAGTATTATTCTCCCTCGAGTATTGTAAGGTCGACAACTTAGATATTGATTTATAAAACCACAACATTATCATTCTCCCAAAATAATATAAACAAACCAAACCATCGTAAAAATATCTAAAACATTCATATCTAATTATATGTGAGTATATAAATCAACTAATGTAAGCATATATTAATGAGAAAGAAAGAGATAAGAAATTAAAATCACCGTCTGCTACCTATACATATATAATACTAAAGCACATAACAATGAGAAGAAAGAAAAAAAAGAAATCATTATAACAAACATCACTTTGGCTATTCAAGCAAACAGAACTTACACAATGCTTCACGAAGATATAAACACATTACTCACTAAAACTTACAACATTACTCACGAAGATACTCCAACTACGCACACTACCATGCTTCACACAACGACGCAACCAGTACCCACTCAGTCTGCGGGGCAGACGTTTAATACAGAACATCAATCCTCCTCAACGTATAATACAAAACGTCACTCATGCTCACATATTTCCAAAACCTTTTCATACATAACTTATCTACCATCACATATATATGCATATAATTGTAACTACAAGATTTACTATCAAACACCAAGAACTATACCAAACCCATATCATGATATCAAGCCATTAAACACGACCTCCAATAAGAATAACAACACAACATGAATCAGTTTTTTTTCTCCACATAATTATCAACTCACAAGCTTTCATGTATGTCAAGTACAACATCGATAAAATGAAACTTCACCCACCCACAAATCTTAGCATAGAATTACCCAGCTTAGATATTAAAATCAAATAATTCCTAAACTAATTCTAATCGTACTAGGTTCGCCGTTAGTTACCTTGATTTTAGGTGGAAAATAATACTAGAATGGCGGAGAAAGAAGAGAATAGCATTGCTCCCTAAAACTCCAAGAAAACCGGATGACTCGTCTGCTTGAAACGCAAATTACGACTAATTCTTCCAGTATCTTCAAAAACTGATGACACCACGAGCAAGATCTCTCCGAGTAGATGAATTTCGACTACTTACACGCCCAATTCCGATAATAGACAAAGGAGATACGATGCAAATAAAATGGGTGTGCATAAATGGCCGAAAATACGAAAGAGAGAAGAAGAAGAGTTGTGAAGCACGGTTTTTCCTGATTGTTTCCAGCTTTTGGAGGGGGTTAAAGTGCAGAAAGAAATGAGATTATTCACCTCACTAAGCAAAGAGTTTAAGGGTGCATTAAGGTGGGTTAATGGGGGAGGTTAATGGTTGCAATTGATGGGGTGTTTATGAAGGCTTGACTCCTCTTCTCTTGGTGGTTACAAAGCTGGAATGGAGATGCTCATCCAATGTTTTTACACACAAAATTTAGGACCACATGGTGTATAGAATGGGCTTGAAATTTCGTTACGTTGGTCGGTCCAAAATATATTTAACGCTTAATATAAAATCACACGCTACTTAAATTTATAGAATTACTAACCATATGATAAAATAAATACGCACATTATATATATAACTAAATAAATTACTAAATAAATATATATACACTTTAAATTAATAATCACAACAACATAATACAATAATTAAATAATTATACACTTTCAAAAAAGTTTTTAATAATTAATTATTTTATTTTAACGGAAAATATCATTTTAATGTAAAACAACACCAAAAATAAAGAGTGAAAATTACGGGGTGTTACACTTCTGATTTCTATCCCTTATATAATTTATCAACTGAATAAGAAAAATTCTCCAATATATGATTATCTTCTTAAATAATTTTTATTCCTAAAATTAAGGGATAAAATCTTTTCTTTTCCAAAATAAAAGTTTATCTTTTGTTTAATAAAAATTGATTTTTTGCTTTCTTTAAAAGATAAAGATTCCTCCATATCTTATGCCAACTATCAATCAGATTTTTAAATCAATTTTTTCCGAAAAATCTTTGTCAATTTCGTTTTCTTCAAATATCAAATGTTTAAGGACTTTTTATCAATTTTATTTCGAAAATTAAAATATTTTCCTTTTTAAAACTGATTTTCGAAATTCTTGATTTATAAAAACTCCCTTTTTTATTCCTTAATCATACAAATATGAAATTAATATAATTACCTATTTTCTTAACTATAAGAAAATAGTTAATCATCCTAATTTCATATTTTTAATTTAGCACAAAGTTCCAATACGTTAATTACATTGCATGTACATGAATACAAACATAACTAGACCTAAGCTTCCATATCTTCAAGTCATTGAGCTTTCATGAATATCTAATCTTGATAGCTTTCTTAGATCGCTGTTACATACATTCATGTTATAGCAAGAAGTGTTTATCATCATCAAAATAAATTCAAACTTAAAAACACAACTCTAAGAAATTATAATTGACCACTAGCCACGTTGGATTGAAGGACTAATCAACTTTGAAGCATTTTCCAACACACTCCCTTGCTTCAAAGTTTCATAAAATAAATGAAGCATGTCTCTTCATCCATAATGCACATCAAATCACCGTTAATTTTACTTCTCTCCATTAACAAGGAAGCACTTCTCTTCCTAATGTAATGCACTTCTGATTACCATATGTAAATTTGTTGATCCACTTATCACCAACATCATTTTTGTTGATGCATATTATCACCAACACCATATTTTAATTTGTTGATGCATATTATCATCAACCTTCACTAAATGGAGCACTTCTATCCATAAACTCTATTCAACATAGTATTGCAAACACTACTACAACTTCGGTAACCGTCTCTGCGTTGAGTACAACTTCCACCATTATTAGATTGCCAATATCTTATTTTACTTGTGAAGAATGCCCACTTCACCTCAAATGATTTGTCTCCCTCTTTCTATAGTAACCAAAAAAATCATATTGTCATGGGTTAAAAGAGAACCCATCCACACATCTAAAAAAAAAATAACCATTACTTGCCATGGTTTAAAAAAATTCAATAAAAATTGCTCACAAATAATTTTAAAACCAAGCTGTGTTGCTTGTTTCCTTCACTCATGCTTTTTTTTTTTTGTTTTTTTATAACACACACTCTTTCTCTCCTTTTTTTTCTTCTTCTTCTTTTTCATTGCTCTTTATTTATTCTTGAGGATCTAACCTGATGTTATTGATACCATGTAGAAAATAAAAGAGGAGGTGAGAAAAGCTACGGCTTGTTTCCCCAATCTTTCATAAAGCAATAAATGGCCCCTTAAATAGGCACTACAATAACCAACTTACAATTAAAATTAAGTAATAATAAAAGAAAGTGGTGAAACATGAGCATTTCCACTAACCTATTATCTGCTTCTACTCAACAATATTAAAACACATGCTAACTTATTTGACTATATCTATCATCTAGGAAACACTAAGCAATTATAATTGACCACTAGCCACGTTGGATTGAAGGACTAATCAACTTTGAAGCATTTTCCAACAACTATCCTCAATCATCAAGAGTTTTCACGTTTTTCTTTCCCTCCAAGTTTTCTCTCGGCGCACGTTGCTAACGTGCACCGTAGCCAGGGCCAAAAAATCTGGAGGTCGAGGGAAGAATGTTGTGAAGCCTAAAGGTTTGACAGACTCTCAAGTGCTCAAAACTCGATCATTGGATGAACTAATTGGAGTTGAAGCGTTACAATTTGGCGATGGAATTGGTGAGGTCTTTACTCCTAAGACTTAAATCCAATAGTTACGGCAACAATCAGACATTCGTTCTACATTTAATGATTGGCTAGAATCGATTCATCGTCATTCTAGTGCAGTAGCTCATCCGATTTTATCCTCGAATGTTGAGGTAAGTCCTAGACCCCTGCCTATTTTGCAAGAAATTGAAAACGATGTGGACGATATATGTGAAATTCATGATTTGAATGTGAAATCTGCTGAAATGAATAATGAAATTGATTTTGTAATTCAAATCGATTTTGATGATACTAAAGAGGAAGTTGAATTTTGGAATTCTGCAATTGTGTGTTATGTGGTTGGGGCTAATCCTCCAATTCATGTAATGGAGGGATTTGTCCATAGAATTTGGAAGAATTATAAAATTAATACGGTTGCGTTGGTCAACAAAGGAGTGTTTATTGTTTGTTTCTCAGCCATGGACAATCGTGATAAGGTGTTAGCAGGACACTATTTTGTTGACAATAAACCTTTGATTCTTAAACTATGGGAGGCAGACATGGATTTTGTTTAGGAGGATCTTAGATCAGTGCCAGTGTGGGTGCAATTGAGATTGGATATCAAGTACTGGGGTGAGACGGCTCTTTTTAAGATTGTTAAACAGATTGGCAAGCCAATATAGAGAGATGAGGCTACTAAAAAGCGTGATAAAGTTAAGTTTGCCAGGGTACTTGTTGAAGTGCAATTTTCCAAAAAACTCCCTGATCAAGCTTATTTTGTGAATGAATATGGAGACAAAATTGAGGTGGAGGTGGTGTCTGAATGGAAGCCTGTGACATGTGATGTGTGTCATCATTTGGACCGTGAAGCAATAAGCTGTAGAAAGTTTGGAAAGCTAAAACTACAGCTACTCCTGAACCTAAGTCTGCTGCTATTGTTGGTACTAATGCTGCAACAAAGGTGATTGAAACTGACCAAGATGGATTTCAGAAGGCTTTAAAGCCAATTAAGGTGAGGGTGTCACAAGTCAAAGCAACAAGCACAACTAATAACTTTCAATTACTAGATGCAGAAGAGGCACATGTTATTGCTGAGGTTGGTCAGATGTATGATAAGGGAAGGAGGAACCTTTCCAGCAGCAATGGATAGAATCCTCAGTTGGAATGCCCGAGGGATTAATAGCTCAAGGAAGCAGAAGGATGTTCTTAGGTCCATTCAGAAGCATAGTATTGGACTTGTTAGTCTCTTGGAAACCAAGGTAAAGGCTTGTCATCTTGGCAGCCTTTATCAAACTGTGTTTAAGTCCTGGTGTTTCACTTCTAACATTTGTTATCATCCAGCAGGTAGAGTGGTGCTGGCTTGGAAGCCCGATATTTTTACTGTAAATATTATAAAGGGCACATATCAGTTTATTCACTGCTATGTGCAACCTGTAAGTGGTTGAGCATGTTTTTTCTGCACTTTCATTTATGCCTATAATCCTGGTAACATATATGGTAGCACTTTCAATCGTGATAAGCAGTAGCTCATCCGATTTTTGCTGATGCTTGGATTATTCTAGGAGATTTGAACTGTGTGAGGCAGGTTGATGAGAGGATTGGAACCCCAATAAGAAGTGAAATGGAAGCAATCAATAGATGAATGCTAGATTGTGGCTTAGAAGATGTAAGAAGTCCACGGTGATTTTTTACATGGAATAATAAGCAACAACGCAATGCTAGAGTGTTCTCAAAGCTGGACATAATCATAGCAAATGAGGCTTGGGTGGACATATATGATAATGCAGAGGGATGCTTTATGCAGGAAGAGGATTTTGATCACTCTCCAGCTCTTTTAACTGTCTATCCATGATTGAATGACGGCAAGAAGCCTTTCAAGTATTATACAATGTGGAGGCTCTCCAATGAGTTCAATACAAGAGTGAGTAGGTGTCGGAACACTCCAATTGTGGGATCTAAGATGTTTGTAGTTTACAAAAAGTTGAAATTGATTAAGAAAGAAATGCAGGACTTGAATAGAACTGGTTTTAATGATATCCAGGCAGCTGAGTTCAAAGCTCATCAAGATATGATTTTTACACAGCCTTTGATGCATGATAATCCTGGGAATCAAGTTATGGCAGAAGCTGAATTTGAGGCTCTCAAGGAATACAAATAGAAGCATAAAGCTTATTTAGAATTTCTTCAACAGAAATCTAAATTAAGCTGGGTGGCAGAAGGTGATGAAAAACACTGCATTGTTTCATAAGAGTATAAAGACCAGGAGGTTCACAATAATGTCTATGCAATAAAAGACATTAATGGTGATTAGAAAGATCAACATGATGCTATAAATGAGGCCTTCTTATCTTATTATCAGCACCTTCTAAGTACAACTCAGAGTGAGAGAAAGGATGTTATTGCTCAGATTGTGCAAAATGGTCCCATGTTCACTGATGATCATAAGCAAATTCTGTTAGCCACGTATACCATTGAGGAGGTTAAAAAATCCTTGTTTTCTATCCCCGGAAACAAGGCTCTAGGTCCTGATGGATTTGGAGGGCATTTTTTTAGAGATGCTTGGGACATTATAGGGCATGACATTACTGGAAACTTCTTAAGGAGCTCAATACTACTGTGGTTACTTTGATTCCCAAGTCTAAGTGTCCAAGTAATGTGAGTGACTTCAGACCCATCTGATGTTGCAACACCATCTACAAATGCATCACTAAAGTCATTTGTGGAAGATTAAGGAATGTTCTACCTGATATTATTGCAGAGAATCAAGGTGGGTTTGTTCAGGGTAGATACATAGTGCACAATATAGTGGTTGTTCAAGATATTGTAAAAGCTTTTGGGAGGAAGAATGCCAGTCCAAGCTGCATGATAAAGCTACATTTGCAGAAAGCATATGATACAGTTGATTGGGATTTCTTAAAGGAAATGTTAGAGCATTTGGGCTTCCCTGAGTAATTCATTGAGCTTATTCTAGAATGTGTCACCACTCACAAGTTCTCACTTATGGTCAATGGCAGTATGCAGGGTTTCTTCAGTTAAGCAAGAGGCCTAAGGCAGGGGGACCCTATGTCTCACCTGCTGTTTGTTGTGTGCATGGAATATTTATCTAGAGTGTTGAAGTGTGTAAGTGAGATGCCTCAGTTCCATTTCTACCCTAGATGCAAACCAATGAAGCTCTCTCATCTTTGTTTTGCTGATGACTTAATCCTTTGTTGCAAAGGTGAGTTTACTTCAGTTTGTCTCTTGCGGCAAGCTTTTAACCTTTTCTCCGAGTCTTCCGAATTAAAAGCCATTGTGGCTAAGTCTTCCTTGTATTGTTGTGTAATGACTGACAATGATGTGAAGAGGGTAGTTGATGTGTCAGGCTGTCTAGAAGTACCCTCCCATTTAAGTACTTAGGAGTCCCAATTTGCTCAAAAAGGATTTCAGTGGCACAATGTGATGGTTTAGAGGAAAAGATGGCTGCAAGAATTAGAATGTGGAGTTCTAGACACCTCTCCTACACTGTTAGAACTCTCTTAGTCAATATAGTACTGATGAGCTTACACATGTATTGGGCCCAAATCTATGTATTGCCTAAATGTGTTTTACAAAGCATAGAAAAAATTTATAGAGCTTTCTTGTGGAGTGGGGACTCTTATTGTGCTAACCCTGGAAATGTTGCCTGGGATCAGCTTTGTTGTGATAAGAATGCAGGTGGATTGGGTTTTAGAAATATCATCAAATGGAACATGGCTTGTATAGGAAAATATGTGTGGGATATTGCAACTAAGCAAGATAATCTATGGGTTAAATGGGTCCATTCTGTGTATATCAAGATTGAAGATTGGTGGGAGTATACCCCTGGCACAGGTGTTAGCTGGTATTGGGCCAAAATTTGTGAAATGAAGAATCAGCTCAAAAAACACATTACTCCAAGGCAGATTTCTATGCTTTGCCTCAGTATAAGGTGGGGAAAATATATGATATCCTGATGGGGGAGCTTCCTCATGTGCATTGGAGTAACATGGTCTAGAATAGATTGAGTATTCCAAGACATAGATTCATCAATTAGCTAGCTATGCAGCATAGACTGCAGACTACAGAGAAGCTAGCAAGAATTGGAGTCAGCCCTTCATCTACATGCTTAATTTGTGACCAAGGTATTGAAACACATGAACACTTATTCTTTGAGTGTCCATATCGTTAGATTTGCCTTACAGAGATGAAGAGGTGGCTTGGCATTACTGCTGTGAATCAGAACCTCAATAGATTGATTGATTGATTGGATAGCTAGAAGCAGAAAATCAAAGTTTAAACGTGCTGTGTGGAATTCCAGTCTTTCTGCCTTGATTTATAGCCTATGGAAATGCAGAAATGACGCTTAATGGAAGTATTATGTCTTACTGCCTCAAGCTATGATAGATACACTTAAATGGATAGTAAAGGAGAGAATTAGAGCAGTGATTCCTAAGAAGATAGCAAGACAAGATTATACTTGGATTTTGACATAATTATAGTACACAATGATGTATAGTTCTCATGCTCTTACAAGTAAGAGTGATGTTTAGATTGTAAATGTGTTCTTGAGTTGAAATATATACATACTTACTTGCTTAGCCCAAAAAAAAAAACAACTATCCTCACTTAAAGACCTCGGCGGGATCTTCTTGGAGCGTAACTGTTTATGCCAAAAATCGCACAAGGGACGATTATTGGTTGGGACGTCGATAACTAGATTAAAGCAAGAGAAACAAAGGACGAAATTCAAATGACAAAAATAAAGAAAAGGAAGACAAGAAATGGTGACGCGGAAAACCCAATGAAGATGGGTAAAAACCGCGGGTGGCTTGCATGTCCACCAATCCACTATGATGCCGGCGTTAAAGCCACGTTGAATACATGGACATTGGATGTTTACACGATGCTAATCATTGATAATCTAAACTATTTGACTAAGGGAAGAGTTATACAAGAGTATCTTTGAGAAAACATAATTACTTTTTATGATCGTGGAGTGAAAAGTAATTGAGTGAGGATGGCCTTTGATGATGTATTTTTTTTAGGTTGTCTCCTCTGAATCCCCCTTGAATAATGCTGATGTGTTCTCCTTTTATAGCTCTTTAGGGGGTTGTGAGTGGTTGACCAAAGAGACATGTGCCTCCTACAATGTAGGACATAGTGGTTGTACTTATGGCTTAGTCTTCTTGTTGTTTGTGGACTCCTCCAAGTAATGTATATTGCTTTGACACGTTCTAGGGCGTAGTAAGTGCTTCCTTGATTATAGTAACGGTTGCAACAACTTCGTTTGGTCTATTGCTCCTTCTCGTCTGGCCGATCGCATCCGTCGCACGGCCAAGATCGCTTTGGCGTCACATAGAGTATAAATCAGTTATAACTGTCCTTGATTGGCTCCTTGATTCTCCCCAACTGTTTTGACCTTGGTTGCCAAGTAATCCTTTATCCCATGTGTCATTTGAATAGTCAAGTAAGTGGAAATTAGGATCCCACAAACATAGGAACAACTTTTGGCTCTCTTTTGATGTTGGTAACCGCCTCCTAGTATTTAGGGATTTCTTCTGAGTTGATTATGTTGTTGGGCGTCGACCGCTGGCTTTCGGGCGTCGCGACAATACTCACCTTGCGTCGCGACGTCACTTTCTTGTCGTCGCGACGTCACTGTCTTGTCGTCACGACGTTTATGATCTGTCGTTCAAACGTCGCTCGTCTCTTGTCCAAGCGTCATTCGCCTGTCATCCAAGCGTCATTCGTCCGTCGTCCGCATTGACTCAATCGGCCCGGACGGAATCAACAGTCATCCAGACGTCATTCATTCGTTGTCTAGACGGACTCAACTGTCTTTCCAGGTGTGTCATTACGTTACTAATCTATTGTCTAGATGTTGTTTATCTGACGTCATGTCATGCAGATTTTGATCATAACAGTTAGCCCCCATTTTCCTAATTGAAGCATGCCGAAGATTAGGAAAATAGCCTTTGCCTTTGAACGTCATGTCTATTGTTCTTTCGCATAATTGACTATCGAGGCATGATTGTCAGTTGGTGACTTTTGTCATCGTACGTTTGCTGGCGACATGGCCAATAAAAGACTCTCAGAATGAATACATAGAGTGAAGTTATATTATATGTCAGATAACATATCATAGGGGGAAATTTTGGCGACATGGCCACTTAAGATGTCGTAGAAATAATTTTGGTGACATGGCCACTTACGATGTCGTAGAAAGAATTTTGGCGACATGGCCACTTACGATGTCGTAGAAAGAATTCTGGTGGCATGGCCACTTACGATGTCGTAGAAAGAATTCCGGCGACATGGCCACTTAAGACGATGTCGTAGAAAGAATTCGGGGGACATGGCCACTTAAGACGATGTCGAAGAAAGAATTCCGGCGACATGGCTATTTAAGACGATGTCGTAGAAAGAATTCTGGCGACATGACCATCTAAATTGTTGTGGGACGAAGTCTGGCGATGAAGCCGCTCAAGATCTCAAAGCATGAGATTCTGGCGTCAAATCCTACCCAATATCTTAGTATAACAATAGTCATTCTTTTGTAATCATTAAGTTGCTTTTCAGGTCGCCTTATATGTGTAACCTTGTTGTGTCATGATGCAGATGTTATGTCATAGTTTATACGTCATTAAAAAGCATGTATGCATGTCGTCATACGTATCGACGCTTAGTGTGTTTGAACATATGCATGCATTAGCTCAAGATGAATAGCTTAAATGAAATAATTATAGGTGCATCTGTTGATATACAATGTTAAACTCAAAGGTCTTACTTGGTGCTTTAGTGAATTTAGGCATAAATACAGTTCCATGCCAATATTCCATCATAGCAAACCATGTCATTTAGTGTCACTTAGCTAGTGCATTATCCATTGTTACGAAACTTAATTTACATTGAAACACAAATGTCATGACATATAAAAATTTCATCATTGAAATATATATTGTGTGTCTAAATGCGCCCATGTATGTCTATGTGTGTCGTTTAAGCGTCGTGTGTAAATACTACGTGTGGTGTGAACATGTGTATATTTTTACCTCACGATGTAATGTTTGAACTTTAATAAATGAAGTGATCATCAGTCGGTCTGTCGATATCTGGCGTTAAACTGTATGTGCTTAGTAGATGCATGTGAGACAAAAAATGAGTACCTTTGTTATGTCATCATAGCTAGTAGATCATGTGAACTAATGTCATGTGATGCTACTGACTCGATGCATGTTCCATGCCTTGGAAACTCGTGTAATCCACGTTTGTGACATCATGGTTGGTCCTTATGTCAAGCTGGTGCTCAGCGATTACCATCGCATCCTCTAGTGGTAGGCGTTGTATCGTGTATAGATACGTGTCGCGTCGTCTTTTGGCTAGCGTCGCGTCGTTTGGATGTAGGCGTCGCGTCGTCTGGATGTAGGCGTCGCGTCGTCTCGATCATCAGGTGACAGGTGTCATGTTGTCATCGTGTCGTCGGTCACTAAATCTGCGAAAGAAAGGATACGCAAACGAATGTTCTTGTGGTAACCAAGTTAGTAGTGCTTGTAAGGACCAATATAAATATATGTAATAGATCAAAAACAGAATAAAGCGTTCAAATGTTAGCAATAAGTAATTCATAGGAGTCAATGATAAAGAGTAAAAATTGCAGAAATAGATTAGAAATTGTTTAACTGTCGTCATGAGTTTTAGCAACGTCAGTGACTGGTCATGGTACACCAATGATTTGTTTTTGTCGTAGCGCTTCAGCTGTTGAGTCTACGTTGTCGTCCCCTAAGACTTGTAATATTTAAGATTCTATGTCATCTACCATAATCTAATATATGGTCTCGTTTGCCATTAACATACTCGTTGTCTCATCGCTCTTGACGTTGACTTACTTAACGCCGGTTTTAGTGATGAATGCCTTATATAATGTCAAACAACTGATGTTTGGCGTTTGAAGTCAATGGACAAGGATACTTCTCAAGAATCAGAATTTTGTCAATGTCATTGCGACACGATTGACCTGTAAAACTAGTTGTAAACGCAATCTCTCTTTGGAGGTGAAAGTAAAAGGTACTTTCATAAGTATGACAAAAATATATGTATTATAAATAAGGGATAGTCAAAACGTCGAAACATATGTAAGAGATGATGAGAATCATAAAGGTATAAGTAACAGAGACAAAAATTGCAAAGAATAAAGTGAAACGAAGAAAATCAACAATCAAGGAGGAACGAAAGTACTATAAGATTGAGTGACTTTACGATTGAGTACTCGTTTATGATGTTTTGATATCTGCATGGATCAACACAGTGCTAAGTGTGGGTGTCAGGTCCATTCGTCAATTTATTCTTGTCATCACTATCGTGATCGTAGCGTCGTTGTCATTAAACTTGTCATCATTGTGTCAAACGATTTTCAATCTACATTTTGATGTTAGCTTTGAATGTCTTATCGTTGATAAGCAATCTTGGTGAAAGAATTGAGTCCTGCAATTGACGTTAGTTCAAGCAAAAGTAGTAACCTCTTTGTCACTTTTCAACACAGAAGAGTTGCCAATGGGGTAATAAACAAAACAAGAGTAAATGATAGTGTAATTACGTTATGGTTAAGTGTGACGGATACTTTACGTAATAAGTCTTCATCACAATCATCTAAACCATAGCATAGAAAACAAAGTTTTGAAAGAGTTTTGTTGCACACCTATGTGGCATCGACAATGATTACAAGTTGCAACTTACTCGACGACGTTAATGGTCAAAGACATTCGAATGTGAAAATTTGGCATGCTGGTATCAGCCCCCAATGTGATCTTTGCTTGATCTTTTTGGATGTCTTTCATGTCATGATGACACCGAAAGTTTCTAGCGTCTTTACCTGCTTAAGATCTGTAGACTTCTTTGAGTGACAGTGCGTAATCATAGTTGACGTCGCGTCGAGCCCCCATGACACATATGTCGTTGACTAATATTATACCTGTACTCGAATTCTATAAGCATAATTGTTAATCACTTTCGAAGTTATGACAAAAATATGATAAGTTATAATCTAAAAGTCGCAACAATTAAATAATACTATCATGTCCCCCTGTGGTGACTTTAGGACAAAACAAAGGTCTTCACACATGGAACTTAGTTTTGGACTGAAGTTAGCCACAAAATTAGATGACGCTTGCGACTTTAGAATTGTCCTTGGGCGGTAACTGATAGTGTAGAACCTTGACACTATAATCTATTCTCCATTTGTCCCGACAAACTTGCGTTTTCTCAAAACAAACAGATTAATGTAGTTAGTCATGTCCGAATCCGAAACATATTAAATTGATACCATGATGTTAAATTGTAGTTTACCAAAGCAAATGTAAGTAATTTTAAAGAGAATTACCTTACTGTCACGCCAAGTAAAAAGAACTTACTAATGTGTCGCATGGGTGACGGTTCGTGACAGAGGAGACGTCTTTGGTTAAAGACTGGCACTAAGATGACGTCACTGTTAGGTCGACGTTGGACTGTTTGTCGCGACGACTTCACTTGTCCAGATGAACTTTTTGGTCGCGACCGACTTATTGATTTGTCACGACGACCTTCTTCATTCCGACGCGACGACAAGACGACTATCTTCATTTGGTCGCGACTATCTTCTTAGTCGCGACAGGCTTTTGATTGTCACAACGACTTTGAATTTTCGAATAAGTCATTAACATATACTTACATCATGGTAAATGCGTGCTTGGTTGGTCACGATGTTAGGATCAATACCTGTTGCATCTCCACGAGAAAAAGCAAGACAAATAGAATTCAACAAATAAAACTTTGTTACCTATTTCGTCGTGAAGTCGGGAAGTCAACGGTAAATAAGGTCTTTGCGTCATCACCGTCACCATCTGCTTAATTGGATCAACTTCACCAATGTGACTGTTGATCCTCAACTTCATGACTGAGTCGGCTCATGCTTGAACTTCGGTCACACTATGATGACACTTTGTGCTTTGATTTTGCTGAATTTTCGGATGTCAATCGGCGTCTGGACGTCAAGACATATTCTAACGTCGCCATGCACACCGTCGTGACGCAAAGAAGATGACGAATCACCACTTCGATACTGACGCTTCAAATAAAGCTATATGACACATAAACAGGACTTTGTGTTTTGAAAGGATTTTTGTGGATATGCGCCTAAAGGGAAAATCGAGTCATCGGCCCCACGGTGGGCGCCAAATTGTTTATGCCAAAAATCGCACAAGGGACGATTATTGGTTGGGACGTCGATAACTAGATTAAAGCAAGAGAAACAAAGGACGAAATTCAAATGACAAAAATAAAGAAAAGGAAGACAAGAAATGGTGACGCGGAAAACCCAATGAAGATGGGTAAAAACCGCGGGTGGCTTGCATGTCCACCAATCCACTATGATGCCGGCGTTAAAGCCACGTTGAATACATGGACATTGGATGTTTACACGATGCTAATCATTGATAATCTAAAGGATTTGACTAAGGGAAGAGTTATACAAGAGTATCTTTGAGAAAACATACTACCTCCGTTCCGAATTAAACGCAACAATTCATGTGGCACGGACTCCTAGTTGAAATTTCTTAAGGGGTGATTAGAAAAAGGGAGGGGCATGTGATTAAGTTTAAGAGGAGAGAGAAAGTGGGTCCATCCTTGCACCACGACCATCACCAAACCACCACTGTCATCGCCACCAAACCACCCAACTACCACTGTCATCACCCTACTGTCATCACCACCACTGTCATCACCCTACTGCCACATCCTACCACCTCCCAACCACCACTACTGCCACATCCTACCACCTCCACCGTCAAAAGTACCGCCATAAACCACCGTCAAAAGCACCACCACCATCTAAACCCTAAATCCACTTCATAAACCACCGTCAAAAGCACCACCACCACTCCACCTCCACAAGAACAGATCGAGAAGAGAGAGAAATTGAGCACAACCCAACCCACTCCACCTCCACAAGAACAGATCGAGAAGAGAGAGAAATCGAGGAGAGAGAACAAAAGAAGATGGAAAATTCGAGGCGAGCGAAAGTGGGTTGATGTTTAAGTTGACGGACGCCGGCGGTTTTGGGTTGGAACGAAGGACAGAGGACGGACGCCGGCGGTGGAGCGAAGGTGGTTTTGGGTTGGAAGGAAGTTGTCGTTGGTTGTGGGCTGGTGCGAGAGGAGATCGAAGGTGGAACGAAGGTGATGATGATGGTGGTGGGTGGCGGAGGACGGAGGACGGAGGAATGACGCCTGGCGATAATGGTGATGATGATGGTGGTGGTGGAGGAGAGAAAAATGGTGATGGAGGATGGAGGAGAGAGCGAATGATGGAGGATGGAGGATGGAGGAGAGAGAAATGGTGGTGGGTGGTGGGTGAAGGTGGTATTGAAGAGAGAGAGGGGTTGATGTTTAAGTTTGATTAATTTTGATTAGGTTTGTACTTAATTTGATATGGGTAGTATAATAAGTGTTTTAAGTTTTTTAATAAGGATATTTTGGTAATTTTAGGGGTAAAAATCATACCAAAAATAGAAAGAATGAAATTGTTGCATTTAATTTGAAACTGCCAAAAATAGAAACTGTTGCGTTTAAAACGAAACGGATGTAGTAATTACTTTTTATGATCGTGGAGTGAAAAGTAATTGAATGAGGATGGCCTTTGATGATGTATTTTTTTAGGTTGTCTCCTCTGAATCCCCCTTGAATAATGCTGATGTGTTCTCCTTTTATAGCTCTTTAGGAGGTTGTGAGTGGTTGACCAAAGAGACATGTGCCTCTTACAATGTAGGACATAGTGGTTATACTTATGGCTTAGTCTTCTTGTTGTTTGTGGACTCCTCCAAGTAATGTATATTGCTTTGACACGTTCTAGGCGTAGTAAGTGCTTCCTTGATTATAGGAACGGCTGCAACAACTTCGTTTGGTCTATTGCTCCTTCTCGTCTTTGGCCGACATCCGTCGCGTCTGGCCAAGCATCTTGGCGTCACATAGAGTATAAATCGCTTATAACTCGTCCTTGATTGGCTCCTTGATTCTCTCCAACCTGTTTTGACCTTGGTTGCCAAGTAATCCTTTATCCTATGTGTCATTTGAATAGTCAAGTGAGTGGAAATTAGGATCCCACAAACATAGGAACAACTTTTGGCTCTCTTTTGATGTTGGTAACCGCCTCCTAGTATTTAGGGATTTCTTCTGAGTTGGTTATGTTGTTGGGCGTCGACTGCTGGCTTTCGGGCGTCGCGACAATACTCACCTTGCGTCGCGTCGATACTCACCTTGCGTCGCGACGTCACTTTCTTGTCGTCGCAACGTCACTGTCTTGTCGTCACGACGTTTATGATCTGTCGTTCAAACGTCGCTCGTCTCTGTCCAAGCGCTCATTCGCCCGTCATCCAAGCGTCATTCGTCCGTCGTCCCGATCGACTCAACCTGTCGCCCGCACGGAATCAACATCCGACGTCATTCATTCGTTGTCCAGACGGACTCAACTGTCTTTCCAGGTGTCATTACGTTACTAATCTATTGTCTAGATGTTGTTCATCTGACGTCATGTCATGCATATTTTGACCATAACAGTAACCAACTCACTAGACACATCCCTGAGAGCTTTGGAAAATTTAAGCCGGATTTCTACCTTAACCTTTCCAAGCACAAATTTTCGAGACCCCTCCCGAAATCTTTAGGAGCTCCTAAGTTCGCGCTTTTAGACCATTCGACGAATTCGTTTACTGGTCATGCTTCAATGTTGTTCCGAACCAACAAGGACTTGCAAACTATCAACCTTTTGAGGAATAAGTTTTCGTTCGACCTCTCGAAAGTCGTGTTTCCGAGGAGTTTGTTTCATCTTGAGTTGAGCCATAATATGATTTATGGGAGTCTACCTTCGGTGTTGGCGAAGTTGCCAAATCTGCAGTAATTCAATGTGAGCTATAATCGACTGTGTGGTAGGATTCCTACTAGACGGGAATTAAATCGTTATGATAAGTACGATTATGCTCATAATAAGTGTTTATGTGGCTCTCCCATGCCTCCTTGCAAGTAAACGTACACTGCATGAGTACGTAATATTTCAGTCCTCATATTATGAAACTATGAGGTGGTTGTTTCTTGTTTTCCTACTTTGAAATTTTGAAGTGTCGATTTTGGTGTGGATTCTACTATCTATTTCTTGTCACTCTATGGATATTTCAAAACTTTATCACTCCATCGAGTACTAGCGACAGTGTGGTTTGTGCAATTCTGTTATCTGTTTGTATGAATAAGACAAATCATATTTTCAGACAGTGTTGATTCATTATTGATCTTGTGATCTACTTTCTGCGCTTTTAAGTACTCCCTCCGTCCCATTTTATAGTTCCCGTATTCCATTTTGTTAGTGGACAACGTTGGACATTAATGTCTTTACACTGGAATATGCTTCAAAATTAATTAGTTAATTGTGTTCTTAATTTCTAGTGTCAATAAGTAAGAAAGTTAGATAGATGTTAGTGGTCGATCATCCTAGCCATTAACTGTGGGATAGGATTCCTCATTTTTACATTCCGTTATGTTTGATTTCTATATAAAGGCTTTATGTACTTTGGTTTGATTAGTAAAATATTTTACAATCAGCTTTTTGATTATTTTCTCTCTTATTTTCTATATTATACCCCTGTGTTTCTTCATTTTCTATATTGTACCCCTGTTTTTTAAAAGTTTTATAATGTACCCTTAAACTTAGATTTTTTTATGTATACTCCCCGATTGTCTACTACGTGTCATAAATTTGGTTAACTTTTTGTGATCTGTAGGTGCTTCGCTAACTTGTTTATAGTTTTACTAATAAAGGTTATATTTTATAAGCAACATTAATTCATTAGATTAAAAATTATAGACAAAATACTTGCCTTCGAGTTAATAGTAAGGACAAAGTGTATAAAATGTTGTAAGTTTAAGGGTATCATGTGTAATTTCAAAAATGTTAGGGTACACCGTAGAAATCAAAGAAACACAAGGGTATAACGTAGAAAACCCCCTATCTTCTTTATGTTTCTACGCTTTAAAACCATCTAATTAACAAAGTTTCACATGATTATATTTTTTCTTATTATGTATACATAATACAAAATGGTCAAATTTGAAAATTTGAAAATTGTCTAAAGCCAATATATATGATACAACTAAAAAAAGAAAAGAATTTTTTTTTTCTATAAATTATTAAATATTACTAGCAAGTTGATTGTTGTTTAGCTATAGAAATTAATCCCCATAGAAATTTCCCCTCAGTCAATGTTGATGCTCATGCAAATATATACTCCATCCGTCCCTTAACAAATTTCTCATTTTTAATTTGAGCACCATGAAAAGAAAAAATTCCAATATATAAGAAAAAACATAGTCAAGTGGGGTGTTGTTTGATTCGTCTCATTGTGTACATTAGGAAACTCAAACTTTTATGATTTTTACTACTTCCTCCGTTCCAAATTAGTTATGACACTTTTAAAATCACGGACTCCTAGGCAATTTTTGGGGAGGAGAGAGAAAGAGAAAGAAAACAAAAGGTCCCATGTGATAATGGAGAGATAGAGAGAAATTATTACCCAAAATGAAAGTGTAACATCTAATTTGAAAATTCCTAAAATAGAAAGTGTCACAACTAATTTGGAAGGGAGTAAGTATATGTAATTAAAGATATTTACGATACAAAACGTGTATATTGGAAAACGTGCATTGGAGAAATGGGATATCTATAGTGGGGCAGAGGGAGTACCCAATTACTGGAATGGGCATATCTTGTCACTAGCCCTAGACTACTATTCAGAAACTTACAGGCGCTTATGCCTAGTTGCGCACTTGGGCAACTCTTCATTTCTTGTCAATTATTTTTACGTTTGAAACTTATCCCTCGCTCTGTTTTTATCTAGTGTTATGTGTTGTTATTGTATACTTCTATTATCTCTTGTATTAATAAAATTAACATATTTTTCACCATATACCCTCGATAAATTTTTTATTCACCATATACCCTCGATGTTTTCAAAATTCACCATATAACCCTCAACTTCTTGATAATTCACCATGTGTCCTTAATAATTAACGACTATCAACTTTTTTGATCATTAACCCCTGATTCAATTACTAAACTTTAATTAATACCTATTCCACTCATTTAACCTAACAAATTAGCATTGAAATAACGCCTAAGGTCAAAGAAGAAGGATAAAAGGGGCCATTTATGGTGTTTTAATGGTGGTTAATTAAAGGTAACGACTTAAATAAGGGTTAGTTAAGGTTTGATAACAGAATTAGGAGTTAATGACTAAAAAAGTTGACGGTCATTATTTATTAAGGACATATGGTGAATTTTGAAGAAAGTGAGAGGTATATAGTGAATTTTGAAAACATCAAGGTTATATGGTGAATAAAAAAATTTGTCAGGGGTATTTGGTGAAATTTTATATTTTTGTAAGTGTTCTTATATCGGGCTTAGTTTTGATCATTTTGGATTGAATCGGGTTCTTTCAGGTTTGGGTACGGATGATGCTTTAGTTTTTCGGGTCAATTTTTGGTCGGGTAGGGCCTATTTGAATGGAAAAAAAAACTTCTACTTCACTTATTTGTACCATTAGTTGTGCCACTCAATCTTGTTGGTTGACGTCAATTATTCTTTGCTTATTTATGTTTGTAAAATAAGGAATTTGTTTAAATATGCAGACCAATAATATTGAGTGGCATATATAATCGTACAAAAAAGTAGGACATAAGATTTGGACTTTATTCGAATTGGGGTGAAATTTAGGTCTAGAATGTTCAACTCGGTTATGATCCATTTTCTATATGGTACCATTGCACTATTGGCTTTACCACATAGTACACATTATTAGTATTCTAATCCTAATGGTGCTACCGTAATTAAGGGTTACAAAGGTCAGTAAACATCTGTCAATTAAAACGTTAGGTTTAGTTAATTTAACCTAAATTAAGGCGCCTAATTTATTGTACCTACCAACCTTTAATTAAGGCAAAAATCAGAAACTTCCTTTACTCTGTGCTCAGAACTGCAACTCTTCATATCCCCCTCTCTGTTTACCTTCGTTCTCCTCTCTTTCAAGGATTCAAAATTCGAATTCTCATGCGATTTTGAGTGAAGATTTGAAATTGCATTACATAACTGACGTAATTCTGAAGATTTGCGAATTGCACTACAAGGTATGATCATCTTCTATCTTGCTTATGATCGTCTTTGATTTCATGCGTATTATATCTTATTGAATTATGTAACATAGATGTGTACATTATCACTTTTTTGAATTCTCTTCTTTAATTCTGTAATTTTGTATATGTTTTGTGCAGATGGGGGATGATAGTAAAACTCTAAGATTTGGGTATAAGGGGGTAGATGTTGACATAACTGTTGATGATGTTCATAAATGTTTGCTGTTGGATGTGTTGATTGAATATGAGGACAAAGCCATAGAATTAGGGGTTGAAAAACCCAAAAATCCCAACTTTAGGTATGTTTTTAAGATGAAAATTAGGAGCTTTTGAAAGATAGTGACTTAATGACCATGTTTGAAAGGCTGACTGGTAAGAGTGTGATTAACATATGGGTTGATGATACTCCCAAACCCAATGCATTGCGTAACTTGGCCTTGAAACTAAGGGAAACTCAGAAAACAAAAAACCCTGCTGCATCCTCTATGTCCCAGCCTATGAGCAAACCTTCCAAAGTGCTTGAAAATTTACCTGTTAGAAGGAATGTTGAGCAATTAGATTTTTTTTTTAGGTTCCCCTTCGCATAATCATAATGAACCCAATGAAACAAACCATCTTGTAAACCATACCACTTAACTTTTTTGGAGTGACATTGTTATTGAGGAACCTGAGACAGCTAAAACAAGAGAGCATATAGAAAGGGGAGAATATAATTTGAAAAGAATGAGCAGAGGATAAATAAAGCCAAACAGTCTAAGAAGAAGGACCCCACCCCAGTTGTAATAAACAAAGAGCAATTCAAGGCTGAAATTGGAGAGTTGACTATACTAGTTACTTCACCTTTGAGAAATGTGGTTCCTTCATCTTTGACTTTGAGAAAAAGCCCTAGACTCACCTCTCAATAACAAAAACAAAATCTTAAAGTGACTACTTCACCTACTCACTCTAATAGAGGCCAACTTGGTGTATTTTTTTCCTCAAATCAAACACAACCAACTGATCACCATCCATCTGAGCCCAGCAAAAAACCCAAATAAAATGAAGGTGAGACTCATGTTTTGCTAAGAAAATGCCTAAGACTACAGCAATGAGAAAAGGTTTGTGGGTGGGAGTTAGGAAACATAAGGAATTAGAAAGGATGCAATCTGCTTCTAATGTGGAGGGTGAAAGTGCAAATAGAATAAGTTCCAGGTTACAAAGGGGGGGTTCATCTGGTCATGGAACAAACAACAATGAGCAAGATAGTGGAAGTAATTCAGATGATGATTACAATGAGAGTGAGAGTACAGAGAGTAGTGACAGTGACATATATGTAGTTCCAGAGAGTAATATTCCTGCTGATGAGGTTGAAGATAACTCACACATGCCTGAAATTCAAGACAACTGGGAATCTGGAAAGTCGCATGGTTTTATTGATGAGTATGATGATGATGATGATTACTCCTCTAGGCTATATAGGAATGGAGAAATTTATGTAGAAAAGGAGTAGGGGAAGATAGTTTTAAGGCCATGGATTATCTTTATTGATAAAGATCACTTGAAGGACACAGTGAGGGACTATTGCATTCAAGAACAATTTGCCATCACCATAATCTCTGTTGACATAAATAGGTATACTGTTGTGTGTTCATCAGAGTGTTGTGGTTGGAGAATCCACTGCAGTAGACTTGCAGATGGAAAAACATGGGCTATAAAGAAGATTTGGCCTAACCATCACACTTGTAGAGGGTTAGAAACAAACAATCCATTGTGCACTGTGAAGTGGGCTACTTCTAAGTTAATTGAAGATATCAGGGCCCAGCCAGATATTCCAGGCAAAGCTCTTAATCAATTGCTTTTTGACCGATATGGGTTGTACATGAAACAATCCACTTTGTATTCTATGAAAAATGATGTGATAAAAGGAGTTATATGGAGGACATGATGAGTCTTATGGATATTTACCTAGCTACACAATAGTTATAATGGATACCAACCCTGAATCAAAGGCTCACTGTGCTTGGAGAGCTAGGAATGGACCAGAGAGACAATTCTTATTCAGTAGCATTTTTATTTCATTCACAGCCCAATGGAAGGGGTATTTATAAGAATGTAGATCATTGATTGGAGTTGATGGCACACATTTGAAGGGCAATTACAGGGGTATTCTATTTTCAGATGTTGCCTTGGATGGCAACAATGAAACTTCTCCATAGCTTATGTAGTTGTGAGCACAAAAGACAAGGAAAATTGGAGCTTCTTTTTTGGCATCTACACCAGTTATTTAAAGACTCAACAAGGAAGAATTGGACTATTATAAGTGGCAGACAAAAAGTAAGCTTGTTTGTGCAGTTTTGTTTATCCCTTTATTGGATTGATGTGTGTTGCTCTCTAAAAAAACATGTCTTGTGTGATCTTTTATAGGGAGTTGATAAGGCCTTCAAAGAGATATGGCCCACTACTTATAGGAGATTTTGTTGCAGACACTTGAGTATGAACTACTAAAAGAAGTTCCCTCGACCTCTTATGTACATTCTATTATGGAGAGCAGCTAATGCCACAAACCCTTTCACATTTAGGAAAGCCATGAAGAGATTACAAAAGGAGGGGGGTGAAGGAGTGATAACTTGGCTTGCAGACTTGGGAAATAAAAGTAGATGGACTAAGCACAAGTTTGACCTTACTGTTTGTTGTGACTCAAACACATCCAACTTTGTGTAAAGTTTCAACTCCACTTTGGGAGGGGATAGATGCAGGCCTGTGCTTACTTCATTAGGAAGTACATAGTTAACATTGGTTCCTTCATCTTTTTGCACATTTTACATAGTTTTAAGTTATGCATTTTAATTTGTTCTTGCAGGTATAAGGAGGGTATGTATGGTGAGAATAGCCACAAGATAACAGAATGCCATGAAATGGAATGATGAAGACATATGCCCTAAGATAGTGAAGCTTATTAGGGACATATGTTAAGATTCAAGGACATATGTGGTCCAGGTGAATTAGAAGTTCATGACGGCAAATCTCAGTTTTCGTTGAGCATCAACAGAAGAAAATGTGCTTGTGGATATTGGCAGTTGAGTGGAGTACCATGTAGGCATGCCATCAGGGCAATGGTGCAGATACATGCAGATGCTCATCATTATGTGAGCCCTTGGTACTCTTTCAGTACTTACAAGCAAGCATACAACTACAATATATATCCTATCCCAGATGTTAATCAGTGGCCTGATTATGACTTTCCAAAGATACTCCCTCCTGTTATGAATAGATGTATTGGTAGACCAAGAAGAATTAGGAGGAGAGAAGAAGGAGAAGACAGACCAGACAACAGATCTAAGACTGTGAAGTGCAAGAATTGTGGTTGTATTGGCCATAATAATTCTAGCTGGAACTTGTAAGGGAGGCTTGACTGGGAAGGAATTAATGGCTGGATATTGTCATTAGGAATCCAAGAACTGAAGATCAGTCCAAGAAGAAGAATGACACTTCAAACTCACAATCAAAGCAGCTTAGTCAACCTCAATCACAAGTGTTGAGCCAATCTCAATCCACAACAGCTCTGATATGAAGTGCAATGTTGTTTTAACTTGTGTATATTGACTGAAAACTACCATTTAATTGGTTTTTGTTTTTGACTCATGGTTTTTGCAACTGTTTCCTGTTTTGGTTACAATTTGGTTGTTGGTCCTATTTTAGTTAGAACTTTATTCAAAACTGAGGTGTCCTGTAAGTTCTGGTTTGTTATGCCAGGGAAAACAATTGTTATTTTGTGAAGCAGTGAATTCAAAGTTGTTAATGTCATGTTCTTTCTTCACATGAATTTGGTGCACTTATATTCCAAGTACATTAGTGATACCCATAAATTGGGGTGTATTCCTAGTACTTAAACAATGATCAATTAAATCAGTCACAAACAAAGTATTTCACTGAAATTAACAAGTGAAATTAGCAAAATTCATTCCATTAATCCATTAACCATTATACATAGCTTAAACAACCAACTAACTCCAAGTACATCACCCACATACACCCATCCACCCAAGTACATTAGATAGGCTTGAAAAATCCAAATTATTTCAAAGCAATGAAACCAAATACATAACAACTGCTATTTTAGAAACCAAATACACAAAATCACCTAATTCTTTAACTTTTAGTTGCAAGCTAACCACAGCAGCATCTGAAAGCATTTTTGCCTGAGATTCTGAACCAATGACTGCATCATCTCCATTCGCTATTAAAATGTGATCTTTGCGCATCCACATGAAGAAATAATTGCACTTGCACTTGCAGTACCGCTTCCTAGGGTTGTTGGTTGAATCTGAAACCCTAATTTCCGTAATTCTTTGAGGCACGCAATTGCAGTTAATGGACTTAAACCAAATTGGGCTACCACTCCTAATGTAGACAAAGCTGCACCGATATGCCTCCATTTTGCCAAACACAAGAGAGGATTTTTCAAGATGGAGGAATTTGGAGAGAGGAGTAATGAAGATGGAGGAAAGAGGCTGCCTTTATGTTGGAGAAATCGCATCATCATAAACAACTAGAATATAAGAAAATGGAGGGAAAGAAAGAAATTAATCAATTAATGACATAAATTTACTAAATCTAATGTTTTAATTGACAGATGTTTACTAACCTTCTTAACCCCTAATTACAATAGCACCATTCGGATTAGAATGCTAATAATGTGTACTATGTGGAAAAGCCAATAGTGCAATGGTATCATATAGAAAAACCCATATATTAAAGATCATATATGATTTGGCTTGTAATTTAAGTTAATGATCTAATTACAAACGTGTACACTATATATATTGCCGCCAACTTTATTTCGTTTGCTCAGATTTAATTTCTACATTTGAATATCTAATTAGTTCTTAATGATTTGAGTTTTATTGTTTGAGCCACTCCTACTTTTTATGTTTTTCACATTAGAAAAACGTTTAAACTTCAATGCACACATCTTTGACCATTAATAAGTTATCAGATTCATTATTATTAAAATAATAAAAGATTTAAAAAAATAATAAGTTAACATCATTTTTCACGCCAACAAAGCTAGACAAAATGGCATTTGGTTCAAAATATTTAGGTATGAGGTATGAGTTTAGAATGGATAAAACCCATACCAATGTTTGTTTTGCAAAATTACAATTTTAAAACCCGCACTTCAAACCTCCAAGGTATGGGTTTTAGAAACCCAAAGGAGGATGTGGGTTTGAGTGATACCAAACATTAAGGTATTAAATAAATGAGATTATATCCATTCCCAAGCAAAAACAAACATGTGGTATTAGAAATAAAGTTCCAAACCCATACCACCCTGGTTTGATTCCTGATTCCAAACCCATGTATACCCGTTTGCAAACCAAATGCCAAAAAGTTGTCGACTATTCCCTTCATGCATGCGGAAATTAATTTTAGTGGCATACTCCTTTTAACTTCATGGGGCGGGCCTTACAAAGAAATTGGTTAAAACTTGTACAGTTTTATCCAAGTCAAGTAAATGATGAAACGGCTCAACGTGCAAAACCCTCCATGCTCCGTCCATATATTATCTACTTAATTGTTCTTCCAACTTTAGCATACTTTTCTTAAGCATAATTTATCAACCATCAAAACGTACATATGCTATTTACCATGCTTTGTCTCTCCCTCTTAATTCCCTCCTTCTATGGCTTCGGTAATTCCTCTGTGAACATTGTCCCTCTTCTACCCTTTTTAATTTCTAATATGGAAAAAACGAAAGGAAGGAGCTAAGAGATAAAGCATAAAGATTCGAAATGAAATGGCACTGGTTTTATCAATCAGTAGAATGCAAAATTCGAATCTCAATATTATTGAATCATAATTTAATATAATAGAAATAAGAAATTCAATGCTATTTACTTGAATTCTCTAGAAAGTTTTGGGCTAGATGGGAAAGTAAGGGTTCATAAATAAGAAATTCAATGTTATTTACCCTTGTTTTTTTGTTTTTAACTTTTTATGATTTTAATAATAAGGAATCTAGTAACTTATTAATGGTTAAAGGTGTGTGCATTGAAGTTTGTACATATTTCTAATGTAAAGAACATAGAAATTAGGAGTAGCTCAAACAACTAAACTCGAATCATTAAGAACGTCATTAGATATTCAAATTTAGTAAATAAAGAAAGAATAATTGACGTCAACAAATAAGATTGAGTGATATTGTAACAACCCATAATTTTGCTCCTAGTTTTTCCGCAAAAGTTTTCCCTAAAACTATTATTTTCCCTAGATTAATGATTTTTATTCTTTATAATTTGGGCTCCGAATTATTATTTTATTATGGTGTGTTAATGTGTGCATTATATTTATATTTATAATATAATTTATTAGAATTATTTTCATTATTAAGTATTTTCAAAGTTTAGGCGCGATTTAGGAATTTATCGATTTATCGCGTGACGGACTTTTGATGCGTGGACCTTTGATGACTTGGGCCGAAATCATCTTGGTGTGGTTGGGCTTGGACAGTCGGCCAAGGGGAAGGAGAAGGAATAAGCTTCTCTTCTTTCATTTTTTATTTATTTATTTGTGACCCTTTGTAGTTTTGTAACCCCCATAACCCCCCTAATCATTTCTCCTAAACCCTTCATTTTTTACTTGCCATAAAATTCTGATTTTTATTAAAAGAAGTTCAGCATCATTCTCATTTAACCCTCACCGTTTTCAAGAAAAGGAAGAGAGAAAAGGAAGAGGAAAAGAATAGAAAGGTTCAACCCGGTTTTTCCTATCACACCTTCACGAAAATAACCGTAACCGGAGATCTAACCGTTGGATCGTCTTCAAATTTGGACAGAACGTTTACAACATCTTGTTCTTAACTTTGACCGGAGCGATTTAGAATCCGTGCTTTTGATCACCGGGAATCATGGTCGGAACAGAGCAGTACGAAATAAGAGTTTTCAACGTTCAGGACCAAAACGCCTAGTGATTTGTTGCTACAATTATCGATCATGGAGGAATTGGATTGCTCGCATATTTTTCATATCTCTTTAGACTCGCTCTCCTCCCGACGTTCCAGGTAACTAGTAGTTATCTTAGAACGATAGTGATTAGGGTATTATTCGGTATTAGATTATTACGCTAGGAAATTATTTAAAATACTTTTTGAATGAAATTATTGACGAAATTTGACATGAATATACTTGATGCATGCTGTGTGAATATTGTATAAATAAAAATAATTTTCGTCTGATTTTTAGTATTTATTTGATTTAATTGGTATTTTGTGCGTTTTTGGCTTATTTGCATAATAATTATTAAACGAATGTTAAAATTACTGAAATTATTTTTCATGGATCATGTTATATGTGTAGTATGTATTTCATGCCTTAGAATAATTTTTTCCTACTGTTTACCTGTTTATTTAATTGATATGTCTGTTTTTGCATTATCGTTTCTGTCAGTTTATAAATCATGAAAATTATTTATGGAAGCCAAAAAATTCATTTCTTTGTATATTATGTATTTCCGTGAGTTTATGCATGTTGTGAAAATTTTTGGTAATTTATTTACGTTTATTTGTATTTTTAATTATTATATTGGCTTTATTATGTATTCTGTATATTAATGTTTAAAAATACTTTTAGAGTCCGAAAATTATAAACAAAAATTTTAACATGTCAGTAGAGCCATTAGGGTCGTCTGATAATTTTTGTGTGATTTTACTGCTCGAAATTATTAGTTTAGTAATTATTATTGGGTTTTTGTTGTGAAATTAAGGATACTCTTTTAAATTATTTGAGAGCTTGTTAATCAGAAATAATTTGTAATCTATTATGTTCTTAGATTCTGATGTTCAGTAGATTGCAGTAAGTATTATTGGGTAACATTATGTTTATGTTTGATTTATGAGAAAAATGATTAATTGTTACTACTCTTTTATTTAATAAGCCTTGTAGTTAATTGGTGATGCATTTTTTATTGAACTGTTAGTGCTGTAAATACTAATTTAATATCATTGTTGATGCTTAGAGATGTTCAAGGTGTTTATTGTTGGAGACATTTGTTGTAAGTTTGTAGGTTATTATTTTTGAGGAATTATGAAGGGTTGTTTTTGATGAATTATGGGTATAAGGCCGGGTGGCATCCCTTTTGACGAATGTTTTTTAGATGAATGATACTTTGATGATATTTATGATTTTAATTTTGAGATAAGAATATCCGGTGGGATAGATGTAGTCCCCGGTGAAGAACATGCCAACCACCTGGTTTGCGAACTAGGGGTACACCTGTGTTAATTGTTGTCGTCCGAGAGGTCAGGGAGTTCTGCGTGTTCTACCCTGCATCGGGAGTTTGGCCATTCTTAGACACAGGCAGTGGGGAACGTAAGCCCGTAGACTGACCTGGAGATTGCGATCTGACAAACCTTAGGAAGTGAATTGCGATTCACTGGCGTTCGGTTTCTGACTCAATAACTCGTTTTACCTATACTTCTATTTTTATAAAAGTACTTTTGAGATGATTTATTTATTTTTATCCAACTCACTTGCTATTTATTATTCACTTGCGTTATTTGTGAGTTATATGGAAGTGGATGCATATCGTAGTTGACTTGACTTTATTATTTCTTTCTTATTAATCTATGTCTGAATCATGCTTTGATTTCTTTTGTTCTGGGAGAACTGCTAATTACTCCCCACTGATTGTGGATTGTTGTTATATATTTTGCAGGTTATGTTGATGGGAATCTTCTTTGGTTTTGGGCTCGGGTTGAGTTGTGAGCATTAAAATGTTAGATGTTTTAGGCTTAGACTTTTAGTTAGTTGAAGAGTTAGTTTTATCTTTTGGATATTACTTTAATTAATTTAATTTATTTATACTATTTACTTATGTTGGTTTATCACTTAGTTATTTAAACACATTTCTTGTAGTAGTGACATTCCCAGAAGACGATGTTTCCGCCATCGTCCTATTAATACTATTATTAGTTATTTCTTTTCCGCTTTGAAATTCTGGGGTGTTACAGATATAGGTAAACAAGTGACACATAAGATTTTTTACGTTTGAATGGATCCATCCAACCAAAAATTGACCGGAAAACTAAGGCATTAAATATACCCAAACTGTTATCAATTACCTGACTCAATCCAAAATGATCAAACCCAAGTCCTATATAAAAACCTTGCAAAATATAAAATTCATGAATAAAGCATGTGGGAAAAGATATTTAATTTTATTAATACAAGAGACAACAAAAGTGCACAATAACAACACATGACACTAGATGAAAACAGAATGATGAGTTCTCAAAAGTTTAAAAAAAAAAAATTTTGACAAGAAATAACTAACAAAATCCACACCGATACTTTAGATTCCAATTTAGGAAAACGATAAACAACCACTTCATTGTTTCATACTACTACTAGTCTACTATGTGGTATATAGTGGACTAGTGGTACTGAGTACTGTCAATTGTTGGATAGAAGCCAAGGGAACGCGAAATTAGGTATGCCTTCGTTGCGCCCGACCGGGCAAGGGTCCGCCCGACCCGCCCGGGCGAGACGAAGTTTCTGCAGTTTGGCTCGCCCGACCAGGCGAGGCGAGATTTACTTTGTCTCGCCAATTTGTCCTTGCTGGCCCGACCTGCCCGGGCGAAGTCTTTTTCTAGCGGTTTTCGGTTCCGCGTTTTGTGCTGATTGGTTTATTATGTTTTATATAAATTCTTCATTCTAAAAACCGAGTTTTATTCATTCATTATTCTAAGAAACCCTAAAAACACAAGCCTACCATATTCTCTGAGATTTGAGCAGTTCTTGAGAAATACCAATCTTTGATCCGGGTGCACGGAGTCAGAGATAGTTGTGTGAACCTTGGGGGACGAACATCATCGTGAATCCGCACCGGTGGTGGCGAAATTCGTTTCTAAGGCAGTGGCCATCATACCACGGCGCAACTTGTGCTTGTAATTCAGGTTAAGTTATTTGATTTCTGCAGATTTACTTCAAGTGGGGTAAGTCAGTTAGATGAGCCTAGAAGAAGTAAAAGGGTGGAGTCAAGTTTTGGTCCGGATTTCATTACTGCATTTATGTCCGAGTTTGAAACTTCAGAGGTCATGGACAGGTCATTATTTATGGTGGATGAGGATCCCAAGACATTTGAAGAAGCCATGAGTTCTATGGATGCTAGTTTCTAGAGGGAAGCAGTCAACAGTGAGCTGGAATCTATCATGGCGAATAACACTTGGGAACTTGTAGATTTGCCTAAAGGGAACTGGCCTATCAGCTGCAAGTGGATTTTCAAGAGGAAGTTGAAAATTGATGGGACCGTGGAACGGTTCAAGGCAAGACTGGTTATTAGAGGATTCACTCAAAAATTTGGAGTGGACTATTTTTACACTTATTCACCCGTGACTAAAATTGCTACCATTCGTGTTTTATTTGCTTTAGCTTCTTCATTTAACCTGTTTGTGCATCAGATGGATGTAAAGACAGCCTTCTTGAATGGCGATATCAATGAGGAGATATATATGGAACAACCTCCTGGTTGTGCCGTGCCTGGGATGGAGCAAAAGGTGTGCGGTGAAAAAAGTCTCTCTATGGCCTCAGCCGTGCTCCAAAACAAGTGGTATGAAAAATTCCATAAGACTATTCTTGGTTTTGGATTTACTGTGAATGGTTCAGATGCATGTGTGTATTCAAAAGTAGTGGGCTCTGATTGCGTAATCATATGCTTATATGTTGATGACATGCTTCTGTTTAGTGCGAGTCTTGATGCAATAGAGGAAACTAAGAGATTCCTGTCTTCTAAGTTTGAGATGAAAGATTTGGGTATAGCCGATGTGATATTAGGGGTAAAAGTTGTTAAAACTCCTAAGGGTTATTCACTGTCTCAATCTCATTATGTGGAGAAAGTGTTAAAGAAGTTTGACTGTTTTGATGATCCTCCAGTCAGGACTCCCTATGACTCTAGTGTTCAATTACTCAAGAATGATGGTGATGGTGTGTCACAAGGAGAGTATGCTAAGGTTATAGGTAGTCTGATGTTTTTGATGAACTGCACTCGTCCTGATATTGCCTATGCAGTGAGTAGGCTAAGCAGGTACACTCATAATCCCAGATTGGATCACTGGAAAGCTCTTAAAAGACTATTGAGATATTTAAGAGGAACCATGGACTGGGGGTTAAACTTTGTGGGGTTTCCAACTGTCCTAGAAGGGTATTGTGATGCTAATTGGGTGACTGACAGTGATGAGGTGAGTTATACCAGTGGGTATGTGTTCACTCTGAATGGTAGTGCAGTATCATGGAAGTCTGCAAAGCAGACATGTATAGCTCGATCTACTATGGAAGCGGAGTTCATTGCTTTGATCTTGCTACTCAAGAAGCTGATTGGTTGAGGAACCTTTTGGCAGATATTCCTTTGTGGGGGAGACCGGCTCCTTCCGTGTCAGTTCACTGTGATTCACAAGCTGCGATAGGAGTTACCAACAACAACGTTTATAATGGCAAGAAAAGGCACATTCGAGTCAGACATGAGTCTGTGAGGCAATTTATTGTGAATGGTATCATTTCTCTTGAGTTTGTGAGAAGTGAAAGAAATTTGGCTGATCCTTTTACTAAATTGAGCAGGAAGTTAGTGTTAGAATTCTCAGGAGGAATGGGTTTGAAGCCTTTGTAGGTTGCTGTATTCCTTGAATTCTATACTGAACTTAATCTTGATTTCTCATTAATATACTTATTACTCTGATATGAGTGGTTCTTATTGAACAGGTTGTATATGTGTATTTTTGAGATTTGGTGTCCATGACCTTTGGCTAATTCAATTTGATTGAACGTAATGGACAGGATGTTTCTATGGCTTTATAGCTGATTCAATTTAATTGAACGTAATAGAACATCGTGGATGAGTGTGAAGGGTTGGCCTCCTTCTGTCGAATGTCGTCCTTGTAGGCATTTTAGAGCACTCTTTGTAATCCCAGGGTGATGGCCAGGATTGTTGAACTGTGTAATGTTCACAATCATTTGAAAGACATGTAATGTGTCTTGGAAGTAAATGAATTGTATGTTCAATATATTGTATGTTGTTCATGGGACAATTCGTTGGATAACGCGGTGTTTCTTAAGCTCTGAAAGCAAGATATGTGCTATCGGGTCCCTTCTCTCTCCTGCAAGTTCAATCTTAGGATACTTGTAGGTGAGGGGACACCCCATCTCACTAACATGTTAGTTCAATCCTTGGACACTAATATGTAAGTATTAAGCTTTCCATTTGCTGCTCATTTCTCATTTTCTGTTTTACTAACTTCGCGTTTGTGGGGGATTGTTGGATAGAATCCAAGGGAACACGAAATTAGGTATGCCTTCGTCGCGCCCGACCGGGCGAGGGTCCGCCCGACCCGCCCGGGCGAGACGAAGTTTCTGCAGTTTGGCTCGCCCGACCAAGCGAGGCGAGATTTACTTTGTCTCGCCAATTTGTCCTTACAGGCCCGACCGGGGGGTTTCCGCCCGACCCGCCCGAGCGAAGTCTTTTTCTAGCGGTTTTCGGTTCCGCGTTTTGTGCTGATTGGTTTATTATGTTTTATATAAATTCTTCATTCTAAAAACCGAGTTTTATTCATTCATTATTCTAAGAAACCATAAAAACACAAGCCTACCATATTCTCTCTGAGATTTGAGCAGTTCTTGAAAAATACCAATCTTTGATCCGGGTGCACGGAGTCAGAGATAGTTGTGTGCACCTTGGGGGACGAACGTCATCGTGAATCCGCACCGGTGGTGGCGAAATTCGTTTCTAAGGCAGTGGCCATCATACCACGGCGCAACTTATTCTTGTAATTCAGGTTAAGTTATTTGATTTCTGCAGATTTACATCTTACATCAATAATCCGACATGATTTACTTTGCAACGAGGCAAGGGAGAGCCACACAAACACTTGTTATGAGCATAATCATACTTATCAAACAGCTTCATTATCCTTCCGGTCGGAATCCGACCGTACAACAGGTTATAACTCACGTTGAACCTATACAAATTTGACAACGTCGGCAACACAGATGGTAAGCTCCCGTAAATCATATTATGGCTCAAATCAAGTTGATACAAGCTCTTTGGCAACACGACTTTTGAGAAGTCGAATGAAAACTTGTTCCTCGAAAGGTCCACATTTTGCAATTCCTTGTTTTTCCCAAACAACATTGAAGCATCACCTGTAAACGAATTCCTAGAAAGGTCTAGAAGCGCGAAATTGGGAGCTCCTAAAAATTTCCGGAGGGGTCCTAAAAGTTTATTCTTAGCTAACTTTACGTAGAAATCGGTCTGATGCTTAAATTTTCCGAAACTCTCTGGGATGTGTCCAGTGAGTTGGTTCGCTCCAAAAAGAGCGCACCGAGTTCGTTAAGTGAGGATAACGAGGCAGGGATAAGACCAGTGAGTTTGTTAACGGAGAGGTTTATGTAGGTTAATTAACTAAGACGGCCAACAAAGTCGGGGATTGGACCCATGAGGTTATTATGGCTAAGTGATAAATTTGATATGACTGAAAATGGGCTTGGGCAACCCAGTACGGAGGAGGAGAGTTCGGTCAATATACAAGTCCAAAGGAGGTTCCATACTAAAACTAATTGGCAATAGTAGGAGTAGCTCCCATAGCTTATATTGTGGTACTTTCTCTCCTCTTTATCTAATGTGGGACAACTCACATGTGCACAACATATATGGGGTTCAACACTAAGCCACAAGTACTTTAGATTTTTAAGCTTGGATATAGCGTGGGGGATTGGGCCGGTGAGCTTAGGGAGGTTGGTTAAGATGAGCTGCTCTAGGCAAGGGAGATCATCGACGGTGTCGGGGATGTGGCCCGCAACCTCATCATCTCTGTTGACGGAGAGGGTGGTGACGCGGTGTGTGGTTTCGTCGCATGAGACTAAATACCATTCGCAGCAGTCTGTGTCGTGTGTCCATGAGGCGAACATGAAGGCATTGTTAAAGGCTTAAGAGGGTTCGTTTATCGTCCGGGTGGCATAACTCCGCGGAAAGGGTGGAGGAGAGGTGGAGAAGAGGAGGAGGAGGAGGAGGGAAATGGAGAAGAGGGAGAGTTGGTTGTGATGAGTACTACTCATCATGTTTTAGTTTTAGTTTTAGTTTTAAGAGGAGGGAAATGTTGATTGGTTGGTGCAATGAAGCAATACATTGTTGGGGGGTTTTATAGGCGGGAGTGTTCTTATGAGAAATACTCTACGGTTGTTTGAAAAGACAAATTAATCATTGGACTATTTGTGGTGTTGATAGAGGTGGTGAATGAGAGGCTTAGAGTGGTGACAAAGGGCCCAAAGCACCACTTAATAGTGAGCTTGAGAGCAAACCCATTTAACTAAATTCAAGCCTCAAGCCCAGTTATTGATTTTCTCTTCCATGTGATTTTACTGTTAAGGACATGTTCTGTTCAACTTATTTTAATTTATTTTATAAAAATAAGTTCATATAAGATAACATAAGGTCATGTAAGATAACATAAGTTCAGATAACATAAGATAAGATAAAAACATATAAGATAAAATAAGTTGAATAAAACTGACTAACTATGTTAGACAATACAATAAACTATAATAGAAGTTCATATAAGATAAGATAAGATAATATAAGTATAGATAAGATAAGATAAGTTCAGATAAGATAAGACAAGATAAGATAAGATAAGTCAAAATAAGTTGAATCAAATAGAGCCTAGGTCTTTCATTTAGAGGCTAACTAGTTGCTGATCCGGATGATCCCCCAGATCATTTGCCAATATGAATTTGAAGTGTTAAATCAAATACGTGAGAGAAGTGAAAAAAAAGAGTTATATGCATTGGATTGTGCTCGTGAAATATTAAATTTTCTACATAGTCAATTATTATATGAATCTGCTTCGAAAAAAATTATAATATGAATTACTGATCAGTATAGCCCTCGACTTTAAGAAAGTATATATATATATATATATATATGTATATATATATATATATATGTATATATATATATATATATATGTATATATATATATATATATATATGTATATATATATATATATATATATATATATATATATATATATATATATATAGATATAATTAATTACAAAGATTATAATATAATCTTGTTTTGAAATTTAGGTTAATGTGTAAAAATATAACCAATGCAATTAAATAGCGTAGTGCTGTTAATCAGGAAGGTTGTAAATAAATAATGAGCTTTTTTTAATAAGAATACTAAAAAGTAGGACATAATATTATCAGCATTAGATTAAGGATTTTTCGCCAATTGCAGCCCTTTAAAGTCTCGAGTTTGTTAATTGCAGCCCTTTCATTTCAAATTCTTCAATTGCAGCCTTATAAAATCAATGTACCTTTAAGTTGCTGCCCAATTTTATTTTCGGGCCAAGTTAGCCTGAATATGAAGTCAGTAGTAAACCATAGTTAAGTCCCAACGGTCTTTTTTGTCTCCACCCTTTTCCACTTCCCTCCAAAACCCTCGAGTCCTCTCTCTCTCTCTCCTCTGACCTCTATTTTCTCTCTCCTCTCTCTCCAGGACCTCCATTTTCTCTCTTTTCTCTCTTCTTCTTCTCTCTCCTCTCTCTCCTCTCTACTCTCTCCTCTTTGTGCTGGCATTTCTAAGCTTATCTTGCAATGACTGAAAATTTTGGGGAAGCTGCACACAAGCATCTTCTACTTCGAAATCTGGATCCATGATATGCTCCAAGTAAGTTGCGCCTTTTCTTTTCCATTTGCAATACTTTAATGGCATAAATAAAGGTTGTTTATGCACTTTGATTCCTGCAATTAGAGATATTTTAATGTTTAACCTAAAACAAGATATTGTTAATTAAGTTTAGGGTTGCAAAGATTTTTTTTAATGAATGTTAATTTAAAATTGCACAAGGATTTTGGCATTAAACCCATCCCTCCTGAAATTGGAGTTCGTTGTTTTACGGGGGAAATTTTGAAAATAAGAACTTAATGGTTAAGTGGGTTGGGGGTCATTATTTTTGGATGGTCAGATTCCTGTGGGGAGTTTCACCATTAACTATGTGAAGCAGATTGTTAAGGAAAAATTAAAATTCAATGGGAGCTTTAAGATTTGATATAGAAAGTTTAGGAAGAACCTACTCACTGGCAGGAAGGTTTTGTGTGTTGAAAGGGACATTGCTGACTTACTTAGAAGCATAGATAAGGCTGGGTTTGTGACTGCATATAAGTGTTTGATGATGGAAATGGGAATCCAATGTTTGTGGACCCTCCACAGCTAAATGCCCTCTCCCTATCAAATACCAACCACCTATTAACATAATAAATATCAAAAGGACCCCTAGAGATAGCTCCCCTTCCCAGCCACTAATAAACATAAAGAACCCTGTCACTAGACCTAAAAAGCTACCCTTAAAGAGGGAAAATCCTAACCCCCCTGCAGTTGGCAGTCCAGAGAAGAGGAAGACTATAGGTGAGGCAGAGGCTGTGATAATTGGCAAGAGTGAGTTCCTAAGAGGACTGGACTCAAAACAATGCCCTAAGAAGCCAAATACAAGCCATTAAAAACCAAAGCCAAAGCCAAAAGTCCCAGGAAGCCAAAGGGTGCTAAGAAAAAGAAACATATAACTGCTTCTGATGAGGAAGATGGTGAAGGTGAGCCACAACTGAATGACAAACATGATGGGTATGCATCTGATGTCCCAGTTCAGGAGGGGGACTATATTGTGCAGGAGGATCTGTTTGCAGCTGGAGTAGGTAATGATATTTTACAAGGAGTTCATTCAAGTTTTGGTGTAAAACCACCAGCTAGGCAAGCTAGAGTGGGTGAATCTGAGAGGCAAGCAACTGAGGGTGGATTAGAGAAGCAAGCAGATGAGGGTGAAGCTGAGAGGCAAACTAGAAGGAGTGGAGATAGGTTAATTATAGATCTAGAAGGTGGGTTTAAATGAGGATGAGCTTGAGTTTGAATCTGATGATAACGGGAGTTTATGTGGATCTGATGAAGAAAGAGATCCCATTTTCAACCCTAATGTAGATTTTAGCAAGCCTATTAATCTACAACCTGGGCTTAGGTTTGCATCAGTGAAGATGCTTAGGAAAGCATTGAGACAACATGCTATTGAGGGCCACTATGACTACTACTTCATCCATAACAACAACAGTAGGTTGACTGCCTACTATGTCAACAGATGTCAATTCCCCTGGAACAGTAAAAGATCAAAGAGGGTTGGTTATGTTTGTGGGAAGATTGTGTGTAGGTTTAAGGTTCTTGCAAGGAGATTGAAGGGAGCAAAGGACACTATGTCTATTAGGAGCATGAGACTCAAGCATAATTGCGCCTTTCAAAACTGGACAAGGAAAGTGACAGCTGAGTTTTTAGCTGAGAAGTACTTGGAGAGGTGAAGAGCAGATCCTGGGTGGCATCTTGTTAAGGGATTTGGCTCAGCTATTATGCAAGATTTGGGTGTTCAATGTGGGTATCATAAACTGTGTTATGCTAGGGCAAGGGCTAAATACCTTTTGTATGGGGATGGGGCAGTTCAATACAAGAGGGTCTGGGATTATGTGAATATCATTAGGCAGCATTGTGAGGGAAGCATGGCTATTTACTGCACTGAGTCCATTGAAAGACCTCCTCTAGTGTTTCAGATGATGTTTATTTGCCTCAAGCCCATATTGGATGGCTTCAAGGCTGGTTGTAGACTTATTATACGATTAGATGGGTGCCATTTCACAGGAGCTTACCCTAGGATTTTCTTATTTGCTATTGGATATGATGGAAACAATAACATATATATATTAGCATGGGCTATAGTGGATGTGGAGAAGACAGACACATGGACTTGGTTCATTGATTTGCTTGCCTCTGCACTTGGTACAGTTGATGGACAGGGGTGGACTTTAATGTCTGATAGGCAAAAAGTAAGTGTCTCAATCCTCTTAACATCATTGCTTAGTTAACCGCAATGACATGATATGCAATTATTTAATTTCCAATGCCTTTTACTACAGGGTTTATTAGAAGCTTTTGCTAATGTTGTGGCAAAAGTTGTTGTAAGGTATTGTTGGAGGCATGTATGGTGCACTTTCAAAGATAAATTTTCTAGTCGCATTTAAGGATGCACTATAGAGTTGTGCCACAGCAACAACAAAGGTATGACCTTATAAAAGTTAAATATTTGTATTATTCATATTTGTAAAACATGTGTTTAGTCTTAAACTGATCTAAATTATTTGTTTTCTTCACAATTTGAGTTTGATATACAAATGGCATATCTAAATGGGTTGTCTGAGGCTGCATTCAATTGGGCTTATGTCATTCCTCCTGAGTGTTGGGCTAGGTATGCTTTTAGTCCTATCCCTAAATTAAAAATGCTGTTAAATAACATGTGTGGAAGCTTCAATAATGTGTTGAAGCCAGCTAGGGATAAACCCATTTTAACCCACATGGAATGGATGAGGAAATATGTAATGCAAAGAAGCTGCACAAAGAGGAATGGAATCCATGCTATTGAGGGCAGGTTCATACCCAATGTTGCAAAGCAGTTTGAGTGGGCTGAAAAACAAAGGAGATTTTGCTTATTAACCAAAAGTAGTGAGACCCTTTTTGAGGTGGAGAACAATGATGACATATTCATTGTTGATTTGGGGGAAAAAACTTACAGTTGTTTTAGTTGGGAACTCTCATGTATACCATGTCACCATGCATATGCTTGCATTTTACACGTGAGGCTTGACCCTGAAGACTTTGTGGCTCACTGGCATTCAAAAGAGATGTATGTGAAGACTTACGCCCTCGTTGTCCCACCTATCCCTGGGCCTAAGTAGTGGGAGAAAACACCTTACCCTGAACCTCTCCTTTCACCTTATAAGAGAAAACCTGGTAGGCCATCATTAAAGAAAAGGAAAATAGGAGAATCAGAACTAGAAGAGGCTGCTCAGAAGAAAGGAAAGCAAGCAATGGAGGATATGCTTGTTGAGAAAGCAGGTAGAATAAAGGGGAAGAAGAATATGTGCAAGCAATTGCAAGCGGTTGGGCCACAATAAAAGGAGCTGCAAAAACCAAACATCAATCCTTGTTAATGATGAAGCCCCAAATATTTGGAAGCCCCCCTCCACTGATCCTTGGTGTAAGCACAGAAGAGAAAGAAGAGAACAAAACAAGGTAATAACCTTCCCTCATCCATGTCATGTGCAATATTTACAAGGCTGACACGATTTTTTTTTTTTTTTTTACAAGGTTGCTAGAGCTGCTGCCACATATGCCAGAGATGCTGCACAAGCTTCAGAGGCTGCAAATTTGGACATGATGAGTTCACAAGCTTCTCAGCTAACCACAGCAAGTTCTTCAAGGCCACCTCATAGCCCAAGTCATATGATGTCAGAATATATAGTATTGTAATGCTTAAACAATGTTAGGTTGCTTTTGAACAAAGTTTGTGTTTAGAACAACCTCATGCAATGTGTATTTCTTAGTTTGGATAACAACTAGTTTTTTGGATTTTGAAACAACTTTGAATGCAAGTCTCATTGCTTGAACAAACACAAAATATCATTTCAATCATTACATTAGAAATTCACTTACTAGTAACTTAGATAATGAGCATTGGAAGCTCTTACAATTGCAATTCATAACACTAACAATTGAACCCCCCAATTACATCTCAGTTTAAGATGAAGTACCAAAACAGCAATATGGCCAAAAGTGCACATATTACCCAAACCTCACATTTCACAACTGAACTAACCCTTGTCCTCTTCATCTTCAACATAATTTTGTCTGTGTCCTTCATTCTTCCAAGTGCAACTGATTCCTTCAGCTTCCTCTTAAGCACATCAACTTCATTGCTTAGTTGTCTCTTGTCTTCCATTAGCCCTAATATTACATCTCTCTGCCAATCTGTTGGGTCTTCCTCATCAATCCACTTAAAGTAGTTGCATCCCCTTGTGTTAAAGTCAGCATCGTAGTTTGGGCATGCATAAAACCTTCTCCCTGGATTGTCCTTAGTCCAAGCTCTCGTTTTTTAAATGTACAACCCACAATTACACCTCTTACCATCTTGACTGCAACCTCTAGCCTTCTTAAACATAATTCCTGCCACGTAATTACCAATTTATGAATACAATTGCACTTAATTAATTTTTTAAAATCAAAAGCCCCAATTTTTTTCAATCAAGAAGCCCTAAAAACACTAAAAATCCTAATCAAAAAAACTTGGGGAAAAACCATAAATTTAGTACAACTAACCTTGTTTCATGATGCGCAACTCTTGAAATCAAATCAAGGGCACTGTATTGAAGGGGAGGAGAGAGAAAAATAATGTAAGATGAGTTATGAGTTGAGAGAAGAAGCAGAGCAAAAAAACGAGGGAAATAAACATAAATAGAAGAGGTGGAGACAAAAAAGACCTTTGGGACTTAACTATATATGGTTTACTAGTGACGTCATATTCAGGCTAACTTGGCCTAAAAATGAAATTGGGCTGCAACTTAAAGGTACATTGATTTTATAAGGCTGCAATTGAAGAGTTTGAATTGAAAGGGGTGCAATTAACAAACTCGAGACTTTAGAGGGCTGCAATTGGCGTCCTTTGATTAATGAGCATTATTATATACATTTGTATTTAATTGTTTTAAAAAAACATAAATATTATCTTGTTTTTAAATAAAAAAATTCCTCACAAAGACCAACTTGAGATAGTAGATTAGTTGGTTAGTGCATTTGTATTTCAAATGAGAGGTTATGGGTTCGAGTCTTAACATACATTTTTATTGTTTAACGTGTCTCATTTGATTGTGTGGGGGATCAGGAGGGAGGGTACATATGACAACATGGCATGTTTTTTTCTTGAGTTTTAGATATATATAGATTTGTTTACAGTGTTTCAATTTCGATTGAATTGACTTATTAATAAGAACTCATGACTCCTACTTAATTCATTGTTAAGTAGTTCTGAACTCAAATATTTGTCATACAATTTATGAACAACTTGTGTTGTAAAATAAACTGCTAGTTTTGTACTCCATCCGTTTCTTTTTAAATTATTCACTTCACTTTGGGGGAGAACCAAGGAATAAGAACAAAAGTATAATAGAGAAAATGAAAAGGTGGAGAGAGAAATTGAAAAGTGAAATAGAGAAACTAAAAAATAGGTTAAAATATTAAAAAGTAGATGACATGGGTGGAAAAAGAGGAGAAAATAGATGGAACATGTTACCGAGTATAGAAAAAGGAACAGTGTGTAGATTAAAAAGAAACATACCAAAAAGGAAAGTAAGTAAATTAAAAAGAAAAAGATGAAGTATTAAATAGTCTTACCAAACTTTTTTAATCATACCACTTTAACTTTTAACTTTTTTCTTAACTTTAGTTTATATGTTTAATTTTAAAAAAAATATATATAGATATTTTTTTTAAAATTAAAATTAATTCATTGATTCAAAGTCATACGACATCTACAATAGAAGTCAAAAATAAATATATACATATCAAAATGAAATAAATACATATCAATATTAAATAAATACAATTCTAATATGAAAAAACCACGATGCTTGAGTAGATCTAACACTTTTGAAAACCCTCGTCTTTCACATCGTTGTCTGATGCAGCCTTTTACAAGGGGGTCTGTCGATCTTTTGTAGTTTTGAAGTAGATTTGGATTCAATTCAAGTGATTGTAAATGAAATACTAACATGTATTGCAACCCCGCACAAATTTCGATCAACAAATCGACCTCTTAAATTACAAAAAAAAAACCAAAAATAAAAAAGTATCCAAACTCTCACATGGAGAGAGATAAAACCCAAAATATGGGTAGATATAACCCAATATATGGGTAGAAAAACTCTCCATTAGAGAGAGACTGAAGTTTATTAAAAACACTAACATACAAAAAGTAGTAACAAAAGGAGAAAATGGGCTTTCCATCGCCCAAAAGGGTGACGGTAGCTCCTAAATTGAAAATTAGGGTTTTATGGGAGAGGAGAGAGGAGAAAGAAGAGAGAAAAAAAGGGGAGAAGAGGCGTATAGATATATAGATATTTATTTTACTCTTCAACAATTAGCTTTTTCTAATTCTTTAAAAAATCTATTTGACCTGTAAGACCGCCAAACCTTCATAAAGATCTTCTGAAATTCAAATAATAATCAAATGGCATAAACCAAATCAGACAGAGAAGATTATGATTTGTTGTTAAAGGGTGTTATATCCCCTCTTTACCACTCATACTCACGGGCCACAACCCTTATCAAACCCACATAGGAAGTAGTACATGCATGATTGCTTCGGCTTTCCTAAGATAAGCACATGGTTTTTGAAATAGTATTCTTCTTAAATTTTCAAGCAGTCGACGAAAAATCTCTATTATATAAGTAAAGGGGGAGAAAGATGGTGTCTCCTTACAAAAAGTCTAATATACCCTTAATGAATATACATCGTCATATATATTAAATAATCTTTTATTTTTCCTACTTCCCATATATATTGAACAAGTTAACAATGGAATTGAATTTGAAATTTCAATTAAATATTAAATTAAGGAGAACGATTTCCTTTTTTACATATGTGTGAAAAACTCTGATCAAAATTAAATTGACAATATAACTTGATTGACACAATCTAAAGAAAAAATTAAAACTTGAATTTCATATTAATAATTATATATTGATAATATTTTAAAACCTAAATGTTAATTATTATTTGGTAATCTATATTATATAAATCAAACTCTTCCACTTTATTAATATTCAACGATTAAACCTGATGCACAAATTCTTCCATTATATTTGAGCACAAGCTTTCTTTAACTTTATATTTCCTTCTCAATACTATATTTGAATAATGATAAACAAATAACTAAAAAAAACTAACGAAACATTGATTTAAGAAAAATATAATTAAAAAATTAAAAATAATTATAAATATTCGTTCGAATTAATTTTTTTGTTACACTGATGAAAAACTAATTGAAGAAAAAAGTTAATATGACACGCACGCATTACGTGCAAAAAATGCTAGTATTATTGTAAGAACACTCCTATGTGTAACAAAAAGTCTTGTATAGACCTGGTCCATACTAATATTAGTGTGGACCAAAGGTTTCACACGTGTGAATTTGCTGCCCAGCCAAAATGAAATGCAATTACTTTAATTTACTCTTGCCACTACAAACTAAACGAAATTTGTTCCTCTTAGGCCTTAGCTCTTGCCTTAAAATTTCTCTCTCCTCAACTTGAGAGAAAAAACTCAATTCTCACTGCAAATTCCTACGCTATTGAGATCAGTTTTCTCTCTACAACTGTGCAAACCATCGAAGCAATATTCAAGAAAAACAATGGAGTATAAATCATCTACAATATCCGTAAATTCTGAAATTGATCTAAACAAATGTATTGATGAATCTGGATCCAGTCGAAACAACAATGAAGGCAAGATATTAGGTTTTGATTTCATGCATTAGAGTAAATTATGCTAAGAATTCTTATAAGATAATAAACAATGAATCTCAAATTATTTCGAAAAGTCAAGTTATACATAATGAAGATCTTGAAAGTTGAAATCGAAGAGAACAAAGAAGATGTGTAGTTGATTTCTTCAACGGCTGAAGGTAACCATTACATAATGTGATTAAATTTACTAATAGTAACTATGTCCTTTAAATAGGTAGCTATATATTTCAAAAGGCAATCTGTAGGATTCTATAAGTACTCTAAGCGGAATTTCATGAATCATATTCATAAGCACTTAAAACAGGATCTCATGCATATACATTCAAGGATCACATAATAGTTAAGAATTAACCTTTGAAGCGTGAATTCCACAAAGTTTGTATAACCCGGATAAAGAACCTCAATTGTGATTCCTCTACTTGGTCCACCAACCCGGATCAACACTCCACCAATACTAGTTGGAAGGAAGAAATTATTCTTCTACTTTAATGGAGTTTTGTGACTTTAGGAAAGAATATGTGAGAGAAGAATAATAAGAGATATCTTGTATATTCCTTTTATTGCCTAACCAAATATATAAATATATTTAGGTTAGAAGGAGAATCACATCTCCTCTCCCCTCCTCTTGGTCGGCCACCCTAGAGCTCTTTTTGGGCTCTAGGTTTCTTTTGTTGATCCTAGGTTTTATGTGTGACCTAATAGGATCCATTATATTAGGCTTCGGGTTTAGAATTTCCTAACCCAAAGTTCTATAGCAATCTCTAGCAAGATGTATAGACGACCCAATAGAACGAATTTATTATCTCCATAATACGATCCATAATATACTTAGTAATTACATTTAAGTCGAGGACATAAATCCTTCAATCTCCCACTTGTCCGAGACGAGTGTGCAATGTTTTAATTCCTCAAGTCTCTTAGTGTCTTAATTCGATAGTATGATCATATTTCTATATTATCCATACTGGTTTTCAAATTAATCCTTGAAATCCGAGTTCGAATTGACAAACAAATGATCATCGAATGATCCATTTGAGCACGGCCATGCATTTTTCAATTTTCACTCTTCAAGGGGCCAAGACACCCATCCTATCTCTTATAGGAGGATCTTTTTCAATCTTATGGCAACCAATACTCCCACTCAACTTTCAGCACAACCTGAATGCTGCCTTTATAGTCCCCTTTTACGGCATGACGTTTGACAGTATCAAAGTTATACCAATCATTGGGCCAAGTAATGTTCCACTCATGTCTTAGGAATCTACTAATATAATTTCGAAGTTTATAAAACTTCTAAGTAGGTCTAATTTGACTATGTATCAACTATACATATCCATGTGATTGATTAAACATCTCCATGTTCCCATAGCCCATGAAACGGCGCTATCAATCAATCTTATATGCTAATCCTTTTACAAGTCATTTATGTCCTTTTTAATGACTTAGATTAGGAATTTTAATATTCTATGAATTCTGTTCACTTATGGTGTTTCATTAATCAAATCACATATTTGACAAAACCATAAAATTCAAGATATATTTTGGACATTTTATTTAATACCAAACCAATAATTAAATAATATAAAATTTATTCTCATAAACATAAATAGCAAAACCATGTCTTTACATTGTAACAAGTTTCTCTAAACCTAGTACAATCTAAAGCCACTCTAACATTTGCTTCAAGCCTATAGCCCTAGCGTGACACTCATGCTTGGGTTGAGGTAGTGGTTTAGTGAGCGGATCAGCCACATTCTCATCCGTGTGAACTTTGCAGATCCTGACATCCTTCCTGTCAACAATCTCCCTAATGAGGTGATGCTTCCTCATTACATGTTTGGATTTGTTATGTGATCTCGGTTCTTTTGCTTGCGCAATAGCACCATTGTTATCACAGAACAACTCAATCCCTTCCAGAGCACTAGGTATGATATCCAACTCTGTCAAGAACACATCCTCATTAGCACTAGGTATGATACCCTTTTAGGATTTTCTGGATCCTCAAAACCCTCAGGTTGTATCATGTACACATCCTCATTCAAGAACCCATTCAAGAATGTTGTTTTGACATCCATCTGCCAAATTTCATAATCATAAAATGCGGCAATCGCTAAAAGTATCCGAATTGACTTAAGCATTGCTACTGGAGAAAAGGTCTCATCATAGTCTATACCATGAATTTGTCTGAATCCTTTTGCAACCAGTCTTGCTTTATAGACATAGACATTCCCATCTTTGTTTGTTTTCAATTTGAACACCCACTTGCATCCAATAGGGTTAACTCCATCAGGCAAGTCGACCAGGGTCCAAACTTTATTCTCAGACATGGAGTCTAACTCGAATTTCATGGCCTCAAGCCATTTCTCAGAGTCTGGGCTCGTCAAAGCTTGTTTGTAGGTAGTAGGCTCTGAATTCTCCAAAATTATAATTTCATAGTTTTCAGTTAACAGGAAATCAACCAACCTCTTGTTTGGAATCCTTTCTCTACTAGACCTACGCGGGGCCTGAGCATCAAGAGAAATGTTCTCTTCAACTTCTTGAAGATCTTCGCTTGAATTAGTTTCAAGTGGGACGGTAGGAGGTTCACACGTTGAATACGTCATCTCCTGAACTAGACTTTCGTCTTGTCGGGCCGTCTCTGACATGGTGTGAACCATGTCCATTTGTTGCTCATCTCGAATTTCTTCGATAATTATTTTACTCCCACTTGTCTTTCTAGAAACAAATTCCTTTTCAAGAAAGACACCATCACGAGCAACAAATACTTTGTTCTCTTGACGGTTATAGAAGTAATAACCCCTTGTCTCTTTTGGATATCCCACAAAGAGACATTTATCTGACTTGGGTGCAAGCTTGTCTGATAGTAAACGTTTTACATAGACCTCACATCCCCAGATTTTAAGAAAAGACAAGTTTGGAGTTTTTCCATTCCATAACTCATATGTAGTCTTTTCTACAGCCTTTAACGGGCTTCTGTTTAGTGTGTGTGCAGCTGTTTCGAGAGCATATCCCCAAAAGGAAATCGGAAGATCAGCAAGACTCATCATTGATCGAACCATATCTAGCAAGGTTCGATTCCTCCTTTCAGATACACCATTCATCTGTGGTGTTCCTGGTGGAGTTAATTGTGAAAGAATTCCACAACCCTTTAGATGATCATCAAATTCTTGGCTCAAATACTCACTACCACGATCGGATCGTAGTGCTTTTATTGTCTTACCAAGTTGATTCTGTACTTCACTTTGGAACTCTTTGAATCTATCAAAAGATTCCGACTTATGTTTCATTAAGTATATATATCCATATCTACTCAAATCATCAGTGAAGGTAATGAAGTAGTTAAATCATCCCCTTGCCTTTGTGCTCATGGGACCACACATATCTGTATGTATGAGTCCTAAAAGATCGCTGGCCCTTTCACCTTTTCCAGTAAATGGTGATTTTGTCATCTTCCCCATTAAGCATGATTCACATACATCAAATGATTCGAAATCAAATGATGGAATTATACCATCCTTTTGTAACTTGTGAATACGCTTTCGGTTTATATGACCCATTCGACAATGCCAAATGTAGGTTAGGTTGAAATCATTTGATTTTTGTTTCTTGCTATCTATGTTATAGATTTGTAATAACCTATCAAGCACATATAAGCCATTTATCAATTTAGCATTGGCATAGAACATATTATTATAAGAAATGGAACAACACTTGTTCTTTATTTCAAAACAAAACCCTTCTAAATCCAAAACTGAAACAGAAATTATGTTCTTAGTTATTGAAGGAACAAAATAGCAATTATTTAGTTCTAAAATAAGCCCAGATGGCAAGTGTAGACTATAGCTCCCTATGGCAAGTGCAGCAACTCGTGCTCCATTCCCAACGCGTAGCTCTACCTCGCCTTCTGCCAGCTTCCTACTTCTTTTTAGTCCCTGCACATCATTAACTATGTGAGAACCACAACCGATATCAAATACCCATAAAGAAGTAGAAGTCAAATTGATTTCTATAACATATATACCTGAAGTGGAAGCCCCAGACTTCTTTTCCTCCAAGTATACCGGGCAGTTCCTCTTCCAGTGTCCTATCTTGTGACAGTGGAAGCACTTGCTTTCCGCAGCGACCTTTGGCTTGGTGGTTGGCTTAGGTTTTTCAGCAACAATGGCAACTTGCTTGCCTTTGTCCTTCTTTCCTGCCCATTTCTTCTTGAAACCCTTTCCCTTTTGAACCATCAAAACCTCTTTCTTTGGTTCAACCTTAGGGATGATCCTTTCAGCATTGACCAACAATCCATGCAGCTCTTGCAAAGTCTTTTCAGACTCATTCATATTGTAGGTCATTCTGAACTGATTGAAAATGTCAGGTAATGAGTGGAGAATAATGTCAGTAGCCAACTCAACCCTATAAGGGAATCCAAGTCGTTCCATGTTTTCGAAAAGACCCATCATTGCGAAAACATGGAGGCCAACAGCTTGACCCGGCTTCATGTGACATTCAAGTATCTCCCTATTAGTCTCATACCGCTCAACTCGGGCTTGTGTTTGAAACATTGCCCGCAGCTCTTGCATGATGGTATAAGCATCCTTGGTTTCGAACCTCTTTTGGAGGTTTGGCTCCATGGCTGCTATCATCAAGCAAGTGATTAGTATAGACTTATCACTGGCCAGTTTGGCACGACGTTTGTCTGCCTCAGTTGATTCATCAGTTACAACAGGAAGTGGGGTATCTAAGACGTCCTCTCGACCCTCAAACCTCAGAACAAGTCTTAAGGTCCTTTCCCAATTAAGGAAATTTTCACCATTCGGTCTGTCCTTTTCCAGAAAAGGACGAATGTTGAAACCGGAGTTGTTGTTGTTATTAGACATGGTATCTACAGACAGAAAAATAAAGCAAAGTTCAATTTTATGTTTATAAAGTAACCTAAAACATGCAAAGGTTTCTAGGTTGATCACCTATTCAATTTTAATGTCCCATGAATAAGTGTTTTACAAGATCCTATCAACATGCAACACTAAGCAGACGGAGGCCTTATCTTTAACGTTACATTATCAAGGTAAGTAAACTCTTTTACTAATTATAACAAATTATAACTCTTGTTTAGATGGATAAACATCGCATGTTTAACTATCTCTTGCTTCAAAATTCAAAACGCTTTTGATAATTTTGTTAGGGACAACCAAACTAAGTTGTAAAATTCGCAATTTTACCTTATATCCCAAAATTAATGATAACACCCTGCGGAGGCATGACCTATTACTATTAATTAAGGGTTTGATAAGTACTTTATGTTTGGAAAAGCAACCTTAATATTTACGGGATCTAAGTTTATTATGTTGTTATGAATTAGTGAACTCTATCGCATCAACAACCAACATACAATAAACTTATAAGCATTTTAAAGAATAATAAAATGCGAAAATAAAATGATCTAGTATGGCCCCTAATCTTAAGAACTAAGCATCAATGGCTCATTCTTGGACTCTTCATGGATCTCCATCCACCTTAGCCATGGGCCTTCTCTTGATGGACTCGTCTTTGGATTACATAAGTATCAAAATAATTTAAATAATAACTAAATTAAATAAATTACAAAAATACTTAACGATACGCAGATCGTATTTAAAATTACAAGAATACATCACGATACGCAGATCGTATTTTCTAACTTAATTTGGGCGATACTAGTCATACATAGCAATTATATCAAAATATAAAAGCCACATCATAATATCACATATTATTCTTGCCATCAATAAAAATATCAAATATTCTTAATTATAGCAAGTAGATAAAATATTTTAAGTAATTCCTAACCACCTAAAGATTCTATCCTATAATATCTAGCCTACTAATTTTAATTAGATTAACGAATAAAATTATGGAATTATTTAACTGAAAATCTGCTTAATATCCTGAAAATCTGTTTTAATGATTTTCCCAAAAAAAAAAAAAATTGAAAAAATTACTACTGGGCAGCAGCAAAACGTGGCTAGCAAGCCACGCTGCTGCTGCCGCAGCTCTTGTGGGAAATAAATTAAATCACAACCTTTTGTAAATTAATTTAGTGATCAAATTAAATTAAACATAAACTCCTTTATGCCTAATTCTACAAATTAATTTAAATCTCCATTTTAATTAATTTTAGGGCTATTCATATCAATTAACCTTAAATTCATATAAAACTCCTTTTACATGAATTAATTTGTCATACATAAACAATTTAAATATGAAAATACATATTAATTATATGAGTTGAATGAAATTAACATAAAATCTCTATTTTAATTTAATTTTAGCATTATTCATAAGTATTAATCTCTAATTCACACAAAACTCTTTTCACATGAATTAATTTTCATATATAAACAATTTAAATAAGAAAAATAGATTTATAATATAAATATAATTCTCGAAATTTTCGAAAAATTTGAGATCTAAAATTGAATTTTAATTTCGAAAATCAGGATTTTATTTTCTCTAAAATTCGGCCAAAACAAAATATTTTTCGAATTAAAAAAAAATTTAGGTCGATTTTTTTTTAAATTAAAATCGGCTATTAGGCAAATTAAATCAAATTTAATTAATCCAATTAAATAAAACATCCATAATTCAATTCCTCCCCTTAATCAATTACAATTAGTCAAGAACACATCAAAATAAATCTAATTATTATGACCAAAAATTATATGCAAGAGGCTAAAACTGATACCACTGTAAGATTCCATAAGTACTCTAAGCGAAATTTCATGAATCATATTCATAAGCACTTAAAACAGGATCTCATGCATATACATTCAAGGATCACATAATAGTTAAGAATTAACCTTTGAAGCGTGAATTCCACAAAGCTTGTATAACCCGGATAAAGAACCTCAATTGTGATTCCTCTACTTGGTCCACCAACCCGGATCAACACTCCACCAATGCTAGTTGGAAGGAAGAAATTCTTCTTCTACTTTAATGGAGTTTTTGTGACTTTAGGAAAGAATATGTGAGAGAAGAATAATAAGAGATATCTTGTATATTCCTTTTATTGCCTAACCAAATATATAAATATATTTAGGTTAGAAGGAGAATCACATCTCCTCTCCCCTCCTCTTGGTCGGCCACCCTAGAGCTCTTTTTGGGCTCTAGGTTTCTTTTGTTGATCCTAGGTTTTATGTGTGACCTAATAGGATCCATTATATTGGGCTTCGGGTTTATAATTTCCTACCCCAAAGTTCTATAGCAATCTCTAGCAAGATGTATAGACGACCCAATAGAACGAATTTATTATCTCCATAATACGATCCATAATATAATTAGTAATTGCATTTAAGTCGAGGACATAAATCCTTCACAATCATCAGTTTTTTGAAAAGATTAACACGAACATTGTTCACTTTTTCTTAGTCATAGCGACCTTTTGCTGTAATTCATACTTCACCTTATAATAAGTATGTATTCAATAAATATACCTTATGTGAATTAACAGTAATTGTGTCATTAAAACCGTCACTATATCTTTAGCTAAGAGAAAACAACTAATAGAAAGTTTGAAAAGGAACATAGTTACGTTTTACATTAGATATAGTAACCAATTGAAGTTAAGTGATTCTTTAAATCCAAAAGAGTCAGAATGGAAATTATCCAAATGAAAAACAAGACACATTGGGTGTAAAAGAGCGTAAAATAATGTGAGTTTAATAAGTGGTTAAGGTTTTTTCTGGATTTGAATCTCAGCATCAACTGGAACAATGGCAAAAGATTCAAGGAAAGGCAATGGTGGAAAGAAGAAATCGAAAAGTTCGAAACAATCTGTATCTCAAAAATCGAAGCTGAAAATGTTACGCAAACCTCAATCGGGGGATGCGCGGAAGATGAAGAGTGTAAATGATGTGCAGGACATTCCAGCTCTCAGTTGGTCTTCTGAGAAAGATGATACTAAATCTCATGAATCCCTAGCTATGGATTTAACGATTCAGGACAAGGCGAACTCCGAGGCTGCTAGAACTCGATTATCGGACTGGATCTCCTCTGTTCGAACTCCGACGAGACAATCTGGTCCATCTCAAGTAAGTTTTTCCCCTTCTCCTCATCCTATGCAAGTTTTGAATAGTAATTCTTGTAATGTTTGGAGTAAATCGCTGTTTGGCCATATGAGGGAGGAGGGTTTGGACTTAACTCGGATTGAAAATTCTGATAAGAATGTTGAACATAGTGATATGGTGAAAATTACTTGTGATGATGTTGAGCCTGAAATTGCTTACTGGCAATCTGCAATTGTTTGTTACATTTTAGGTGTTAAACCCCCATTTCGCATTATTGATGGGTTCATTAGAAGGATTTGGGGTAAGTTTGGGGTAGAGAAGGTAGCTATGATGCATAATGGTGTCTTTGTGGTTCGTTTTAGAACTGTGGATGAAAAAATAAGAGCTATGAATGCTGGTCCTATACTATATGATAGGAAACCTGTGATAATGAAGGAATGGACACCTGAACTGGATTTACTTAATGCTGATGTTAAGGTGGTGCCAACTTGGATCAAGTTGTCAGGGCTTCCATTGAAATACTGGGGGAAAACAACTCTCAATAAATTGGCAAGTCAAATAGGTAAGCCAATTAGAACAGATAGAGCCACTGCACAGAAAGACATATTGGAGTTTGCTAGAATTTTAGTTGAAGTAAAAGTTGATCAAGACCTCCCTAAGGAGATTAGTTTTGAGAATGAAAAGGGTATGATCATGACTCGGGTTATTCAATACGAATGTAAACCTATTTTTTGTGGTGATTGTAAGGGGATAGGACATAATGCAGAGGAGTGTAGGCAAAAACGGTTTGAAGTTGCTAAGAATAAGATAAGGCCTAAGCAGGTGTGGGTGCCCAAAAAAGTTCCAGAAAATAGTGTTACCAGAAGGGAGGTTGTAAGAGCTAGTCATGGCACCCTGGCTCATTTGGTAGAAAGGGAGTAGGGGGAGGATGCAGTGGAACCTACTGTGATTATTCAGAGCAGCCTGGTTCTAATGGTTGTAAGGAAGATAACTTAAGCTAAGGTGGGCAAGGAGGTATGCAAATAGGGGATATTCATTGTATAATCCATGAGGGGGTTAATTATGAGCCTCCAAATGGATAACTTGGGATTTTGGAACACTAGGGGCTTTAATAGCCCCAATAAGTATGGTGATGTGAAGTGGTTCCTTGATCATCATACTATTGGTTTGTTTGGGTTGCTGGAAACTAGAGTCAGGAGTAAGAATTTTGCTAAGGTTTTTGCTAGGTTTGGTGGTACATGGAGTGTAGCTACTAACTATCACTACCATAAAGGAGGGAGAATTTGGTTGCTATGGACTCCTTCCAAATTTGTTGTTAATATTCTTGAATGCTCTGCACAATTCATTCATTGTGAAGTGGTGCAAGTTAGTTCAGGAAAGAAGTGGTTTGTGACTATGGTGTATGGTTTTAATGATGGGAAGGATAGGTTGCAGTTGTGGGCTGATTTGAAGAGATTGAGCAGGAATATTAATGGAGCTTGGGTGGTTGGAGGGGATTACAATAATGTATTGCAGTTAAATGAAAGAATTGGTTCAGCCATTACTCTTAATGAAGTGGTGGATTTTCAGCAATGCTTAAGGATTTGCAATCTTCAGGAGCAGACAAATGTTGGTCCATTCTTTACTTGGTCTAATAAACAAGAGGGTGATGCTAGGGTGTTCTCTAGGAATGATCGGGTGGTGGTCAATGATAGATGGATGGAGTTGTTCCCTGACTCAATTACAATGTTGTTCCCTGAGAGTCTTTCAGACCATTGTCCTTGTTTGATTAAGTTAACTAGTCACACAAATTCTAAACCTAAACCTTTTAGGTTTTTTAACATGTGGACTCATTCTGAGAGCTTTCTTAGTAGAGTTCAGGAAGCATGGCAGGAGGATATCCAAGGAGTGTCGATGTTCAAAATAGTGACTAGATTAAAGAAGTTGAAGAAGTCTTTGAAGGAGCTGAATAGAGATAAGTTTGCAGATATTGAGACTAAGGCTGATGAGGCTTATAAGAATCTCCTGCAGGTTCAGCAACAAGTGCACTTGGATCCCTTGAATCAACAGTTGTATGGGCCAGAGGAGGCAGCTAGATTAGATTATGTGGATTTGAATAAAGCTAGAATCAGTTTTCTTCAGCAAAAAGTGAAACAAGAATGGCTGAAGAATGGTGACTCAAACACAAGTTATTTTCATGCCTGTATTAAACAAAGGAGATGCCAGAATAAGGTGTGTAGAATAAAAAACATTGCTGGTGAATGGAAAGAGGGAGGTGATGAGATAGAAGAAGCTTTTTTGGAATTTTATAAAGAGTTGTTGGGTACTGAAAATCCTTCTACACATCATGTGAGTAGCAGAGTGCTTCAGGAAGGGTCTGTGGTCACTGAGGAGCAACAAAATGCACTGTGTGCTCCTTTTACAGGCGAAGATGTCAAGTCTGCCTTCTTTGATATAGATGATAGTAAATCTCCGGGGCCAGATGGTTATACAAGTTGCTTTTTCAAGGAAGCCTGGCCTTGCATTGGGGAAGACCTTGTAGCAGCTGTGCTGAATTTCTTTCAAACAGGTAAATTGCTTAAACAAGTAAATGCTACAACTCTTTACCTTATTCCTAAAACTGAGCAGTCTTCTGATGTTACTCAGTTTCGTCCTATAGCTTGCTGTAATGTTATATATAAAGCTATCTCCAAAATGTTGTGTAGTAGGCTTAAGATTGTGTTGCCTAGTATTATAGATCAAGTTCAGAGTGCTTTTGTTGAAAATAGGGTTATAATGCACAATATCTTTATCTGTCAAGACATGCTCAAAAGTTATAAAAGGAAGGCTCTTCCTGCTAGGTGTACTATGAAAGTAGACTTGATGAAAGCCTATGATTCTCTTAATTGGAATTTTATTAGAGATCTACTGATTGGCTTGAAGTTTCCCACAAGATTTGTTGGTTGGATTATGGAATGTATAACTACTCCTTCATTCTCATTGAGTATAAATGGTGGGTTGTATGGCTTCTTCCAAGGTAAGAGAGGGATTAGACAGGGAGATCCCATCTCTCCCTTGATTTTTGTAATTGTCATGGAATACTTCACCAGATTGATGAAGAAAATGAGCCATAGAGAGGAATTCAAGTTCCATCATAGATGTGCTGCTTTGAGGATCCATCACCTATTTTTTGCTGATGATTTGATGTTATTTAGCAAGGGTGATATTCATTCTGTGGTGTTGCTTGTTAGAACTTTGAAAGCTTTTGCAGAAGCTTCTGGTTTGGAGGCTAGCCCTGCCAAAACAGCCATATATTTTGGAAATGTGGCTGATTCTGATCTGCAAAGGATTCTTCAGTTAACTGGGTATAAAAAAGGAAATTCTCCTTTTCGATACCTAGGTGTGCCTATTACTTCCAAGAGGTTGTCAAAAGCTGATTGTGATGTGTTGGTTGATAGGATGCTCAAAAGAATCATGAGTTGGAGTTCAAGACATCTGTCTTATTCAGCAAGAACAACTCTAGTTAATGCAGTCCTCATGAGTCTGCATATTTATTGGGCCCAAATTTTATTGTTACCTAAATGTGTGCTTAAAAGAATTACCCAAGTGTGTAGAGCCTTTTTGTGGGAAGGTAAGATGGTGCTGAATAAGTCTCCTCCTGTGGCTTGGGATTGGGTTTGTAAACCTAAGAAGAATTGTAATCCCCCATAATTTTAAAGGATTTTATAAATATATTTTATCACATATATATTTATATTTTAGTTGAAATGATTTTACTATTTAAAGTAGGTTGACTATTTTTAAAAAGTCAAATGAAATTATTTTAAGAATGTAATAAAGTTGAAAATATTTTAATTAGTCATGCTTTGAAAAAGGTTTGAAATACGAATTTGATTTGGAAAAGAAGTCTAAGTGGACTTGAGGAACCCAAATTCTAAGTAGATTAGAAAAAGGAGTTATATTGATGCTAGGAGTTCTAATTTATCAATCCTAGTTGTCATCAAATTATATTCAAAATCAATCTCCTTTTCCTAAGCCCAAAAAGAAAACCCTACCTATAAATACCCTAAGCCCAATTATTTGCCCTACACAAACTATTTTTTTCTTCACTCTTCCTCTCAATTCTCACGGTTCTCTCTCTCTCCTCTTCCACGTGATTTTTCTTTTGTTCTTCCTCTCAAGTTTTCTTTCTTCTTCTTCAAGTAACGCTTTCTTCTTCGCTAAGAAACGTCACCACCGCCGTCAATCACCGGTGAACCGCCGCTGCTGCCGCCGTTGCTCTTCCTTGGCCGGCGCATCATCCTCCTTTCCTCTTGTGTTGGTTTAATTCTTTTCTTCTTTCTCAAGTTTCCATTAAAGACTATGTTTTTATGCTTTATTTTAATGTTAATCATGATTATTGATTTTAATTTACTGTTTTAGTAAATAATCTTGATTCATATATATATTATATTATAAGAATAAAAATTCAGATTTAATTATTATTGTTAGATTGAAGTTTTAATAATTAAAGCATGGATTTTTAGGGTGTTAATTATTAGAAAACCATAGTAGCATATTATATACTATGAGATTGATTGAATTTATGATTTTGAGCATGTTTAAGTGGGTTTAAAGAAGGTTTCATGATTTTATAAGTTGCTGGAATTTCAGAAAGTAATTTATTTAGGGAGTTTTAAGAATTTTAATTACTAGTATGGTAGTACTATGCTAGGAATTAAAAGTAATTGGAGTTTTGGTAGAAAAATCAGCTTTTGAAATGTTTAAAAGGGATTTTAAATATTTTTAAGTTGCTGTCTTTTTATTTAAGAGTATTGATTTTAGTTATATTTGATTTCTAGGCGGAGAGTATTCCGTAGGAGATTTTTAAAGGGGCTAAAGTGGCCAGTCGACTAGTTTACACGAGGTACGTACATACCTATGTGATGATTGAGATAGTATCATGATTTTATGAAGAAGAATTAAGTAGTATCATGTATAGGAACTATGTTGAGTTCATGTATGATATTTATTATGTTGGATTTTGCATGTTTATGCATGTGTGCAAACATGTTGATTATAATAATTGATTTTGAGTAGAATATCATGTTTGTATGGAATATTGATGCAAGCATGTTAATGGGATGGGAACTTTAATTATTAATTCACATGGGGGAATTAATATATTATTAAGATTGATTCATGATTATTCATGTGTTCCCTTATAAGTATTATTTTCACTACTTTATGAGGACTGTGGGCCTTATTTGGTAAGTTGATAAGTATGCCTTTTAAAGGTAAGTTTGATTGTTGGCTAGGTTCAACAAATGAGAAAGTTAAGATATAAAGAAAGTAAGTTTTGGATTGTAAGTTGTGACCACTTATTAAATCCTAAGATAAAAAAAGTTCAGTTGTGAATGTTGAATTGTTATTTCTGTATTGCTTGAATGTGTGTCATAACAAGTAATAATCTGTAAAGAACGTAAAGTGTAACAAGGATGGTTATAGACTTTAGACTGGTGCACGTCTAGAGTTGGACATTAGGAGTTGGGGTACATGGTGAGCGAGCCATGGCTTTTTACAGGAGATGGATTGATCACCATCCCTTTTTCAGTTAGCAAAGGTTCCTCGATATCGCAGGTCATTTCTGGAATACGTGGTAGCTCCCGTATTTCGTCTTCGTAATGAAGGCATTAGTAGATAAGACAACTTAGGTCCAATAACTATTCCATTTGAGTAATAAAAAGATGTTTAGAGTTTAGTTCAGTAGAAGTTGTCTGCAGAAATGTTATATGATTATATTATTATTTATCCCTGCATGTTATTATTTAGTATCATGTTAGGTAAGTTTATTTATTACTATGTAGTACTCAGCTTTGCTGATTACGTGCTTTGTTTGTATGTGTTGATCATGGCTTTGCCTTATTGATCCTGTGATGACCCAATTTTGGTGAGCAGACTCTCTAGAGCATTGACATTTACAGGTTCGCAGATGTAGCATCATTGGGAATCTGGGAATGGAGAGCTTGTGTAATTTAAGTTGTCATATGTCACATTATTAGGAACGTATTTTAAATAAGTTCGTTTGAGTAGACATTTAAAGTTAATTGTTTTTAAAGTATTTAGTTATTTATTTGTTTATGACAATAAAGTATGAAGTTCAATTAATTGTTTTCCGCTGCAAAATTCTGAATAAGCCGATACGTTATCACACGGGCGATAATACTTGGGTAATTCTCTAAGTTTTATATTATAAAGGTATTTCTGAAAAGAGAGAATTATCGGGGTGTTACAAAGTGGTATCTGGGAGCTTTAGGTTATTTTCAAAACTTTTAGGCGCCTAATTAACTTACTAGTTATTTGAATAAACTTTTAGAATTGCTCATACTTATTCATTTTATAGAAATATGTTTTCTGAATATACAAATTTTTTTTTTTTAAGAGGACCGAATTATTTTTAGATGGTTCGAAATTTTTTTTTATGCTTCGAATTTTTTTTTTATTATTATTTTGTCCGAAATTTTTATTTATTTATTTTTTTTCGACCGAAAGAAAAAAAAAATTATTTTGGCTCGGGATTTTTTTTTAAGAGGTCCGAAAATTATTTTGTTAGTCGTAAATTTTTCGACACTTATTATTATTATCTTATAAAAGTGTCTGCATTATTTTTCATGCCTTTGAAGTTTTACTTGTTGCATGGTGAGAATGGGTAGTATAGAAGGGCATATAGGATAGACATATTATATGCCTGCATTGAATAGTTAGTTCAGCATGTTAATATGCTTATTCCCTGCTAACTATTCATGAGTATTTTCTTCCCTGCTAACTGTTTATATTTTTCTTCCCTGCTGATTGTTATACTTTGTGCCTATGATGTTGAGGGCATCTTTTATTATTGTTGTTGGGAATTACGTACAGGGAGAGTACTCAAAATGTAATTGAAAATTGTATCTGTTGTAGATCCTTAATCATGTCTGCCAGAGTAGGGAGTTACCAAAATCCTATTGTATTAAGTGATGATGAAAGTGACGATAATGTGCATGTCATTGATAATGAATATACCGGTTTTGAGTGGGTTATGCGTAAGATATTAAGGTCAGAGGTGGACAGTGATGATGAGCTCATTGTGGAGTTCGACCGTGCTAGGGGTCAAACCAGAAGAGACATTTACCATGCATCATTCAGGGTTGAAACTGATTCAGAGTCAGAGGATGAAGAGCCTCAACCTTCAAGGAGATCCAAACGACAAAGGAGATATGTCGAATATTATGATGAGGACATAGATGAGTTTGAAGATGAGATCTTCGTACCTGAGCTATACATAGAATTTGAGGACAGAAATGATAATGTGTTACCTTAGGTTACTATTTATTTTTTTTTATTTTTATTCTTACTACTAGCGAGTAGAGGAATAATATATTATATAATAAGGTTGGTTAGTGGACCAACAGTGATAGAATAGTTTCATACAATTATTGTTTTCTTTTAGGAAGGTATAATATTATAGTAGCATTCATTTTATTTAAATACCCGTTATGGAAGAATAAAAGTTACTATTTATTTATAAGAGTGAGTAAGAATTTATTCTGGGCACGTGATGGGAATATTTTATTTTACTTTTTTTTTTTTTCTTTGCGATTATATTCATGCTTGTTTGCTTCTACTTGCATGTTGATGTGAATATATTTTATATGGATGATTATGTGATTATTAGAGAACATTTCATGTTGAACTTGGAACTAGTTGAGAAATTGTTTGTTGATGCGATCTTTAATGATCAAATCAAATGTTGCATTCTTAGATGGAAATGTGAGTGATGCTGGAACCTAAAATAGGATTATATTACTTACAGGTCCCGAAGTAGAATGGCTAACAACAACGACCTAGCTGCTGCTATTCGCCTCTTGGCGGAAAAATTGACTCAGGAGCGAGTTGAGCGTCCTGAGACTGCTGGGGAAATGTTCGAAAGACTAGCTAAGGTTAAGCCACCATACTATAAGGGGCAAGCCGACCCAACCTTCTTAGAAAACTGGATTAGGGAGTTTGAGAAACTTTTTGAGGTTGTGAACTGCCCTGAAAATATGAGAGTGGGTCAGGCTGTGCTATATCTGAAAGATGAAGCTGATTTATGGTGGAGAGAGAGTGGAGCTAAATTGAGTGCTGTGGAAGGATTCAATTGGGATGCATTTGTGACTACCTTGAGAGGGAAGTTTTACCCTGCTTTTATGAGGAAGCAAAAAGCCCAAGAATTCATTAACCTTAGGATGGGTAGTATGACCATCTTTGAGTACTACGGCAAATTCATAGCCCTATCCAGATTTGCACCTGAGGTTGTAGCAACTGAGGAGCTTAAAGCTCAGAGGTTTGAACAAGGTTTAACTGATGAGATACAGCTGGGATTAGGGGGAGAGACCTTTACGTCCCTAGATGTTGTGTATGGGAGAGCATCTCATATCTATGGTCTGCAGTCAAGGAGAGATAAGAAAAATGTAGTAGTAGGCGATAAGAGGAAAGATTTTAATGCTGGGGGAAACCAAGGGAATTTCAAGAGAAGCCGGAATGGTAATGGGAATTTCCAAGGGAGGAACAACCAGGATAATCGCAGCAAGGGTAGACCTGAGAGAGTGCATCACTGCAAATTCTGTGACAAAAATCATCCTGGGAAAGACTGTAAGGGAGAACCAGTGACTTGTAACTACTGCCAAAAGAAAGGTCATAGGGAGTACGAGTGCTACTCTAAGCATGGTAAGGATCAGAAAGGTCAGGGGAGTGGAAATCAGGTCAGATCAGGGTTCAACCAGTCAGGGAACCAAGGTCCTAAGTCTGGAGGACAGCAGAATACTCAGGGGAACTATAATAAGCCTGCAAGTGAGAACCCCAACCAAGGTAAGCCTGCGGGAAAAATGTTCGTGATGAGTCGAAAGGAAGCTGAAAAATCCGCCGACGTAGTTTCTGGTAATTTTTATATTAACTCAGTCCTTGTTAAAACATTATTTGATTCGGGGGCGACTTATTCTTTCGTTTCGTCGTCTGTTATCCGAAGTATGGGTTTAGTAGATCCTGAAGAAATTGATTTACCTGTTAGTATACCTACTGGTGAGACCATAAGGTGTACCAAATTGTTTAAAAACTTGCCTCTAAAGATAGGAGACTGTGTTTTTCCTTCTGACTTGATAGAGTTTAATCTGGGAGACCTGGATGTAATTCTGGGGATGGATTGGCTAAGTTTATACAAGGCCAAAATAGATTGTGAAGTTCAGAAAGTAGTTCTAAGGAATCCTTTGGGTAAGTTGACTTCGTATCGACGTTTTGGGAAATCCAAGAGCTTTGGGGTTATCTCCGCAATGCAAGTAAAGAAGTTGATGAAGAAGGGGTGTGAGTTGTATTTCTGTAGTGTGCAAGATGTGAGTAAAGAAGTAGGGGTGAATATCGAAAATGTTCCGATTGTGAATGAGTTTATGGACGTGTTTCCGAGTGAGATCTCGGGTATGCCGCCTGTTAGAGCTGTTGAGTTCACCATAGACTTAATTCCTGGAACTGCACCAATATCTAAAGCACCCTATAGAATGGCACCTCCGGAAATGAGTGAGTTGAAGACGCAGTTGCAAGAGTTGATCGATAAGGGTTATATTAGACCTAGTGCATCACCTTGGGGAGCTCCTGTGTTGTTTGTTAAGAAGAAAGATGGGAGTATGAGGTTATGTATCGATTATAGGGAATTGAATAACGTAACCATCAAGAATAAGTACCCTTTGCCTAGGATAGATGACCTATTTGATCAATTAAATGGAGCGAGCGTGTTCTCAAAAATTGATTTGCATTCGGGGTATCACCAGTTGAGAGTAGCAAATAAGGATATACCTAAGACTGCATTTAGGACTCGTTACGGTCATTATGAGTTCACTGTAATGCCTTTTGGGTTAACCAATGCACCTGCCATATTTATGGATTTAATGAATAGGATCTTCCATGAGTTTCTAGATAAGTTTGTGGTAGTTTTCATTGATGACATTCTGATATATTCGAGAAATGAAGATGAGCATGATAAGCACTTGAGGATCATTTTGGAGACATTGAGGAAAAACCAATTGTATGCCAAGTTCTCAAAGTGTGAATTCCGTTTGGAGAAAGTAGCGTTTACGGGTCACTATGTGTCTAAGGAGGGAGTCTCGGTAGATCCCGCCAAAATTCAAGCCGTGAGAGTGAGTGGCCAACTCCAAAGAGTGTGTCAGATATCAGAAGTTTCCTAGGTCTAGCTGGTTATTATAGGAGATTTGTGAAAGATTTCTCAAAAATAGCAAGACCTATGACCAACTTGATGAAGAAGGAGTCAAAATTTGAGTGGAGTGAAAAGTGTGAAGAAGCCTTTCAGATTTTAAAAGATCGTTTAACCTCTGCACCTGTTTTGACCCTACCTGATGGGAATGAGGGATTTGAGGTATATAGTGATGCTTCGAAGAATGGTTTGGGATGTGTGTTGCAACAGAATGGGAAGGTGATTGCGTATGCATCGCGTCAGTTGAAACCTTACGAGGCTAATTACCCTACCCATGATCTAGAGTTAGCTGCCATTGTGTTCGCTTTGAAGATTTGGAGACACTATCTGTATGGGGTAACTTGTAAGATATTCACAGACCATAAGAGCTTGAAGTACATCTTTACCCAGAAAGACCTCAACATGAGGCAGAGGAGATGGCTAGAGTTGATCAAGGACTATGACTTAGACATCCAATACCATGAAGGGAAGGCAAATGTAGTCGCTGATGCACTGAGTAGAAAGTCGAGCCATAGCATGAATGCCTTGATAGTTCCTGAGGAGTTGTGTCGAGATATGCAAAGGCTTAGCCTAGAGATTCTAAATCCTGGGGAGGTCGAGGCAAGGTTGAGTGTTTTGTCATTGGGATTGTCAATTCTAGACGAAATTAAAGAAGGTCAAGTCGGGGATGAGCATCTAGAGAAGATTAAGGAGAAGATGAGCCAGGGAAAAGAAGGTGATTTCAAGATCTATGATGATGGTAGTTTGAGGTTCAAAGGAAGGTGGTGTGTTCCACAAAAATGTGATGAGCTTAATAGACGTCTTATGGATGAGGGCCATAATACACCGTACTCTGTGCACCCTGGGGGTGACAAGTTATATAAAGACCTTAAGCAGATCTATTGGTGGCCAAACATGAAGCGTGAGGTTGCCGAGTTCGTGTCCAAGTGTCTAACCTGTCAAAAAGTCAAAATAGATCATAAGCGACCCATGGGAAAAGTTCAACCATTAGAGGTTCCGGGATGGAAGTGGGATTCCATATCGATGGATTTTGTAACTGCTTTGCCTAGAACAAGGAGTGGCAATGATACTATTTGGGTTATTGTGGACCGTCTGACGAAGTCGGCCGTGTTCATACCGATCAAAGAGACATGGAAGAAGAAGCAACTTGCGAAGACGTATGTTAAGCATGTGGTGAGACTACATGGAGTTCCAAAGGATATCATTTCTGACCGTGACTCTAGGTTTCTTTCGAAATTTTGGCAGAAGGTCCAATTAAATCTTGGGACAACATTGAAAATGAGTACAGCCTTTCACCCTGCGACTGATGGTTAGACTGAGAGGACTAACCAGACGATGGAGGATATGTTGAGAGCATGTGCTATTGATTTCCAAGGTAGTTGGGAGGACCACTTAGACCTGATCGAGTTTTCTTATAACAATAGTTACCATGCGAGTATTAAGATGGCACCTTTCGAGGCCTTATATGGACGGAAATGTAGAAGCCCCATTTGTTGGAATGACTTTAGTGAGAATATAGTTTTGGGGACGGAATTTATTGAAGAAACCGTCAAGAATGTCGAGCGATTCGAGCTAGAATTCAAGCCGCGCAAGATAGACGTAAGAGTTATGCCGACTTGAAGCGGCGTGAAGATGAGTTTGCTATAGGTGATAAGGTGTTCTTGAAAGTATCACCCACTAAGGGCGTCATGAGATTTGGGAAAAAGGGCAAGTTAAGTGCTAAGTATGTAGGCCCATATGAGATTCTGGAGCGAATTGGGAAAGTAGCCTACCGATTGGCTTTGCCAATGGAGTTTGAAAAGATGCATGACGTGTTCCATATTTCTCAACTTAAACATTATATTCCTGATGAACGCCATGTCCTAGAGCCTGAGCGAATTCAGATCGATAGTAGCCTCACATATGAGGAAAGGCCTGTCAGGATTCTCGACCGAAAAGTGCGTAGTACACGCAATAAGGATGTCCATATCGTGAAAGTACTTTGGTCTAACCACGAATCTGAAGAGGCAACGTGGGAAGCCGAAGATGAGATGAAAAAGAAGTATCCAGATCTGTTCCTTGAGGTGAGTTACGAGGGCGTAACTCGTTTTCTTTAAGGGGGATAGAATGCGATAAATTTCGCGCTTTTTGTCTACTTTTATGAGATTTTTATGCACATGTATGCCAATGATTGACAATTTGCACATGTTAGTGCTAAAGACGTAGACTCTCCGCATAAGAAAGCGTGTTCATAAGTAACACAAGTGTTTTAAGTTAGCAAAAGTGTGCACAAGTGGCACAATTCTTTGTAAACTTTTACAAAGATGAGTTCAAGTTTTGAAAGATATGTGAGTTTTCGTGTCAAGTTTCGGGACGAAACTTCTTTTAAGGGGGGTAGACTGTAATCCCCCATAATTTTAAAGGATTTTATAAATATATTTTATCACATATATATTTATATTTTAGTTGAAATGATTTTACTATTTAAAGTAGGTTGACTATTTTTAAAAAGTCAAATGAAATTATTTTAAGAATGTAATAAAGTTGAAAATATTTTAATTAGTCATGCTTTGAAAAAGGTTTGAAATACGAATTTGATTTGGAAAAGAAGTCTAAGTAGACTTGAGGAACCCAAATTCTAAGTAGATTAGAAAAAGGAGTTATATTGATGCTAGGAGTTCTAATTTATCAATCCTAGTTGTCATCAAATTATATTCAAACTCAATCTCCTTTTCCTAAGCCCAAAAAGAAAACCCTACCTATAAATACCCTAAGCCCAATTATTTGCCCTACACAAACTATTTTTTTCTTCACTCTTCCTCTCAATTCTCACGGTTCTCTCTCTCTCCTCTTCCACGTGATTTTTCTTTTGTTCTTCCTCTCAAGTTTTCTTTCTTCTTCTTCAAGTAACGCTTTCTTCTTCGCTAAGAAACGTCACCACCGCCGTCAATCACCGGTGAACAGCCGCTGCTGCCGCCGTTGCTCTTCCTTGGCCGGCGCATCATCCTCCTTTCCTCTTGTGTTGGTTTAATTCTTTTATTCTTCCTCAAGTTTCCATTAAAGACTATGTTTTTATGCTTTATTTTAATGTTAATCATGATTATTGATTTTAATTTACTGTTTTAGTAAATAATCTTGATTCATATATATATTATATTATAAGAATAAAAATTCAGATTTAATTATTATTGTTAGATTGAAGTTTTAATAATTAAAGCATGGATTTTTAGGGTGTTAATTATTAGAAAACCATAGTAGCATATTATATACTATGAGATTGATTGAATTTATGATTTTGAGCATGTTTAAGTGGGTTTAAAGAAGGTTTCATGATTTTATAAGTTGCTGGAATTTCAGAAAGTAATTTATTTAGGGAGTTTTAAGAATTTTAATTACTAGTATGGTAGTACTATGCTAGGAATTAAAAGTAATTGGAGTTTTGGTAGAAAAATTAGCTTTTGAATATGTTTAAAAGGGATTTTAAATATTTTAAAGTTGCTGTCTTTTTATTTAAGAGTATTGATTTTAGTTATATTTGATTTCTAGGCGGATAGTATTCCGTAGGAGATTTTTAAAGGGGCTAAAGTGGCCAGTCGACTAGTTTACACGAGGTACGTACATACCTATGTGATGATTGAGATAGTATCATGATTTTATGAAGAAGAATTAAGTAGTATCATGTATAGGAACTATGTTGAGTTCATGTATGATATTTATTATGTTGGATTTTGCATGTTTATGCATGTGTGCAAACATGTTGATTATAATAATTGATTTTGAGTAGAATATCATGTTTGTATGGAATATTGATGCAAGCATGTTAATGGGATGGGAACTTTAATTATTAATTCACATGGGGGAATTAATATATTATTAAGATTGATTCATGATTATTCATGTGTTCCCTTATAAGTATTATTTTCACTACTTTATGAGGACTGTGGGCCTTATTTGGTAAGTTGATAAGTATGCCTTTTAAAGGTAAGTTTGATTGTTGGCTAGGTTCAACAAATGAGAAAGTTAAGATATAAAGAAAGTAAGTTTTGGATTGTAAGTTGTGACCACTTATTAAATCCTAAGATAAAAGAAGTTCAGTTGTGAATGTTGAATTGTTATTTCTGTATTGCTTGAATGTGTGTCATAACAAGTAATAATCTGTAAAGAACGTAAAGTGTAACAAGGATGGTTATAGACTTTAGACTGGTGCACGCCTAGAGTTGGACATTAGGAGTTGGGGTACATGGTGAGCGAGCCATGGCTTTTTACAGGAGATGGATTGATCACCATCCCTTTTCGCTTAGCAAAGGTTCCTCGATATCGCAGGGTCATTTCCGGAATACGTGGTAGCTCCCGTATTTCGTCTTCGTAATGAAGGCATTAGTAGATAAGACAACTCAGTCCAATAACTATTCCATTTGAGTAATAAAAAGATGTTTAGAGTTTAGTTCGGTAGAAGTTGTCTGCAGAAATGTTATATGATTATATTATTATTTATCCCTGCATGTTATTATTTAGTATCATGTTAGGTGAGTTTATTTATTACTATGTAGTACTCGGCTTTGCCGATTACGTGCTTTGTTTGTATGTGTTGATCATGGCTTTGCCTTATTGATCCCGTGATGACCCAATTTTGGTGAGCGAGACTCTCTAGAGCATTGACATTTACGAGGTTCGCAGATGTAGCATCATTGGGAATGCGGGAATGGAGAGCTTGTGTAATTTAAGTTGTCATATGTCACATTATTAGGAACGTATTTTAAATAAGTTCGTTTGAGTAGACATTCAAAGTTAATTGTTTTTAAAGTATTTAGTTATTTATTTGTTTATGACAATAAAGTATGAAGTTCAATTAATTGTTTTCCGCTGCAAAATTCTGAATAAGACGATACGTTATCACACGGGCGATAATACTTGGGTAATTCTCTAAGTTTTATATTATAAAGGTATTTCTGAAAAGAGAGAATTATCGGGGTGTTACAAGAATGGTGGGCTGGGTGTTCAAGACTGTATGCTTTGGAATACAGCAGTTGTTGGTAAATTTATTTGGCAGATTGCGCAAAAGCATGACTTGCTTTGGATTAAATGGATACACAGTGTCTATTTAAGGGATGAAGATTGGTGGGAATATAAAGTTCCCACTAGTGCTAGCTGGGTTTGGAGATGCTTTTGTAAAGCCCGGAATGTTTTTAGAAGTGCTTATAATAACAATGCTTGGTTGAATGGCACTAAGCAATATTCTATCAAGGAGGGGTATCGCTGGCTTCAAGGCGATCTAGAGAAAGTTCCTTGGCATTATTTGGTTTGGAATTCCACAAACATTCCTAAACACTCTTTTATAGCATGATGGCTTGTTGCTCTAGGGAAGCTTAGAACTAGAGTCATTCTTGCAAAAGCGGGTCTCTGCCAAAATACAGTATGCTTGTTGTGCTCTACAGGGGAGGATTCATGTCAACACTTAATTTTTAAGTGCCCTTGCAGTGCTCAAGTATGCAGCAAGATTATGGGATGGATTGGGGTTAGTACTTTGGGTCAAGAAAACTTGTATAGTGTATGGAAGAAGTGGGGGAGGAAGTTTCGTAGCAAGAAGAGACAAAAGCTGTGTTACTCAGTCATTACTGCTATGGTATATCACCTGTGGAGAGCACGTAACCATTCCTTATGGAATGATGCTGTGATGATCCCTGTTGTTATCAGCAAGAATATCCAAGTGGATATCTGTGAAAGATTCAAGAGTCTGGTGGAGTTGAATTGGAATGCAGATGATAAGATTTGGTTTCATCAGTTAGTTAGTAGTTGTGTGTACTAATTGTAGTCTGGTGCTTTGTTGCTTGCCGTTAGTTGTTTTGTTGTTGCTTTGTTGTACCGTACTTGAGTTTAGGTTGTATTGGTGGTTTTTGGTTTTCTTTTGTTAATATTACTTACTTTATACCCAAAAAAAAGAGTCAGAATGACAAGAATCAGAGTAACATACAATAACGACATTATAACGAAAAGAACACTATGTCCTAAAAATGAGTATTTCAGAAACCAAGTATTTTGCAAAAGAATGACAATAATAAAGAAACATACAGTAACTACATTATAAAAAAAAAAAAGATCTCTTCGTCCTACCAACACCACCACCTCGAGTTCTAGCCATGGCAGATTTTGCAAAAATTGAAAGTTATGTGTGTGTGAAGAAGAAATTAGAAAGAGAAACTCAAGATTTTCCAAAATAAGAGAGAGAAAGGTGTGTAAAGAAGAAGAATTTCCAGTTAAGCGAGGGAAGAAGAAGATTTTGGAAAAAGGGAAAAAAAATGCTCGAAGGGGGAAGAGAGAGAAGATATGCGTGAATCGTGATATTAGTTGCGCCTTCTCACACGTGCAAAACTTTTTATGAGCTTTGATCCATACTAATATTAGTGTGGACCAGGTTCATTTAAGAATTTATGTGGCTATAAAACCCCCCAAGTGTTACTTGATGTCCCAAACATTATCTCTAGTTCTTGTCTTAAAGACTTAAAGAAAAACTAAAGATACACGATGTATAGCCGCCACCACCACCAAGCCTCACTCATCTCTATATCTCTTTTCCTCCTACTCCTTTCCTCCACTCTTTCGGCCGAGCTATGCCACCCACAGGACAAAAAAACCCTCTTCAATATCAAAAAAGCCTTCAACAATGCCTACATTTTCGCCTCATGGACTCATAACACCGACTGTTGCGAATGGTACTTGGTCGAATGCGACGAAACCACCCACCGCATCACCTCCCTTATCGTCTCGAAAGAAGACGCTGTTGGTGACCTCCCTTACCTTGAATCACTCACTTTCCATAAGCTCCCTAAGCTTACCGGTCACATCCCTCAAGCCATTTCCAAACTTAAAAACCTTAAATTTCTTATGCTTAGCTACAACAACCTCACGGGTACAGTCCCAGACTTTCTTAGCCAGCTCAATAAATTAACCTACATAAACCTTGCCGTTAACAAACTCACTGGTCCAATCCCACCCTCACTATCCTCACTTAAAGAACTAGGCGGGATCTTCTTGGAGCGTAACCAACTCACTGGACAAATCCCTGAGAGCTTTGGAAAGTTTAAGCAAGCTGATTTCTACCTTCACCTAGCTAAGAACAAACTTTCGGGACCCCTCCCGAAATCTTTAGGAGCTACCAAATTCGCGACTTTAGACCTTTCGAGGAATTCGTTTACTGGTGATGCTTCAATGTTGTTCCTGACCAACAAGGACTTGCAAACTATTAACCTTTCGAGGAATAAGTTTTCGTTCGACCTCTCGAAAGTCGTGTTTCCGAGGAGTTTGTTTCATCTTGAGTTGAGCCATAATATGATTTATGGGAGTCTACCTCCGGTGTTGGCGAAGTTGCCAAATTTACAGCAATTCAATGTGAGTTATAATCGATTGTGTGGTAGGATTCCTACTGGAGGGGAATTAAATCGTTATGATAAGTACGATTATGCTCATAATAAGTGTTTATGTGGCTCTCCCTTGCCTCCTTACAAGTAAACGTACACTGCATGAGTACGTACTATTTCAGTCCTCATAGTATGAAACTATGAGGTGGTTGTTCATCGTTTTCCTACTTTGAAATTTGAAGTATCGTTTTAAGGTGTGGATTCTGCTATCTATTTCTTGTCACTCTATGGATGTTACAGAACTTTATCACTCCATCGAGTACTAGTGACAGTGTGGTTTGTGCAATTATGCTATCCGTTTGTATGAATAAGACAAATCATATTTTCTGACAGTGTTGATTCATTATTGATCTTGTGATCTACTTTCTTCGCTTTTGAGTGGTTGTATTCAAAGGAATTGACGCGTTTGTTACTGGACATCTTTGGACATTAATATCTATATGATGGAATATGCTTCAAAATTAATTAGTTAATAAATATGTTCCTAATTTCTAGTGTCAATAAGTAAGTATGTCAGTAACAAAATAGTTTGAAATAAACTTAGTGGGATATCCGGACTCATTAGATGAGGAATGATAAACCACTAACGGATAGTGGCATTGGTTGCCACTATCCATGGTAATTTCGTAATTTCGACCAAGCAAAAAGTTAAAAGGTACTGAAAAAGGTACTTCCAAGCGGCAAGCCCAACCAACAACCAGTTTGAACTCAATTCCCAAAACCTAAATCTGAAAAAGGTACTGACTAGAGCGAGAGGGAAGGAGAAAAAAACTGTTGCACTAGTCAATGGCACAGGCGCATGTCGTTAACTCGCATCAATTGATTGCTGACTCATTTTTTATCAATGATAAAGTAAGTTTCTTTGTTTTATTTCTTTTTTTTATAAGGCCCTTTCATTATTAGTTAAATAATTATCTTTTGGCTTCATTCTTGATTAACACTCGTAGTACTTCAGTAATCAGTATTTTGTTGGCTTGTTATCTTAGGTTTTCTTTTAAGGATATGGGGAGATTATAAAATGTTGCTCCTTGCTTTTTGATAAATTATCCGGGGAGATTATACAATGTTGCTCCTTGTTTTTTGATAAATTATTTTGTTTATTGGGCATGTCCGAGTACATAATAGTTTTTGTTTCACTTCGAAACCAATATAAGTTGTTGGTCATATTATGAAAACTCGACGAGAATAATTGTAATAGTTTTATTTACTCGCTTGTTTCAAAAAATTTAAGACGTTCACGCTTTACGAAAATTTATTTTTGATGACAATTGATGAAGAAAATATATTATACAAGTTATATCATTAGATTTTTCTTGAGACATACAATAATAATATTATTTTTGTAATAATTTATATCAACATCAAGTAAAAGTAATTAATGTTCAGAGTTCAACCTTGAGGGGAGTAAAAGAATTGTTAGATTTTGACTTGAATAAGTAAGTTTTAAATGGTAATTTTATGCATTGATGGATTTTCTTATATTCTCGCGTACTATTTATTAGGCCGACTAATTTTCAGCCCCTCGATTAAAAATCCCGGATCCGCCCCCGCATCTAACTCAGCTACAAAGAGTTTCAAGAAAGAACCTGACCCATGATATACGGGCCATAGTAGAAAGTCAAACTATATTTTAAGTAGTTTAATTAATAGTATTAAATATTTATATTATTTTTAATTTTTTAGGTAGGTAAGTTGAACTCTCTAACTATAGTATTAAAGAAATGGTGGGTATGAAGTTCTCTCGCACAATGATTGGGTTTCTTTTGTCGACCCACGTTGATAGAGCATCCTCTCTAACTTGGTGTGCCGTGGCAATTTTATTGTTTATCAACATAGTGTAGGTGGAGAAATGGAGGTAAGAAATGGAGGTAAGGTTACTTTGGAGGTGAGGGAAGTTCAGTTTGGGGCTGGACAAATTGCTATAAGGGTGGTGGAAAATTTGAGGAGGAGGGAAAAAGTACATCTTAAATATGGCGGGAAAACTGAAATTATATCTTTTGTTCTTTCCATATAACAGTTTCTTATTGTTATATATTTTGACTACGCGAGATATCAACAGGCCAACAACATTAAACAACCCGTATTTCGTACATAGTAACCCCTATCTGTGTATCTATGACCCATGTTGCACACATGTAAAACCTTATACAAACTTCGATAAAAATATACAAACTTCGACAAAAATATTTGACTAACAAATCTGCTAAATGTCACCCCATTCTTATATAGTCATAAGAAATAAAACAGAAAAATTACAAAACAGCCTTCGCATAAAAAGCACCAAAATTACAAACCGCTATCCACCAAAATTAAAAGGGTATTTTGGAAAATAGAGAATTATCGGGTGTTACAATCCATGTATATATATATATATATATATTCCTTTACCGTGTACATTGTACACGTATCATTTAATCTTTAGTTGCAATTGCGTAGCTACAACACCAAATTTATATCCTCGTATGCAATTGTCCTCTACAGGTAAACAACATGTTTATATATTTTTTATTTTACCTTACATTATACAAGTGGCATATATATACTTTACTATCAAATTTGCAGCTACAAAACCACTATCCATGTATGCAAAGGTCCTATTTCTGTAAACAAAAAGTTTATATAGTCAATTATAAACCGTGTTCCAATTGTACATACCACTGTTGTGATTGCACTAGTAGGTTATTGTATAGACATCTTGTTTTCCTGTATATAATTTATGCTAACATGGATAGTGGTTTTGTAGCTACAAACATGCAACTAAAGAATATATAATTTAGAAGCCACATGTGGTGGCATATATATTCTTTACTATCAAATTTGCAGCTATAAAACCACTATCCATGTATACAAATGTACAAATTATGTAAACAAAAAGTTTATATAGTCAATTATTTACCGTGTTCCACTTGTACATACCACTGTTGGCACTGAACTAGTAGGGTGTGCAATTGAAATCCTGTTAAGAAATTACTGTACAAACAACTTGTCTTCCTGTATATAATTTCTGCTAACATGGATAGTGGTTTTGTAGCTGCTAACATGCAACTGAAGAATATATAATATAGAAGCCACGTGTGGTGCATATATATTCTGTACTGGCAATTTCGTAGCTACAAAACCACTATCCACGTATGTAAGTAGTCTATATCGTATTATGTTTATCGTGTTATAAAGGTGAGTAACAACTATTTGAGTGGTAACAATGTACATCGTCAATGATGACTTATCCGTATAAGGTTAGCATCGACTATTTCAATAGTCGGTTTATACGTGCGCATCGTGTTACTACACGACCATTAATTAATTCTCATATGAACGTTAGTAACAAAGTCGATCGTGAACGATACTTATCCCCATAAGGTTATAATCGACTTATCAATATTCGGTTTGTACGTGCATCGTGTTACTACACGCCCATTAATTCTGATATTGTATGAAAATAGATCCGATGAACTTGACTTAAGTTATACTTCATAGGATTTTAACATAGTTCATATTGTGTGAGAATTGATCAAATCTTAATATAGGGTATATTTCATAGTAATTCGATACAGTTCATATTGTATGAGAATTGATCGGATCAACTCAACTTAAGATGTAAAAGTACTTCATAGTAATTCATTAATATCAATTAGATTTTTAATACTTTTTGTAGTAAATAATATCTACTAAGTTGTACCAAACACAAGTGACATGCGACTATACAGGCCCCCGAAAATTTAGAGCCCCAAATATTACTTTCTTTATTAATAGTCATTGGCTTATTATACTACATGTTTTTTTATTATCGGTGTTGTACTCCTTTATTATATTTAAATATTTTTTGTTGTAAAAATATGATGTTAATGATTCTTTTTCTCCATTTTATAATATTCATTAGTTTTTTTTATATTTTTATTTATAAGCCTACTTTTATTAAGTTACATAAAGTCCCCCTAATAATTGGGCTGCTAATACTACAATTCTACAATATGATTGAAGATAGCATAAACATGGGTCCAGGTAGTATAGACATGGGTTTGCCAACAAAAAAAACACAATATAACATGTCATTAGTATAGGGATTTCATAATTAGTACATGTTCTGGAAAAATAAGTCTAGACATGGGTTTGCCAACTTCTATTTGGGTTTAGAGTTAGCGGAGGGTCAAGGGTGATCTTAACTCAAATATTCAAAAATTAAACAAAGTAATTCAGTTCTAAGGAAGGACTGGTGGCTTAAGCCCTTAACTGTGCACAACATCCTCTCAAAGCATTACAAATTTTAATTCCAAACTCCAAAGTTTTGATATTTTTCAAATAAAATTTGTCATGAGCACACCAAAGATCAAACCAATGACCAACTACCCAGATAATAACTAAACTAGTCAAGTTTGCTGCCATAACTAAGAGATAGAAGAAAAATGATTGCAATATTGTGACAAAAAAATTTGTACTAAAAAAAAGCCGAAATTTCACTATACATAAATTAATAACTATAACTAACAAAATTCACACTCAAATTCAACTTCAAGAAAAACCCATAAATCGGGGGAAAAGTGACAGCCAGAACAAAGAGAATGAAAAATACATAAAAAGTCACAAACCCAATTAATTAAAATTTGGATTAAAATATTTACCTTAAAAATAAGTCAACATGAACTAAGTAAAATACCAGGACAAATGTTAGAGAGTTGCAGAGGATTTACATGCATGATGCATAAAGGAGATTTCATCAACAAATTTTGACACAAAACTCAAAATTAAGCAAAAAAAAAAAGAAAACACTGATCTTCCTTTCAAGAGGAGGAGAAAAAAGAAATGAAAAAAGACCCAGTGCTTTCTCTATGTTGTGCGTGCTTCACTTTCCATTGCTGTTGAGTTTCCTTTTTCTAATTAAAGCTGTTTTTCTATTGAAAAAGGGGATACAACTGTACCCACTTGTTCCTACATCAATTGCTTCAAAAATATGGCTTCAAAATTATGCCTTCCAACAACTTGTAAAATATGGCTCCTTCCCAACTTCCATTTCTGAAATCTCAAGCTTCGTTTCACAATTTTTACACTGTTAGTCATTTCCTGTACTTCAACCAGAGAGAGAGAGAGAAAGTTTGATTTTTTTTACTTTTTTGGTTAGAGAGGAGAGAGGAGAGAGAGCAAAGGAGTGAAGAAATGACTAACTGAACTTCTATTCGTCGCCCCAAAATTACTTAAAATCGCCCCGGTCCCACCAAACATTTCCAATTTTACCCTTCCTTTGTTTTTCTTTTCTTTTCCCAAACCACCACCTCCTGCCACAACCAGCCCACCACCACCTCCAGCCCCCACCGCCCACCTCAAGCCCCACCGCCACCTCGTCAACCACTCATATTGCGAAAATTTTTGGGGGACTAAGGGTCGAACGTCTGGCCAGGACGTTCGACCCATGGCCCGAACGTCTCGCCTGGACGTTCGGGCCATGGGGCGAACGTTTGGCCGAGGAAGTTGGACCCATGGCCCGAACGTCCGAGCCAAACGTTCGGGCCATGGGTCCAACTTCCTGGCCAAACGTTCGTCCCCCTTTAAAAATTTTGAAATTTTTTGTTAAGGGGGCGAACGTCTCGGCCAGGACGTTCGCCCCCATGGCCCGAACGTCTGGCTCGGGCGTTCGGGCCATGGGTCAACGTCCTGGCCAGACGTTCGCCCCATGGCCCGAACGTCCAGGCCAGACGTTCGGGCCATGGGGCGAACGTCCTGGCGAGACGTTCGCCCCTTAGCCCCAATTAAAATTTTTTTTTTTTTACGGTGTGGGTGGTGGCAAGTGGTGGTGGGTGGTGGCAGGTGGTGGTAGGTGGTGGTGGGTTGTGGCAGGTGGTGGCAGGTGGTGGCGGGGGGTGGTGAGTGGTGGAAAAGGAGAAGGGTAAAATAGTAAAGTCAAAGTGGGACCGGGGCGATTTTAAGTAATTCTAGGGCGATGTTTAACAAACCTCACTAACTAATAGTATAATATCACCTTTTAACTTTTTACTTGCTCGAAATTACGATATTACCCTGGATAGTGGCAACCAATGCCACTATCCGTTAGTGGTTTATCATTTCTCTCATTAGATAGGTGTTAGTGGTCAATCATCTCAGCATTAACTGTGGATATGATTGCTCATTTTTAGAATTCAGCTATGTTTGATTTCTATATAAAAAACTTAATGAGCTGTGGCTTTTTTTTTAAATAGTCATGTACTGTGGTTTTGATTAGTAAAAAGTTTTACAATCACACACTTTAATTATCTTCTCTTATCTTCTTTCAGTTTCTATACTTTAATCATGCATACAAGTAAAAATTGCAAAAAAATTATTTTATGAAAATTCATATTGAAACCATCTAATTAACAAAATCTCACCTGACTATATTTTTTCTTATATATGTGTATGGGTACTTCCAAGCTTGGTGTCGGACATATTTCATGTGGCCGACATGAGCAACTTAAGACGCGATTTCACCAAGAAGATCCAAGTCATTCCTAATAAACAGGCCGAGATGGTGCTCGCGGCCACACTGAAGGACAAAACAAGGGAATCTTCCCTCCAGTCAGACTCATCGCAGTCATACACGTGTCAAAGGATTACGCATCCTGTCAGATGAATAGTACTACTATAAATAGCCAAATGGTACTATTCTGCAGGTACATTCTCTCACATTCTAAATACTACTTTCTCTTTCTCTCACTCTCTCTCTCTAAAATCCTTATCGGGCACTTACTGACTTGAGCGTCGGAGGGGGTTTCCTCGCATCCCTCCAGAGGGTAGTTTATGTTTGTCTTCCTTGCAGACTTCCAGTCTCGGACGCCCACCTAAGTAATGACGGACATCTCTGTGTCCGCCACCGTTTCAACACCGAAACAATAATATGTATAATACAATATGGTCAAAGTTGAGAATTTGAAAATTGTGCAAAGCCAATATGATACAACTAAAAAAAGGAAAGAAGTTTTTTTCTATAAATTATTAAATATTACTAACAAGCTGTTTGCTGTTTAGCTAGAACTTAATCCCCAAAGAAATTTGCCCTCAGTCAATTATGATGCTCATGCAAATATATACTCCTTTAGTCCCTTGTACATATTTCCCATATTTAATTTGGACACTATTCATAGGTAAAGAAAAAACATTGTCACGTGAGGTCTTGCTTGATTCGTCTCATTGTGTACATTAGGAAAATCAAAGTTTTCCGTGTAATTAAAGATATTAATGATACAAAACGTGCAATGGAGAAATGGGCGGGAAATCTATAGGAGGTGGAGAGTACCCAATTACTAGAATGGGCATATCTTGTCCGTGTCCTAGCCTACTATCTAGAAACTTGCAGGCGCTCTATGCGCAGTTGTACACCTGGGGGTGTTTGGATCCTCTAGAGTTCTAAAATAACTCTACAAGGTAGAGTTTGAGCAATATCAACCATTGAATAAAAAATCAATGACTCATATATTATCTTTCCAAACCCCCCTATTTTTTCTCATCAATATCCACCCCCTAATTTTATCTTTCTCACCAATATGAGCCCTTGATTTTATAATAATGTATGGTTCATATACAACAGCAACTATATCTTATAAAGTTTTATAAAAACTCTAGAGGATTATGACTCCACCTGGGCAGGTCTTCATTTCTTGTCAATTTTTTTATGTTTGAGAACTCATCCCTCGCTCTGTTTTTTTATCTAGCGTCATGTGTTGCTATTGTGCACTTATATTGTCTCTTGTATTAATAAAATTAAATATCTTTTCCGATATGCTTTATACATGGATTTTATTTTTGTAAGTGTTCTTATATCGGGCTTAGGTTTGATCATTTTGGGTTGAATCAGGTTCATTCTGATTTGGGTGCAGATTATGCCTTAGTTTTTCGGATCAATTTTTGGTTGGGTAGGGCCTATTCGAATGGAAAAAATCTTTTATTCCATTTATTTGTACCATTAATTGTGCCACTCAATTTTATTGCTTGACGTTAATTATTCTTTGCTTATTTATTTTTGTAAAATAAGGAATTTGTTTAAATAAGTGGACCAATAATATTGAGTGGCACATATAATCGTACAAAAAGTAGGATTAAAGATTTGGACTTTATTCAAATTGGGGTGAAATTTAGGTCTAGAATGTTCAACTCGGTTATGATCCATTTCTAATTGGATATAGAATATGTTGAATCGTAAATTTAGAGCACCTCTAAATATATTGAAGATCATATATGATTCGGCTTGTAATTTAAGTTAATGATCTAAAAACGTGTACACTGTATATATTGTTGCCAACTTTATTTGGTTTGCTCATATTTAATTTCTAGATTTGAATATCTAATTATGCTTTTAATTATTTGAGTTTGATCGTTTGAGCCACTCCTACCTTTTATGTTTCTCACATTAGAAAAACGTATAAACTTCGATGCACACATCTTTGACCATTAATAAATTATTAGATCCCTTATTATTAAATTAATAAAAGATTTAATAAATACTCCCTCCGTCCCATAATATAGTGCTTACATTCTATTTTGGGTGTCCCAAAATATTGTGCCTACTTCATTATTTATTAATTTGTTTTGACTAAATTATCCTCAATTTTTACACAAACTTTCCAAAATATTCCTACATTACTTTCAAAATGTGTGCTCCTATTTATTGTTTAGCACCATTCCAAGGAAAATTTATTTTTTTTGCTTTTTTTTAAGGAAAAAGATAATAAAGAAGTAGTTTCAAGATAAAAGTATTTCATTAAATATATTTCTTTCTAGAATCCTACTACTCCATCAATTCTCCTTAATTCCCGTGAAAATAAAGAAGTAAGCACTATATTATGGGACGGAGGGAGTAGTAAGTTAACATCATTTGTCACGCCAACAAAGCTAGACAAAATGATAATATTAAAGCAATCATTAAAAAGTTATCGACTATTCCCTTCATGCATGCGGAAATTAATTTTAGTGGCATACTCCTTTTAGCTTCATGGGGTGGGCCTTACAAAGAAATTGGTTAACACTTGTATAGTTTTATCCATATATTATCCACTTATTTGTTCTTCTTTAAGCATATAATTAATCAACATTTAAAAACGTGCATATGCTATTTACCATGCTTTGTCTCTCCCTCTTAATTGCCTCCTTCCATGGCTTCGGTAATTTCTCTGTAAACATCGTCCCTCTTCTACCCTTTTTAATTTCTAATATTTGAAAAAACTAAAGGAAGGAGTTAAGAGATAAAGCATAAGATTCGAAATGAAATGGCATTGAAGGCATCAATCAGTGGAACAAAATTCGAATCTCAATATTATTGTACCATAATTTCATATAATAGAAATAAAAAAAAATCAATTTTATTTACTCGATTGCTCTGGAAAGTTTTGGGCTAGATGGGAAAGGGAAGGGTTCATGCCAACTTGACTCAATCAGACGTGCTTAACAAGTAACAACAAGCTCACAACGAGACACATCTTACCTGTTAAGAAAAAAATAGCCACTCACCCGTATTTGTCTAACGAGTCATAAGTTTGAATTTGATTTTGGGAATTTGGATTTGCGTCAAGGGCTAAGAGAAATTGACATAGCTCACAAGTCACAGCATGAAATAGGGGCTGGGTGTTGTTTAGTTTGACTTTAAAATATTTGGGAAGTCCGAAGTGAAATTTACAAAATAACTTAAGATTGTTTTGTTGATAAAAATGTGAAATTACACTTCTTATAAAGTTCTATCTGCAGGGATAGATGAGGGTGCAAGGCTAATAAGATGGGGACCCCAAAACTATAAAGCCCTTAAAATATTATTTTAAAATAATTCACTTTATATTTGAGGAAATCACCCTTATTTTCCACCCTTAATAAATTTCTCAATGATCAATTTTTAAATTTTCAAATTTTCAACTTTTCATCTTTATTTATTATAAATTTAGAGGCCTAATTTTCATTTTAGAACAGGGGCCTTAAAATCTTCAAGACGACCCTTATTAGTTATTATAGACACCAACACACAATTGATAGCAAATACACGGGTAACAATGCTGGTGTCCATCCGATCCGAACCCGGTCTGTTTCCAATTTTCCATCCCTATAATGTGTTTTGTCAGGTGATGTTCTATGACGTGTTCACTGTTCAGATTATGTTTACGTTGGGGGGAATACTGAAGAGTGCCTCGACGGCGAAAGAAAAATAAAGTGCCACTTGAGGAAATTCTAAAACATCACAATTCAAAAATTGATAACACATACAAAAACGAACGGCCTAGTAATTAATGATCGCATAGTTGAAAATCTAAACATATAACTTGAAACTTTGGTATTGTCTTTTTTTTTTTTTTTACATCAACGAAATTTAAAACTTTGGTACTGTCAACTTAGCCATTACTTGAATTTTCATGGGGGTGAAAATAATTGAAGATTGTATTCTCTCGCAGCATTGTTACTTGGATCAAAGAGATCATGAAAAAAAGTCATGGGAGATGACTGGAAAAAATGAACCCCACTCATGAACCAAATCACCATCATATTGGATCATAGCATGACCAAACTCATTTTAGATCAGTTTTGAAGATGAGCCATGAGAATTTTGAATCAATAGAATTGTGATACATGTGCAAGTATGCAACAACTTTTAATTGAGAATTTTTTTTCTTTTTTATCGGAAATTTAGAATTGCCATATATGATAAAATACATATTGAAAAAATAAAAATAAAGAATACCAATAGTCATAACTTTTTAACATCTATTAATTGACACCCGTAATGTTACATTTTTGTACAGTTTTGAATATTTTTAATTTTTTCCTCTAATTTTTTCTTAAATGAAAAAGTAGGGTAATTGTTCCTAATTATGGAAAAGTAAAGTAGAGATGGGTGATGAACTTTTCTTCTTTGTTATGAGTAGGATGTATTTGGTACAATTGGTGATGAATCGTGATCAACTTTTTAATGATGAGTGAGAAAGTTGTACAAAGAGGGGTTTTTTTAAGTAATGGGCAGGCTCGGTCTTGATCTTTTTGGGGGCCCTAGCCCCTAGGCGAAATAGTAGATTGGGACCCCTTTTAAAAAATGCAATTTATAATAGAACAAATTAAAAACATATGATAGTAGTTCTATTAAAATAAACCCGTTGTTTAAGCGAATGCAATTTTACAAATAAATTTACCAAAAAAAAATTGTTCAAGCAACTCATATACCATCACTTAATACATAATATTTAAAAATCATAAAAAACGGGCTCTACGAGCATTCCAAGATGCAAAATCATTAATGATAACATCAATTTCAATGTTATTCAAAAGCTCCTTCTCGATTGATAAAACTGCAAGACCATTCAACCGTTCTTGTGACATGGATGACCTCAAGTAGGTTTTGATCAACTTTAACTTTGAAAAACTTCTTTCAGCTGATGCCACAGTCACCGGAACTGTTAAAAAGATTCTATAAGCGATTGAAGTATTTGGATAGCAACCTGCAGATTTGACAAACTCACGAATTTCAGTGGCTGACATTAATTTATTTGGAAAAGTAAAAATCATGTAAATCAACATCAAATGAATCACCACGAGAAAAAGCATAGTCAAAAGTAATACAGCATTCACTAGTACAGAATTGACGATTTGCGTCGGATGTGAGGCGCCCATTTGCGTCGGACATGGGTCCGACGGCACAGGTTAAAAATGCTCCGGTTAAAAATCCCACAAATGCTCCGTTTTTTACTCGTAGCAAACGTCATACGAGCATTTGGGCATTTTTCAAATGCTCCGGTTGAAAACCGGAGCATTTATTTTCTCAAATGCTCCGGTTGTGCTTAAAACCGGAGCATTTGAGATTATTTTACTAGCAAAAGAAGCTCAAATGCTCCAGTTTTTATAGGAAAACCGGAGCATTTGATTGCAAATGCTCCGCTTTTCCTATACAACCGGAGCATTTGTATAATTTTTTTTTAAAAAAAAATTACCCTGCTGCCAACAGCATTAATAATAGGTCTTAAAGAACCCAAGACTGCAATAATTTAACACTTAGAGCGTTAAACATCAGAGCCGCTTGTAGATAAAATAAATAACACATATTCATATTATGTCTTAGATATAGACATGGAAAATCCCATTTACTGAAAAAAAAAAAGTTCACATATTTGATGCATGAAATGATCCCAAATATTTAAATGCCATAAAATCCTATCCGTACTATAGGAAGTTCCAGTAACAACTTGTCAAATCTCATCAACAGCATGAAGCAGCACAAAAAAAAATCATAATATGATAACTAGTGTTAACGGAAGTAGTATGGAACAACTTGCACAAATAATTAGATTAAGCTACATGTAGTCTTTCAATGTCTACACTGTGTTCCAGGAATCCCATTCATTAACTGAAGCAATGAATTTAACAAAGAGAAAAGTTACTACAAATCTACAATCCAACAAGAAAAGCCTATCCTTCCTTGAATGGATTATCTCCTCCAAAGCTGCAGCTTTAACACCCAACGAAATTGAAATGATTTACTAAATTAATGATTTATAAATACTAGGAAAAGAAGTAAAACAAGGATCAATTAGCAGGCAATCAAAGAGTTACCTTATCTCGTTATATGTGTTGAGTCTCCTTGTCAAACATGTTGTGTAACATTTTTGTAATACTGAATAAATGGGGAATTGTCATTGCGCTTTTCACTCTGCACATTATTCAATTCACCATCAAGACCAAATTACAATCTCAAGGTTCACTAGAGCATTCTATAGATGGTGGAAACAGATTTATAACCTGAAGAAATCAATCTGCAGATGCTTAGTCTATTGGTGACAATGAAACACCCTATCTGTTTCTTTCGACAAAATCCTTGTTATTCTCCACCTTAGAAAACAATAATATGAATGATGAGGCAATCAACAAAACTTTGATACTCACATCTTAAAACAATAACACCAAAAAAACGAGAGAGAAGAGACAAAAGTTAGCTTTGTTATTGATATGGGCGTGGGAGAAATGCTCAACTTGACAATCTGTATACACTAGAACTTGGAGTAATAAAGCAAGCACAAACTACCTTGGACTGAGAATTGCTTGAAGCTCACGTGGTAAAGATTGTAAACATTTGTGGTAACATACACTCTTTGCAACTTCATTCGAAGTGAAGCAGTATAATTAAGTGCTTGCAATTTGGTTACTAAGCTCTAATTTTGCAAGTGACTCGTAGTTCTCTACAACACTACAACATATTCTATGGTTGATTATTAAATTTGCACACTTCTTTGATACGTGTCTTGTGTCAGGAAAAGCTAGAGGGCACACTGTGATGAGAAAATATTGACAAGGTCATTGAAGCACGTGTATTTGTAATAATCAAATAATAGAGACGGATATAAGCAAGTTACTACTATATTAAGTTAAATTTGACTCAATCAAATTCATAATCCATGCACATCCTAAAAGTTTAAACAAATATTGAATTTCCTATCAGCATCAAGCAACCAATTTATTAATCCCATCGATGTGCATAATTACAAGATTAATTCTTTTTCGTTCTTTCTTGATAGAATTATAGACTTATGAATTAAGTCACCTTATACCACTATGAAGAAACCCCACAAGCAGACGATTCCACTCAGGATTTATTCATTACCAATAGTGAGGGTTTTTTATTTCTACTTATCTTTCAAAGAATGCACGGAGTCATTCCAGAAACATGTGACTTGTGATCTATATTACTCAAATTTTGTCATTTTACCCACGTGTTGGATGCAACACTGCGGCAAGCGCACACACATAATATGACACTCCATTTCATTCGAGGACAAAGCGTGCTAGACACAAGTACACGGGTCCAACTATCTAAGTAATATAGCTTATGACAAAATGAAGTGTTAGTACTAAAACTTGCAGGAAAAGTTACTCCAGGAGGTATGTGAAAGTTTGAAAAAAAAAGTCATCTGCACCCTGCCTTGCCAATAATTGATTAACATCAGACAAGCATTGCATTGAAAGTGTCTCATTCTGGGTAATCAACGTAGTATCTTTGCTGGACTGATCTATAAGAATAATGAAAGTGACATGCAGTTGGGGCAACATACGACATTATTAGCCAGGTATGGTGCAAATGTAGTAAAGTAACCGGTCGCTGTAATTCCAAATATACTATCAGCAGCTGCGAAGCTAAAAGGACATACTCCTACATATAAAAGAAAAATAGTGAAAACATCACAGAAAAGATTTAGCAAATTAACTCAAAAATCAAGCAAGGCTAGTAATGATGTAAAATTCTCATAAAAATGCTTCAAGCTGATGACAGGAACAATTGCGAGTTCAGGGAAAGATATATGGTGACTCCACTGAATAAAATGTGCACAAAGCAACTCCATAGCAGCAAAAACACACTCTTCTTGGTAATTTCATAACTTGAGCCAAAATTTGGGCAACTGCTCCATGACAGCCAAAAACCTCATGATTATCCTAATGATAAACATACTAGTAATTGCAAAGTAGCATTTTTTTAATTTCATAAAACTTTCATATTAACCAATTCATGTAAAGACCATTACCTGAGAAAATTTGTTGATTGCCATATTCTCTGTGTCATGCTGACGTCTTGTTAGGGAAGTCCTGCAACTTGCCTAACTATCTTTTCAGTAGAAGGTGCCATCTCATGCACCAGTATGAGAATCCAAAACATCCTGCTAAACACATAAGACATGATAAACGATCAATCCAGCTATATATTCTCATGAATCCAATTGCATTTAATCCTTTAAAGTTTAAACTTCACATGGAATCTTGAATATTAGTGTATATTGAATGAAGGAAATTTCTCATTTGACGCACAACCAAAAGATATAGCATTCAATAACTTTTCTACTTTGCATTAACTTGGTGCAGAACATAAACCTCACTAGAGCACAGCAGTCTATGCCTCCAGATCAGAGGGTGGAGCCACCATTCTACATAGCAAACATACAACTCAACATCAACCCATCACCCTTTAATCTACAAGATTTAAGTGCATACACAGAGCAGTTGAGGATCTATTTCTTCTCTCTTAGTTCCCCCTGACTGAGCTTCCCCCCCCTCCCCCTCTCTTTGAGTAAGACTACAGTTGACGCGTGACACAGAACTTTCTGGGTCAATATCGGTGACAAAGATGATATGTGGAAGTTGAGTTGTAAGCTTGTAGAAAGTGTACAGGTTGCAGTAAGCAAAAAAGATTGAAGAGGTCATTTGTAGAAGGCAACAAGCTTTATGTCGGTTAGTAGTGGGTGCTGGTGTTGGTGAAGCGTCACAGACCTATTGTTGTCTAAGGAATGAGATAGGTTTTATGTGTTCTACTCATCTCTATTATCATTTCAACGCAATTACACATAAGTTGGATGCTGACATAATACTTACTCTTTTTTTTCTACGGGTAAAAACATTTAAGAACGGAGCTGATAATATCTCCAAGATATCCTACAACAAGAGTATAGACGTGGCAAAATGGAACCATAAGCATTAGCCATTACGCCAAACCAGCCCCTCAGGATAGATAAATCATAAAAGGAGACGAAAGCCAGCAGAAATTGACACCTAATTCTACAGGTCTTCTTTTATCTTTCCAGAAACCACTACACATATGACTCCAACCATAATCCAGACTTAGCTAAGCTAAATATAGAGATCAAAGCATAGGCAATTTTATGAGTAAACTATAAATATAAGATTGTAGCACTTGTGCCAAAATCTTTCCTCAACCTTTAATCCACAACCCTCAACAAACAATGACAATACACTAAAGAAAGAATACTACAATTACAATTCACAAATAAACAAAAGAACTGACCATTAGCATTTTCTCGAAAATTGAATCCTCGCGCACCTGAAATCCAATCCCAATAATATTCCCCTGGAGTGCTTCATCTTGTTCCACTGGCTCTTGAGCTCTTTCGGCATTGGATTAACCGGTTCGAGCGGCAAAACCAGCTATGGATTCGATAAATCACCAATCATAACTAAAGTAGCAGCAACCTATGAATCAAACAAACAAACCATTAACACAAAGATACAATCAAATCATAACCAATATTCAAAACACATTCAATTCCTACACTTACCACAACCTTTTTTGATGCCATGTCAACAATTCCACGACCTTTCTTCTTAGAACTCCAAATAACAACATCTTCAACCTCTCCAAATTTTCCAATAGAAACCCTTTTTCTAACCAAAAACCCCTAACACTATCAATAACTGAGATTTTTCTTCAGGTTCACACAATTTAACTCCATATTAATTCAATTCAGAGCCTCAACTTCACTTCAAAAATTGAGCAGATCATAATCTTGCAGATATAAACAATATTTGTACTCCAAATTTAAGCTATATAAACCAGATTTTCAACTCCAACATCAGCGAAATAATACCAAAAGAGGAGGAAAAAAGAATCAGATCAGAAAACGAGATCGAAGATCATCAAAAGACATTGAGGAGACATCGAAATCTTGAGCGGTGTCGTTTCCAGGAGGTCTATAACTCTCAGGACCACAAAATTACAAGCATATAACTACATTTAGGAGAGAGAAATATGTAGAGAAATATATCTACAGAGAGAGAGCATGAGAAAAAGAACCTGACGGGGAAGAAGTCGAGGACGAAAAGAGAGACATGCTAATTGCAACTCCGCCGCACAAACTGTCCATATTGTGAGTTTTGTGCATACATCAACGACATTTTTGCGTTTTTTGATATGTGAAGTTCACTCGAGCATGGACGATTTTCAACAGAAAGAAGTGTTGGTTTTTTTACTGGTCTTGATGTTCGTCTCGAATCTAGGGTTTCATGCTTCGAGCTCTTGATTTTCTTCTCGGATCTAGGGTTTCATGCTTCGATTGGCCAATGATTTATCTCTCTTCGATTGGTCTATTAGGTTAAACCCTAAAATTCATTCGAGTAATTCAGAAAATCAAGATAAAATCAAATCTAAAGGAGTTTGGGAGGTTGATTGAAGAAACTGTGAGGTCGGTACCTAGTTATGCAGCCAATTAAACAGGTGAGGGACGATGGAGGTAAGGGAGACAGAGGGAGGAGCGGCAAAGGGAGGGAGGGGAGACGGAGGAGTACAAACTTACAGTGGGAGGTTTCAATTGAGAGAGGGGGACTTGGAAGGGAGGGAAAACGATAAGATAGGGGGGAAGGACTTGGGAGGAGAGACGAAAATTAATTTAGTACGCACAATGTGAGGTTTCATGAATTGAGAGAGGATCCAAATGCTCGGTTTGACTAGTCAACCGGAGCATTTGACATCAAATGCTCCGGTTGACTAATCAACCCGAGCATTTTTTCACAAATGCTCCGGTTGATTAGTCAACCGGAGCACTTAATAAGTAGCAAAAGAGGTTTTTTCTACTAGTGGTAGGATGTATTTGGTACAATTGGTGATGAATCGTGATCAATTTTTTAATGATGAGTGAGAAAGTTGTACAAAGAGGGGTTTTTTTTAGTAATGGGCAGGCTCGGTCTTGATCTTTTTGGGGGCCCTAGCCCCTAGGCGAAATAGTAGACTGGGACCCCTTTTAAAAAATGCAATTTATAATAGAACAAATTAAAAACATATGATAGTAGTTCTATTAAAATAAACCCGTTGTTTAAGCGAATGCAATTTTACAAATAAATTTACCAAAAAAAAATTGTTCAAGCAACTCATATACCATCACTTAATACATAATATTTAAAAATCATTAAAAACGGGCTCTACGAGCATTCCGAGATGCAAAATCATTAATGATAACATCAATTTCAATGTTTTTCAAAAGCTCCTTCTCGATTGATAAAACTGCAAGACCATTCAACCGTTCTTGTGACATGGATGACCTCAAGTAGGTTTTGATCAACTTTAACTTTGAAAAACTTCTTTCAGCTGATGCCACAGTCACCGGAACTGTTAAAAAGATTCTATAAGCGATTGAAGTATTTGGATAGCAACCTGCAGATTTGACAAACTCACGAATTTCAGTGGCTGACATTAATTTATTTGGAAAAGTAAAAATCATGTAAATCAACATCAAATGAATCACCACGAGAAAAAGCATAGTCAAAAGTAACACAGCATTCACTAGTACAGAATCGACGATTTGCGTCGGATGCGAGGCGCCCATTTGCGTCGGACATGGGTCCGACGCAACAGGTCTCGACGCAGATGAGGATACAGGATCTGCGTCGGACAATGACGCGACGCAGTGGATTAGTTATCTGCGTCGGACCCTACCAAACCTGCGACGCAAATGGTCTACCATCTGCGTCGCACATTAATCAACATGCGACGCAGAATAACCATTTTTTTATTTTAAAAAAAGTCCATTTGCGTCGGACTTAGTCATACATCCGACGCAAATGGTAATTTTTGTTAAAAAAAAATAAATTCACGTATAAAGAATACAAAGTCTGAATTTATACAAAATTGAACCTAAGATAGAAGAATGAAATTTCTGAATGAGATACTGCCCAGAATTCGTGTGATACAAAATTAAAGAATGAAATATACTTTTTTTTTCCGATTAACAAAGATGTATAAAAAAAACAGCAAAGGATAACGCTAAAATCACACCACAAAAATTCATCAACCACACAACAACAACAAAAAATTCATCACACCACACCACAAAAAATTCATCAACCACACAACAACAACAAATTCAATCAATTAAACGCTAAAATCAAGACGAAAAACAAACTATAACGCTGAATTAAAAAAAAAAAGATACAAAATTCACCAACACCACAAATTTACAATTGAAAACACCAAGGGATAACAAAAAAAAATTGAACCAGAATATATACAAAATTAAAAAACGAAATGCATTAAGAAACAAAAAAAATCAGATCTGAAAACACCAAGGGATAACCGAAAAAAATTGAACCATAATATATACAAAATTAAAAAACGAAATTAATTAAGAAACTAAAAAAATCAGATCTGAAAACACCAAGGGATAACCGAAAAAAATTGAACCATAATATATACAAAATTAAAAAACGAAATTAATTAAGAAACTAAAAAAATCAGATCTAACTTATCGTTCTTCTTCAATTCTCGATTTTTCTTGAATTCTCGTTCTTCTTGGATTTCTGGAAATTCGGATCTCGTTCTTCCACCAAAATCGCCCTCACTTGAACGCATACTTCCACCATCAGCTGCTCGATTTGTAGATCTAGATCCGCGTGCGACGACATTTTTTCGATCTAAAACTTCTGGAAATCGATAAATCCTCGACAAAAATCTATCGAAAAGTGTAGATTTCTCCCTTTTTTAACGATTCAAACAAGCATTTGGATCGATTGCGATGAAATTAAAGTTAGGGTTTCAAATTCGGAGATATTGATATAGAGGAACTGATTTAGGAATAGGGAGAAGATGAATCCGTCAGTTGTGAGAGAAGAAAGAGGAGAAGTGGTGGTAGGGTAAGAGAGAGAGAGAGGGGGGTTTGAAAATAAAAGGAGAAGTGGGGAAAAACGGCTGGTTGTGAATAATTGTGGTAGGGTTTGAAAAATATAGCTGCTATCAGCGTCGGATGGGCCACGTGGTCCGGCGCAGAAAAGCCAAATCTTTTTTTGAGGGCTGGCTTAGCTTGTGGAAGAGGAATTTGAGAGGAATCATCTGCGTCGCACCCTAACTAACATCCGACGCAGATGACTATCTGCGTCGCACACTAGTTAAATACGACGCACATATGTCGTCTTTTGTGTCGATTCCCTGTTGCATGCGACGCAAATGACTATTGTGCGACGTTTGTCCTGTTGTGCGACGCAGATGGTGAGACGCAAATCGTCGTTTTTCTACTAGTGATTCTCTCAGTTCCTTTACATCTAATGAGCTCAACTTGTTTGAATCAAACAAAAATCCAAAAATACTTTCAAAAGTTTTTAGTTGCTCAAATCTGCTTTTCAAAGAAGTAATTGACATATCAACAACAACCAAAAAATATTCAAGTCTAAATAGTTCTTCAGGAGACTGGTTTTGTTCATCCCCTTAATTATTTTCATCAAAATATTTTTTCTAACAACACGACGCTTTGTCGGAAGCGTACGCTCTACATCCATATCAAGTGCAATACTTCTAGCAATATTCATACTGGAAGTGAAGCCTTCATCTCTAAACTTTTCAAAATATGACAACATACCTTCAACTTGGTCTATGGTGGTGTCGATACACATGACTTAGATTGCAATTTCTTGCTTACTTTATAACAAATAGAATTTCATACCAAATAACTATACCCAGCAAAAACTCAAAACTCCCAAGTGCATTATATATATAAAGACTCTGCTTCACTCTTTGACTTTGCATCATTACCACAAGAATCATATAAAATTGACAAAGCCAATCTTAATTAGGGAGCTTGAAATCTAATAGTTCTAACGCTTTTGATTCGACTCTCCCAACGAATATTAGATAAACACTTCAAAGTAAGATCGGAAACATTATCAAGCAAAATTTTCCATCTTTTTGTAGAACCAGAAAACAAATTATGTATGCGTTGAACAATTTCAAAAAATGAAATAGCTCTAGTGCAAGAATGTGCCATGTCGCTAGCAAGATTCAAACTATGACAAACACAAGGCATATATAATGCTCTCGGGTTTATTTCAAGTAAACGTTTTTGTATACCTTGGTGCTTCCCTTTCATATTGAAGCCATTATCATAACCTTGACCCCTTATATCATCAACATTAAGATCAAGAGACTTTAAAACATTTTGTAATTCAATAAAAAGTCCCAATCTCGATGTGTCATTCACCTCCAAGAACTCTAAAAAGTACTCCTCAATTTTTATCTTTTTTGTTGCCATATTCACACATTGTATTATCAAAGTCATTTGTTCTTGATCAGCAATATCAGGAGTACAATCAAGAATTATGGAAAAATATTTTGCCTCTTTGATAGTCTTGATTATAGAACTATTCACACTATGGGCCAAAAGGGAGATCAATTCATTTTGAAATTTATGCCCAAGATAATGATAATGAATTTCGCGATTTTGAATGCGTCTTACATGATCTTGCATTATCACATCAAATTCTGCAATCATTTCAATCAATCGTAAGAAATTACCATTACTATCTTGATATATTTTTTCATTAGATCCTCTAAAAGCCAAATTATGAGTAGCAAGACATTTGACAGCCGAAAATATTCTAAGTAAAACTTGCCTCCATCGATCTTTCTCTTTCATAATGGCTTCCTGTAAGTTTTTATCAATTGTTTCATTCTTATCTAGCTTTACTGTCATGTCATTCTAAATAAACATATTATTCATATGCTCGGTACTATTTTCATGTTGTTTGAGCCTCTCACTAATACGCTTCTAATCACATAAACCCTCATTTGCTAACAAACTTTTGTTAGTAATAGACTTGAACAACTTGCAACAAAAACAAAATACTTTGTCAACATGTTTAGAATATACCAACGATTTTCTATCACTAATCTCACCATTGTTCAACTTCCTAAAAAATAAGCATATGAAAAATGCCTATTATTATCATCAAGAGGAAAGTCAAGATTTAATTCTCTTATAGGCCCCTTCTCAACTATAATGTCTCTTGTTTTGTTATCAAGATTAGTCCAATTCCTAGGATCATAAATATCCACAAAAGGAATTCCTTGTTCTGAATGCCACTATTAGTAGGAATTGTTTGCTTTGGCTCTACATCAATGTTAATATCAACATAAATATTAGGTATATCTGGCACATCACTTGGCAGATTAGGCTCATTTTGAACATCAGTAGCTCATTTGGGCCATTATTTTTTAATGTCAATGACTTCTTCATTCAAATTTTCATTTGGGTGATCTAAATTTTCATGAACTACATTTCTAACAACAAATCTGTCAATAGCACCTTGATGTGATTTTAGTATCTCTTCAGCAAGTTTTCTCTTTTTCCTTTTTTCACTTCCAGATAAATGTTTATAGGCAACATATTTGCACATAAAAAATAAATCAAACACTCAAATCATATTACAAGAAAATTAGAGAATGAAATGACAACACCTTGACCAATGTGCTAAGAAATCCGGCAGGCAGCAGCGAATTGCGGAGCTCCAGCAAGGCGGCAACAACTAATCACGGACCGGGACCGGATCACCGTCGGTGAGGCAGAGCAACCCCAACAAAACACCCACTCGACAGTCGAGAGTCGACAATATTCAGTCGACAGATGACAACAAAATTCCCAAAAAAAATTCTTAATTTTGAAATTTCTTAATAACTTCAATTGATTGAGACTTGAAAGTAAAACTTATGAGTAATGCATTATACAATGAAATTTTCCCCTATTTAAATTGCAGAAAAAAAATTCTCGTTGCCATATTTAAGAGAAGTTTAAAAGCTATATTTTGGGAAATATGGAAATTTTACATGAGTTTAATGGTGGTTAGAGAAAATTTTGGGAATTAAGAGAAGATAAAATTTGGATCTTGGAAAGAGAGTGAGAGAGAGAATAACTGAAGAAGATGAGAAGTCGTTTTGGTGTGGTGAAGCATGTTCTCTGTTCTTCCATCTTTAATCACGCGTATAATTGCCAGCGATTTTTTTTTTCTAGTATAATTAGGCCCCTTTTAAACTTGGGCCCTGGGCCATTGCCCCTCCAAACACCCCTCAGGGACGGGCCTGGTAATGGGTGATGATGCTCTCAGTTTTTTGCTTATTTGTCCCAATTTTCTTTTTGTTCAGTCCATGTCCACAAAAGATCTGCGTCATATTAAATGATCATAGGGATCATTACTTTACTCTCACATTAACTCTATTTGGTTCCATCACTTTTTTCTTCTTCTTTCATGAACACCACCCAACGGAAAATGTAACCAATACATAGTGGGTAGACAATAGGGAACAGAAGGAGTAGTAATTATCAAATTTCACAAATACTCCCACTGTCCCAATTTATAGTGCTTGTTTCTCATTTTGCACGGGAATTTAGAAAAGTATCATTGCTTTAAATATCTATAATACTTGCATTGGACATATAAGTCTTTGCATTGGAAAGTATCATTTGGATCAAAGTAAATTAAATATAGTTGCAACTTTAAATGCAAAAATGAGGACAAAATAAGAATAACAATTGTTTGATGAGGGTATTTTAATGAAATACTATTTTAAAAATAGAAATATGACAAAGAGGAAGAATATTATGGGACACCTAAAATGAAATACAAGCAATATAAATTGAGACGGAGGAGTAAACAACTAGATGTAGATGCTTTGAAGTTAGAATAGGCAAATCTCTGCCCATAGGAACCTAGGCGGTCAGGTCGGTGGAGCAATATCAAAATGTTTGGCGTGTTCGATGCATCTTTTGAGTTAACTTTTATCTTTTGAAAAATTATTTTAGTGTTCGCCAAAGTAGTTTTTGGAGGCCGCTTTTAGGTAGTTTTTAGCTTTTGAGTAGCTTATGCCTAAAGCTAATATTATTAGCTTGTGTTTGGCAATAGCTTTTGAGGTAGCTTTTAGTGTTTGGACTAAGTCAAATCTCTAATAATGGTAAAAAGTTGTGTTTGGTGAAGTAGCTAGTGTTTGGAGTAGCTTTTGGTGTTTGAATTAGTGTTTTAAAAAAACTATAAATATTAGCTTTTGAGGTAGAGGTAGCTTTTGGAGTAGCTTTTGAAGATTAAGTATAGTTTATTTTTGTTATTTTTTTAAACTAACAGCTAATTTTACTTAACACTAATTATTATAAAAGCTATTTTCACAGTCAACCTCTAACAGCTAGTATTTGACAGCTGACAGCTACTTTTGTCGAACAAGCTGTCAAAAGCTACCATTTTTACATATTATTTACACATTAAAATTTTGTCAACAACTATTATTATCGAACACTTATATTTTAGACAAGTAGTTTCACAACTAAAAGCTTACAATTACCTCCACAGCTAAAAGGTAAAAGGTAGTAAAAGCTTATAGCAGACACCTACTTTTGCCGAACAAGTCCATTGTCAATTTCACGATGTCATATGGTGACCAATTAATGACAAATAATATCTTAACTCGGAAGGAACTACAAGAGGGGGGGTGAATTGTAGTGTGGAACTTATTGCCAAATAATGCGGAATTTAAAATACAAGCAATAAGGAACTCAAAGTGCAAGAGAGATTTTTACATAGAAACTTCTTGTCCCAATACAAGAAGAAAAATCACGACCTCCTCAGGATTTAAAGTCTTCACTATAATAGGGAACCTCCTCTGTTACAACCTATTACATGCGCAAGTTCCACTCAGAACTCCAACTCTCTCACAAGTTCCAATAGGAACTTTAGCTCTCTAGACTTAACTCCAAGTCCCTTAAGAGTTCCCACAACTCTTTACAACAGGTTTACTCAAACCCTTTACCCCTGGATAGACTTCACCCCAAGTCTACACATAAATAATAAGAACTTACCCAAGTTCCTCACTCGAACTTGATACAAGAATTCACTCAAACCCTTTACCAAGTTCCCATTACAAGAGTTCACTCAAACCCTTTAACCCCAAACTCAAATACAAACGCTTGATAATTTGGATTAACTCTAGTATATAGAAACTGAATAACTGTAAAGGAACATGGCACTTGTAGGAACTTGGAACTCACAGGAACTGACTCAAAACAAGGAATAGAAAATATAATTCTTTTGTAACATTATTCCTTAAGCCAACCCTTATGGAATGACATAAGTCAGACACTATGGAATGACACCAGTCAGACAACTTAAAAAGAATACATAAGCCTCTATTTATAGTACGTTCAAAACTTGAGCACCACTTCCACTTATTTCTCCACTAACCCATGATCGCTTAGTTGGGAGAAACTTGGGGAAAAGCGATCAACTTATTGGGCACAACTTATGTCACGTTTACGAAAGCGCTAGAGTAAAAATAGGAAACAAAAAGAAAATAAATACTTGGAGAAAAAGCAACGTTTTATCAAAATATAATCCAAGAGATATTTTTCCAAAACTCACTTTTTTATTTATTTTCTTATGCAAAAATATTTTACAGAAAACTTTTTCATAAACCTGACATAAGTACATGAGTTCCTGTTCGTACAGGAACTCGCGTCTACAAGTTCCCGCATTGAACGTAATATAAATCTAGGCTTTTTATTTTCCAAAAACTGATAAGATAGAATTAAATAAATTAAAAGATATTAAAATCAGATTCCTAAAATCCGATTTTATTTAAAACTATTTTATTTAAAACTTATCTTTTATTTAAAACTAAAACTTATCCTAAAACAACTAATGCATATTATCTATAAATAATTAATCAAGTAGAGATTTATTAAGAAACAAACTCTAAATAAATCCTACAGATTAAGATAATAATATGCAACAACTTATTGACTCTTAAATACTTTTGACTCTAAGTTCCACGAGTTCCTTTTGACCTTACGAGTTCCTTTTGACTTTGTTCCATTACCTTTCATGTTTCAACATACTTACATGAATCCTAGAAAGTAAACTCATACTTCCTGTCTTCATGCCCCATGCTGCTCCAACTCAGGAACCGCATGTAATAGCTCCACCTCTGGAACTTCAACGTGCTAGTTCCTTTAAGGAACTTCGCACCTATAGCTTCTGCTCAGGAACTGCTTGTTTCAACTATGAAACTTCAGGAACTGCTCCCACTCAGGAACTGCTCCTACTCAGGAACTGCTCCCACTCAGGAACTGCTCCCACTCAGGAACTTCTCCCACTCAGGAACTGCTCCCACTCAGGAACTGCATATTCAATGTTCCTCTTAGGATATACCTAGGAACTGCTCTGTTTGTGTTCCTTCTAGGAACTCTTCTAGGAACTTTGTTTGTGCTTGCTTCTATAACATTTTTCTTGAACTCTTCATGCTTGGTTCCATCTTAGGAACTTACATAAAATCTTGCAACACATCTGTATAATCAAACTTCTTCTCTCTTTGGATTTCTTCCTCAGGAACTTCACTTATTGGATTTCTTCTAGGAACTCTTCATGATGTGATATATTTAACCTTTCATGACTTGTTCTATGGTAACGTAATATGCACATCTCAAACACACATGTTAGTTAGATAATCATCATTTGTTTACAATCATCAAAACACTACATGACTCAACAATATTCCCCCTTTTTGATGATGACAAACAAATGATGCTTATCACAAATTAAATAATAAACAATGTGCATTAATTCCCCTTAACAAATAAGTCATGCATGTATATGAAGGAAAATCAATATAAGATAAACACATCATACAAAGAACTTTCATCATTTAAGGATTTAGACTTAACTATGCTTGACTATAAGCATCATACATATTCTTCCCCCTTTTGTCATTATCGAAAAGGATCATCTTACACACATTTTGTTTAAGGCAAATCATATACACATATTGTTATATGCTACACTTACCACCATATTGGTTAAACACCTATTAGTCCCAAAAGCCTCAAGAATCTCAATTTTCAAACTTAGGATGCATGTACTACAGAAATTTTCAACTCACAATCCAAAGACCCAACTTCAAAACCATCGAAAGAACTTGACAAATAATTAAATAAAAGTCAAGAAAACAAATCAGATTTGAAAGTCAAGAATGGATTAAGAGATAGAACATTGTAATATCCGGCTCAAAGCATATGAAAGAAGTTTATGGAATAATTTGAGTGAGGGAACTTGAGAGATATTGTGTGCTCTATGGTTTAGACTTTTAATGAGAGGTTCTCAACAATAATTAGAGTTGATTACTTCACTTTACACTTTTGAAATCTCTGCCTAACCCACACACACCTTGATATGTATCAATCAAGTTCACTTTTACTTCACCAACCAACCATCAGAAACTCATTGCCCGAAGAAACTTGAACGAATTTATCTTTGTAATCAAGTTCTTCCAATCTTTCGCTTATGTTCCTCTTCTCAAATCATCAAATCCATGAGTAAGCATTTTCACAACCTTATAAAATATTGGCTTCTAGGAAATAATAAAGATTTGATCACCCTTGTTTACTTCTTCTTTTTTTTTTTTTTTTTTTTTTTTAACAAGGGTGTCATTACAAGTTATTGCACTTTTCTTAGAATGTCACATTTACCTACCACAAAGAAGTAATTGCTTACTCACACATACGTGAAATCCACCACTAAGAATGAAAACATATATATTGATTCCTTCCTTATTCCTCCTGAGTTCCTTATCACTCCTTCATCAATAGGAACTTATATGAGTAGTTTCATCTAATGATATATCCTTCTGAGTATCAATTGATAAATCATAAAATACTTGCTTCTCACTTTTTCCATAACTTCCCCCTCAAAATGTATTTACCATTTATCACTCTTTATGCATCATTGAACCATTAAAAGTCATGAATTTTAATTTAAAGCACATGGGAATTAGGAGATTTAAAGTGACAGGATATGAATGGAATGAGGAATTAATCAATCAAAGGGTATTTGAAGAAATGTGGTGTGAACTGATGATAGTTGGCTAAGAATAGGTTTGTTCCCTCTAAAGGTTAAATGAAATATATTATGGGAATTTACCTGTCTAGTTCCATCAAGGTTTCTTTCATTGTACCTTTGGCAACTTAGGACTTTCATGTTTGACAGCATCCACAGTTCTATTATGAGACCTCTAACACTCTTAGGCAAGTGAGTATGCCTTTACGACACAAAAATTAAGTGTAGCATATTTACGCTAGTGTGCATATAATCACTTCAATTTTAGTATGTGTAAGAACCCAATTCGACAAAACTTTTTGGAAAAGAACATGTTTACGCTTAAGTCATACTTCATCAAGTCTTGTTCCTCTAAACAGTCCATGAATAGGTGAAACTATAAAGAACATATATTCACATAATTTAAAGCAAGACTTATAAAAGTTATGCATTCAGATTAATAATTTAACAATGTAATTTATTAATCATGATACAATGTGAATAGGAATATCATAACTTAAGTCACATTTCACCATGAATATAAAATTACCTCAAGTACTGGACTGATTTTGACGACTTATTTTTGAGTTTCTGAACTGCTAGTTCCATCATTTTGATGTCTTCACATCTGATGGAAACTTTCATACCAACTCGACTTATACACATCCTTCTTCAAAAAGTTGCTTGACATATTTTTGTCCTTGCATCATTATATTCCAAGTGAGTAGTTGTGTTCCCTTATGATGCTCACGTACACATTTGCTTATAAGGTTAGCAAAAACCCTTGCATAAAATAGTTAGTTGTACCAAAAATATAATCCATATAACAATATACAACTACTAAGTCAATTCCTCTTGAAAACAGAAATTATTGTTAATTTTGAAATCATTTTTCAAGAAGAAACTTGATGTTGTTCCTCATAGATTTCCAACAATAAATTTATTTTGAACGCATTGAAAATCTATTTAGATCAACTTAAATCCCATGTAAGCAACAAGAGAAAATAATGTACAGTTATTTTATGACCTAGCTACATGAATACAAGTTTTCTCAAAGACAATACCTTTGTTTAGTTGTTCCTCTCAACAACTAACCTGTATAGAGTTCATTTGCCGATGTCTCTGTGAATGAGTCGTAGGAATAGTTCTTATGTTCCAGTTATAATCAAGGAACTCGGTTATTGGAACTGTCTGTTCCTACTAATCTGATAGGAACTCGCTTCCACATATTCATTGAGTTGAACTTTTATTTTATGAACTTGAACTTAATCTTCACTTTTTAAGCTCTTCTCCATGAGGTTATATAGTTGGCTATTGTTGCTTTTGAGAGTGACATATTATATGTAGGAACTCTAGCTCTATAGGAGCTTGTGAGTTCAACATAAAAAATTAAAAAACATCTTTAACCTGTTTACTGGGATTAAACAAGTTAGTCTCATAACAAATATGTCAACTCTTCATAACACATTATATATCATTTTGCTATAAACTCTGTGTTTCTAACAATTAGAGGTGTGCTCTAACACAACCCCATCGCTTCTATTTTTAAAGTTTCTTAGATGATTCTTATTGCTATTAATTACCAAGACACTTAAAATCAAACGCTTAAGAACATAATACCAATGTTTTCTCCTTTGAAGATCTCATAGGATGTCTTGTTGATCAACTCCTAATCATTCCTTTGTTGATGATTTAGCAAGTGATATCGATTGCTTTTTCTTACTTGTTCATTTGAAAACATTAGCAAAGAGTATTCTGTCATGTCTTCCAAAGTTCCATTCATTATATTCGCCTTGTAATCAATACCTTGTTCCTGCATACATCATCAAACTCATCTGGAATTGTAATCAAGTTCCTAGGCATTGCCATCATATGGAATCTTCTATCTGAAAGATAATCTCTGGAGCTCTCTTATTAATTTCAGGAACTTGTTCCCAATCTGTTCGTTCCTTTGATAGAAGAACATGAACTTGTTCCTTCATTTTTGGTTGACATAAACTAAAAAATATAATCTGTAAAACAAACCCAAAAAGAAATACTTTGTGCATTTTAATGTGAGTAGGTTAGTCAAAAGAGAGGTAAATAAAAATACAACATAAAAAGAAGGATTTTTTAACTGGAATAATACAAACTTTGACCCGTTCTCTCGCAATAATACAAACTTTTGATTATTTTTTAATAATACAAACTTTAGGCCAAAATTCCTCCAGTAGGTCAATACCGGTTGTAACTTGTTGTAGCAGGTTACTATGACACGTGTCATTATCTTATTGGTTGTTTTTTAATTTTTTATTTCAATTTGAAAAACAAAAAAAACCCAACTGAGTCACTGTAACTTCTCCTTAGTCCTTCCCCTGAACCACTCCAGCCACAAGCCCACAACCCTCCCCCCATCCCCTCCTCCACCACCGAAACCCAAATGCAGAAATCAACGAGCGAAGCTGGTAGCAATGGCGGCAACTGATTCACAGAAACAATTGTTCACTTTGATTCGCGATTTCGCTGCTGAAAATTCTCTCTCTCTCCTCTTTTGTGCGTAAATTTGATGATTTTTTCTCTCTATTTATCACACCTTCAATCCTATCGCAGAGAGAAGAATCCGCGGCTTGAAGAAGCGCATTGAGGAGCTTCGATCAGAGTTAGATGTCGCAAATGCAGAATTTGAGAATGGAAAACACATCAAAGAAACTACGGATCAAGAGCTCAAAGGCTTCGAGGTTGAATTATCCTTGAACGAAACTTCAAAGCAAACCCTAGAGGTTTATTTCTATCTATATTTATATGTGAATTAAAAAAATTGCATTTTACGCAGTGATTTCGTAAAATTGTGTTTCTGATTCTCATTATTTGTTGTATTTGATTGTTTTTAGACGAGAATTGCTTCGATTCAGGATGAGATTTCTATAGTAGGATCTGATGTTGACAGTCTTAAGGTATTATGTTGATGTTAATTTTGGTTTATATTTGAAATTTCGATTAGTTTTCTCATTTTGGTTTGTATGCATGTGAATTTCGGTGTGGAAATTGTTTGGAAGAATGAAGAAGCAGCTCTTAGGCACTTAGTTTTAATTAATTATATCTTGTTTAAATTCAATTGTTTTTCGGTGGGCAGGCTGGGATTGGTGGTTTTCGGGGTGGGATGGCTGGGTTTGGTGGTTTTCCGGGGTGAAGGAGTGGAGGGGGTGGTTTTCGGGGGTGAAGGACTCGGGTGGGGGGTGGTTTTCGTGGGTGGGGGAAGGGAGGCGTGGTGTTTTCCGGGGTGGAGGAGGGGAGACGTGGTGTTGCCGGTGGTTGGGAGGGCGATTTCGTGGTGGGGAAGGGGGTGTGAGGGTGGACGAGTGGGTTTATCCGTGAGGGGAGGGGTGAGGGTGGGGTTTCAGTTGGTATGGGGAAGGGAGGAGAGAGAGAGATATTTTGGGTCTTTTAAAAAAAATTTACCTGTTTTACAGGTTAAAGGTCACATTGACCTACTGGAGGAATTTTGGTCTAAAGTTTGTATTATTTAAAAATAATCAAAAGTTTGTATTATTGCGAGAGAACGGGCCAAAGTTTGTATTATTCCAGTTAAAAAATCCTAAAAAGAATAAGCATAAAGTTCCAAAAAAATATAATCTCATGTGAAAAAGGAACTTCTGCTTTGTTCATTTGAACCGAGATCAGTTTTAAAAGAATTAGGAACTCTTTCCAAATTTTGAATTGTTCCTGTACCATTTACTCGTTCTTGGAACACTATGATTTCACCAAATCAAAGTTTGAGTTCCTTGATCCAAAACTAATATTTATGCATTTGATATTTTAGTTACCTCAATTATCAAACCTACAAAATAAACATTAATAACCTGCACAACATATAAAGAGAAGATAATATATATAAACTTGTAAAATAACATCTCTTTTCCAACCAAAACAAATCTATATAACTATCTCCACTTAGTAAAAGTCAACATGCATACATATGATAAATATTCAATAAACTCAATATGCATGGAAAAACACTTCTTTGGCAAATAAAGGAAATAGTCATATATTCCACTGCCTAAAGAATAAAGTTTCCTTTTGTAGGGAAACTAAGTTCCAAGAGTGATAATATGCATTGTTCCAATACGAATAGTTCCTTGAACCATTTCTAGTATAATGATTCTTTGATATTTAAAAAACAATTTGGAAATCTTAATTTTGTTTTTCGAAAACAGTTTTAAAGTTATCCAAAATTGCTATAAAAACATCAAAGCCAAATAAAACCATTTTACTAGAAATACTCTAAGGAACAAGTTCCAATTTAATATATGCGTATAAAGAATATCTCAAGGAAGAGATACTTACATCAAATGGGTGGTTGATAATCCTTGAGTGACTTTAAATTGATGATAAAAAATCATCTTCCACTTGTTCCTTTGAATGACGTAGGGTGGAGTTCCTTTCTCGTACGGGTTCCTTCTTCTTGTAGGAGCTTCACTCAGCAGGGCTGCCTGCTTATCAACGAGTTTCGGCTCTGATACCAATTGTTAACTCGGAAGGAACTACAAGAGAGGGGTGAATTGTAGTGTGGAACTTATTGCCAAATAATGCGGAATTTAAAACATAAGCAATAAGGAACTCAAAGTGCAAGAGAGATTTTTACGTGGAAACTTCTTGTCCCAATACAAGAAGAAAAATCACGACCTCCTCAGGATTTAAAGTCTTCACTATAATAGGGAACCTCCTCTGTTACAACCTATTACATGCGCAAGTTCCACTCAGAACTCCAACTCTCTCACAAGTTCCACTAGGAACTTTAGCTCTCTAGACTTAACTCCAAGTCTCTTAAGAGTTCCCACAACTCTTTACAACAGGTTTACTCAAACCCTTTACCCCTGGATAGACTTCACCCCAAGTCTACACATAAATAATAAGAACTTACCCAAGTTCCTCACTCGAACTTAATACAAGAATTCACTCAAACCCTTTACCAAGTTCCCATTACAAGAGTTCACTCAAACCCTTTAACCCCAAACTCAAATACAAACGCTTGATAATTTGGATTAACTCTAGTATATAGAAACTGAATAACTGTAAAGGAACATGGCACTTGTAGGAACTTGGAACTCACAGGAGCTGACTCAAAACAAGGAATAGAAAATATAATTCTTTTGTAACGTTATTCCTTAAGCCAACCCTTATGGAATGACATAAGTCAGACACTATGGAATGACACCAGTCAGACAACTTAAAAAGAATACATAAGCCTCTATTTATAGTACGTTCAAAACTTGAGCACCACTTCCACTTATTTCTCCACTAACCCATGATCGCTTAGTTGGGAGAAACTTGGGGAAGAAGCAAACTTATTGGGCACAACTTATGTCACGTTTACAGTAAAGCAGTTAGAGTAAAAATAGGAAACAAAAAGAAAATAAATACTTGGAGAAAAAGCAACGTTTTATCAAAATATAATCCAAGAGATATTTTTCCAAAACTCACTTTTTTATTTATTTTCTTATGCAAAAATATTTTACAGAAAACTTTTTCATAAACCTGACATAAGTACATGAGTTCCTGTTCGTACAGGAACTCGCGTCTACAAGTTCCCGCATTGAACGTAATATAAATCTAGGCTTTTTATTTTCCAAAAACTGATAAGATAGAATTAAATAAATTAAAAGATATTAAAATCAGATTCCTAAAAATCCGATTTTATTTAAAACTATTTTATTTAAAACTTATCTTTTATTTAAAACTAAAACTTATCCTAAAACAACTAATGCATATTATCTAAAAATAATTAATCAAGTAGAGATTTATTAAGAAACAAACTCTAAATAAATCCTACAGATTAAGATAATAATATGCAACAACTTACTGACTCTTAAATACTTTTGACTCTAAGTTCCACGAGTTCCTTTTGACCTTACGAGTTCCTTTTGACTTTGTTCCATTACCTTTCATCTTTCAACATACTTACATGAATCCTAGAAAGTAAACTCATACATCCTGTCTTCATGCCCCATGTTGCTCCAACTCAGGAACCGCATGTAATAGCTCCACCTCTGGAACTTCAACGTGCTAGTTCCTTTAAGGAACTTCGCACCTATAGCTTCTGCTCAGGAACTGCTCCCACTCAGGAACTGCTCCCACTCAGGAACTTCACCCACTCAGGAACTGCATATTCAATGTTCCTCTTAGGATATACCTAGGAACTGCTCTGTTTGTGTTCCTTCTAGGAACTCTTCTAGGAACTTTGTTTGTGCTTGCTTCTATAACATTTTTCTTGAACTCTTCATGCTTGGTTCCATCTTAGGAACTTACATAAAATCTAGCAGCACATCTGTATAATCAAACTTCTTCTCTCTTTGGATTTCTTCCTCAGGAACTTCACTTATTGGATTTCTTCAAGGAACTCTTCATGATGTGATATATTTAACCTTTCATGACTTGTTCTATGGTAACGTAATATGCACATCTCAAACACACATGTTAGTTAGATAATCATCATTTATTTACAATCATCAAAACACTACATGACTCAACATAATAGCTCCATTCGTTTATTATTTCCAAACTTCCAACTAGTATATATGAGAAGCGATGACTGAAAGTGAAACTGAGAGCGAGAGGCGACATCTGGCGCGATCAAGTGAGGAAGTGGATCTCTTGCAGAGATCGAACAAAAAGTATAAAGTTAATCCTGATATGATTCATCAGCAAGTAGAAGGGTTTGCTAAAACTCAACCTGAAGATGTTGAGATGACATCGTTTGTGGCAGACTCCATCCCAAGCCCTATATTGGGTGCAGCGACGTCATATGTTCAAGCGACACGGGGACTATCAGGGCCTATGAATCCATTATTTGATCCAATTGATGTGGAAAGTGATGAGATTTCAGATGATGATGATCTGCTGGAAGAGGACTCAGAGGATGAGAATTGCCCAATCATTCGTTTATCCAAAGAAGAGAAACGAAGACTGAGAAGACCATGGAAAAATGCCCTGATTATCAAATTGTTTGATAAGAGATTGAACTATGAAGTCCTGATCAAACGTCTTAGGTTGAAATGGAGTCTAAAAGGAGATATTACGTTGACTGATGTGGGTTTCGCATATTATGTGGTAAGGTTTAATAATATCATAGATTACGATTTTGTTTTATCACAAGGACCTTGGTTGATTGGAGATAGTTATTTGATGATTCGAAGGTGGATTCCAAACTTCGTTCCAGATGCTGAACCAATTAAAACGTTGACTGCTTGGGTTCGCATTCCCCAATTATCAGTTGAATACTTTGATAGGCAATTTCTTCATAAGATTGGTTCGAAGATTGGAAAAGTAATTCGTATTGATAGGAACACTGAATCTTGCAGTAGGGGACAGTATATAAGATTTAGCATAGAGATTGACCTATCAAAACCTCTATTATCGAAGTTTCGAATGAATGGAAAGGTATGGCGAATTCAGTATGAGGGTATAAGACAAATATGCTTCAAGTGTGGTAAGTTTGGGCATAAAGAAGGAGACTGTGAGACGTTTAAGGATGATCAGGAGACGGAAGGAAATAAGAGTGAATCGAAGAGTCCTACTAGTCATGAAAAAACAGAGAAGCCAGTGGAAAGGCCTGAGGAAAAAGCTACTTATGGAGCTTGGATGTTAGTGCAAAGGCCAGTGCGTAGGGAGAATTATAGATCAAAGACTGGGCCTGATGCTCAAGGGGCGAGTACTTTCAAGAAACAAGCAAGCAGTGCGTCTATGAAGAACAAAGGGTCAGGAGATGGGGATGGAGGTAGAAAGAGTCCTCAGCTTAAACATAATGACAGGCGACTCGAGCATAGTGAGAAGAATTCTAGAAGTGGAAAGGGTATGCCGAGTGGGTTTAGGTTTGATGTGTTAAATCAGGAGGATGGGATAGTGGTCAAAGAAGATTGTTTGACTAAAAACCAAACTGGGGTGGGTGTCCCTAATGCACAAGACAGTATGGCCAGTCCTTTGGATGGGACAAGGATCGAATTGGGAGAGGTGAGTGCCGTAGTTAGAGAGCGTAATGCTCAGGAGACTCAGCATGAGGAGGGAACAGACATGATGTGTGAAGTTCATCCTACTGTTGGACTTGGAGACTCTCAAGAGGTGGAGAAAGAGTGGATGGAGCAGGACTCCATGCAAGTCCAAGAAGATAAAAATCTTGAAATGGGGCAACAAAATGGACCATTAGTAGGCCAGGAGAAAGAAGGTTTAGGAAGGATTCCTCTGTCATCTCTGAATCAGGAGTCTTCTCAATATCAAATTAGGGTTAAAAGGGGGGATATCAGGAAAAAAATCTATCTCTTCTACTAAAGCTAAGAAGGTCTATGGTAAGGAGAACTCAAAAAATATTCTTCCTTTTCCCACTACTGTGAATCTGCCTCTTGCTAACTCAGTGAGTGGGGAGAGTGAGGCTGTGAGTTTCCATCATGAATCGGCTGAGAATTCCGATATCCTTGGAAGTATTAATTCCGCCCAGTTACGAGATGCTAGTGAGTGTGCCGATGGAGGGTCCGACAGTAGTGTCCTGCCATCCATTAGCCAACAAAGTCCAACTCCAAGTGAGTTCATTCCTGCCACCACAGGGCAATCAACCGGAGTTGATGACAACGGTTCAGATCCCTTATGTGACAGAGGGGCCGATGAGGGCTTTGAGAGAGGCCTTCGTCAACATGATGCCTAACGTTCCATTGAACGTGTATGATAGATACCCGAAATTTCCCATGTTTAATATGTCGATTAAGATTATGGTTTGGAATGTTCAAGGGGTTCTAAATAAGATGGCTTCTATTAGGGAAGTGATTAGAGTGAATAAACCAACGGTTCTCGCTCTTGTGGAGACACATATCAGTGGCGAACAAGTGCAAGTAGTGTGTAACAGTCTTGGATTTTCTGGACAAATTAGAGTGGAGGCCGATGGATTTAGAGGTGGCATATGGCTCTTTTGGCATGCTGAAGAGGTTAATATTACTTTGTATGATAATCATTCTCAGCATATTACAGTTTTAATTCAAAAGATTGGAGATGATCCATGGCTTTTCTCGGCGATTTATGCTAGTCCCGATAGTACTGTGCGTAAAGAACTATGGCAGGAATTGGAGAAAATCAAGGATAAGTTTTCAGGCCCGTGGTTGGTAGCGGGTGACTTTAATGAGACTACTAGTATGAATGAAAGATGCGGAGTAGGGGGTTCGGAGATGATAAAGAGATGTCGGGACTTTAAGATTTGGGTGGAAAATAATGAGTTTATTGATCTCCAGTACTCGGGACCAGATCATACATGGTTTCGTGGAAATTCCCTTGAAACTTTGAAATCTGCAAGGCTGGACCGTGGTTTATGTAATGAAGCGTGGAGGTTGAAGTTTGAAGAAGGGGCTCTGAAGAATCTCCCAAGATCGAAGTCAGATCACTGTCCAATTTTAATTAGCACGAATGGGTTTGCGCCGATTCCTACAACGGTGAAACCGTTTAGATTTCAAGCGGCATGGTTAAATCACCAGAAGTTTGAAGAGTTTGTCACTGCGAACTGGAGGAACGATGAGCCTCTCATTCCTTTTCTTGGTAAGTTTGCTCTGCAATTGAGTAAATGGAATAGAGAAATTTTTCATAACATTTTTAGAAAGAAAGCTGAGTTGTGGGCTAGATTAGAGGGCATTCAGAAAGCTCTGGTGAAAAAGAAAAATCCTTACCTATTTTATTTAGAGATTGCTTTGCGAAAGGAGATGGAAGAGGTTTTGAACCAGGAAGAGATGTTATGGTTTCAAAAGTCAAGGTTAGATGCGATCAGAGATGGTGATCGAAATACTAAATATTTCCGTCTCTCTACCATTATTCGACGAAGAAGGAATAGAATTGAGTGTTTGCAGAATGGGGAAGGTGACTGGATTCATTGCCCTGATCAGATTAAAGGTATGGTGATGAAGTATTGGTCTTCGATTTTTCAAGAGGAATCGAGCAATTTCGCTGGCCATCAGTTGCCTCGAGATTTTTTCCCTATAATTAGTAAGGATGATTGGGACCTTCTGTCGAGACCTTTTGCGGTGTGTGAAATTCGTCGAGCTCTGTAAGTATGAAACCATTCGAGGCTCCAGGACCCGACGGGTTTCAACCTCTTTTTTATCAGCGATATTGGGATCTTGTAGCTCCTAGTTTGGTGGAGTTTGTATCTTTCGTGCTGTCAGGTCAGTGTTTCCCGGAGGGGTTGAATGATGCATTCTTGGTGTTAATTCCAAAAGTTGCTGCTCCTTGCTCGCCGAAACAATTCCGTCCGATAGGGTTGTGCAATATTGTGTATAAAATTGTCACCAAGGTGATTGTGAATCGGATTAAACCTCTACTGCCTCAATTGATTTCTCCTACCCAGTGCAATTTTGTTCCGAAACGCCAGATAACTGACAATGTAATTATTGTGCAAGAGATGCTTCACTCTATGAGGAAAAAACAAGGAAAGATGGGTTATATGGCGATAAAAATAGATTTTGAAAAAGCATATGATAGGCTAAGATGGTCTTTCATTAGGGAGTCTCTGTTAGAACTTCGACTTCCTCAAAGTATGGTGGACCTTGTGATGAATTGTGTAATGTCGGCAAAACTGCAGATATTGTGGAATGGGGAGCCTACTGATAAATTTTCCCCAAGTCGTGGTATTAGACAAGGCGATCCTTTGTCTCCATATTTATATGTGATTTGTATGGAGAGGTTGGCGCATTTAATTGAACATGAAATCAATGTGGGGTGTTGGAAACCGGTAAGAGCTAGTAGGAGTGGTCCTCAAATTTCACACTTGGCATTTGCGGATGATCTTATATTGTTTGGCGAGGCTACGGTAGAACAAGCGTATCTCATGAAAACTTGTTTGGATCAATTTTGCTTGGCGTCAGGGAGCAAGGTGAGCTACGAGAAGTCGAGGGTCTATTTTTCGGCTAATACCAACCTGGAAATTCGGGATTCGATTTGTTCGGAGTTGGATATTGAAGGAACCGAAGATTTAGGCAGGTACCTTGGGGTGCCTACGATAAATGGGAGAACTTCCAGAGAAGATTATCAGTATCTAATGGACAGGATTAATTCGAAGCTTGCTGGGTGGAAAACTAAGACTTTGTCCATGGCAGGGAGGGCGACACTAGTGCAGTCTTGTCTATCTTCTATTCCATATTACTCTATGCAGACAACTCTATTACCCCAATCAATCTGTGATGATATTGACCGTAAATCACGCAAATTCTTGTGGGGTGAATCTGATGAGAAGAGAAAAGTGCACTTAGTGGCTTGGGATGTCATTACCAAGTCTAAGAAAGAGGGAGGATTAGGTATTAGATCTATGAGACAGGCTAATTCTGCGTTCCTTGCTAAATTGGGGTGGAGAGTGTTGAGTGAGCCTCAATTTTTATGGTCTCGAGTCCTAAGAAGCAAGTATTGTGAAGGAAGGTGCGATGTGGATATGTTCAAGGACCATATGGACGCATCGAATGCTTGGAGGGGAATTTTGAAAAATGTTGATGTGCTAAAAAAGGGGATAAGCATGGCAGTAGGGAATGGTTATAAGACTAAATTTTGGAAGCATAGGTGGATAGGAAAAGAATCACTACTAGAGGTGGTCATAAATGAACCTCCGAGTACAGGGACGGAATGTTTGGTGCGAGATATGTGGGACTGCAATAGCGGGTGGAAGTTTGACGAGTTTGCGGATTTCCTCCCAGCTGAGGTGCTAAGTAAAATTGCGTCTCACGAGTTGGTAGAAGATGAAGATGCAGTTGACGAAGTGTTCTGGAATGGTTCACCATCTGGTGGTTTCTCCTTGCAATCAGCGCTCAAGATTGTGAAGAATTCGGATCACCCGAGTATAAGAGAGGTGAGAGGTTGGCAAGTGATTTAGAAAGCCCCGATTCCGCAACGTATTAGGATTTTCTTGTGGTTAGCCATACAAGATAAGTTGATGACAAATGTGAACAGGTTTATAAGGAAGCTCACAGATGATCCAAGATGCTTTGTGTGCGGTGCGAGAGAGGGAAATACTGACCATATTATTCGAAGCTGTCCAGCAGCTCGTGCGGTTTGGAGGAGACTGGGCGTCAATGACGATGCGTTGGAGGCTCATGCGAGCTTGTATGATTGGCTGATAGGTAATCTGAAAGGGGCAGCTAGTTCACATCAGGATGATTGGAGTATGCGTTTCGCAGTCACGACTTGGTGGCTTTGGCGTTGGAGGAACGAGAGATGTTTTAGGAGGGAACCAAGTATTCCCTTGGATCAAATAGCCTTTATTCATGCTCGAGTGGGAGATGTAGTGAAAGCTATGCACTCCGATTTAGAGGAAGTAGTTGAGCTGAAGCACAAACGAGTTGAACAATTCATTAGGTGGCCTTACCCTCGGGAAGGATGGGTGCGCTTGAATACTGATGGTGCGGCGAAAGGGAATCCGGGGAGAGCAGGAGCAGGTGGTCTGATTAGGGGGCACATGGGCGAATTGTTCGAGCTGTTTGCGAGTGATTGTGGCTCGTGCTCGTGTACCAAAGCTGAGTTGTGGGCAGTTCTAAGAGGGTTAGCTATAGCCTGGAATGGCGGGCATAAGCAAGTGCAATTGACAGTTGATTCTGAGGTAGTTGTTGGATTGTTGGTTGGGGAGACTCCACCTCATTCACCTTATATTCACATCATTCGAAAATGCAAAGCTCTTATTTGTAGATCGGAATGGAAAGTTATTGTTAGTCATTGTTATAGAGAAGCGAACAGGGCGGCAGATTGGTTAGCAAATTTTGGAGTGAACCTGGGTCAACGCGTAATGATTCTTGAGGCGGTCCCGCATGATCTTCAAACCGTTTTATTGGAGGACTTGGGGGGTATGGCTCGAGGAAGGATGGTCCCAGTTGATGCGTAGCTGCAGCTGGGGTAGTTAGTGGCAGTTTGTTAGTTTTGTTTGGTTGTTTTTGTTTCGTTAGTTTAGGGCTGCTGATGTAGTTTCTTTGCTGTTAGTTTATTTGTTTTCTTTTCTTAGGGGCTTTGCCCCTCTTTTTCACCAAAAAAAAAAAAAAAAAAAATATATAAGAAGTTTCAATATGTGAAATGTTGTTAGATTTATCTTAAATCTCAATGTATGTACAAAGTAGAGTATTTACATAATTTTCACCTATAGATTATCAAACTTATCAATGGATAAATTTGTACATCAGTAAACAAAAAATTCAAAGTGCTGGAACCAATAAAAAAACAACTGAGATATATGTATACAACTTCTAGAACACAAGTTGTAATAATGACAAACTAATAGATAAAAAGTTGGTAATTTACGACTATATAAAGACAAATTGGACCAACAGATATTACATGTCAAAAAAAATTTAACAATTTATATAAATAAATTGAAGAACATCTTGATTCTTGACAAACTGTGTCTGGGTGGACGCAAAGATATTTTACTCCCTATATTATTTGCAAGCAGGCAACGGGCCGCCACAAAGACACTTATTATTTCCGAAAGAATCAGCTCTAAACCGGGTCAACCAATTTCCTGTTGGAATCGATCCACAAAGTTGGTTGTATGTGACATTAAAAACCTCCAAAGGCAACTGAGAGAGTTGTTTGGGAAGAGACCCGTATATCATATTATGGCTCACATCAAGGCCTCGTAACCTTAAGTTAAAAACCACATTTGAGAAGTCAAACGAGAATGCATTATTCTTCAAATAGATCAATATCAGGTTTTTATTATTTCTAAATAAAAAGGAAGCATCCCCAGTAAACTTATTATTAGAAAGGTCTAGCCAGCTAAAAGCAGCCTGACTCAATGATTTTGGGATTGAACCAGAGAGGTAATTCTCTTGCACTTGTAAGGCTAAATTATTCTTGAATGAACCAAAACTCTCTGGAATTGAACCGGAAAGCTGATTTTTAAATAGGTTGAGTTGTCGGAGATTGGTCAAGCGAGAAAGAGAGGCGGGGATTAAACCACTGAACTGGTTTTCTGATAAGTCGAGAAGAGTTAAATTATTGAGCTGGCCTAAGAAAGACGGAATTTTACCAGATAAGTTTGTTCGAAATAAGTTTAACTCTTGGAGGTTAATGAGGTTTGAAATAGATAAGGGGATACGACCCGTTAGACCAGGCATATCATTAAAGTAGAGAATCTCAAGGCCGGTCAGCTGCCCAACAATAAGAGGAATCTGCCCGATCAGCTCATTATTTTGACCTATGGATAGGTGATTAACTCGATTGGTTCGGTTATTACACCCGACGTTGATCCAAGTGTCGCAACAATCACTATTGGGCTGCCATGAGGAGAAAAAGGTAGTGTTTGGGCCTAAATGGGCTTTGATTTGGAGAAGGGCATTTTTGTCAATTGGGTGGCAAAGTTCAGCGGATTGAGAGAAGGTGATAAAAGAGGAGGTTGTAATAAGGAGAAAAAATTGGAAGAGAGAGAATTTTGGTAGAATTTCCATCTGTGTTTTGTATGTTGGATTTTCCCAAAATCTGTGTGATTTTTGTTGGTGTATGATCCAGTTTGGTTGGGTTGGGGTATATATAGAATTCTATTGCATGCTTTAATCTATTGTATATTGACTGAATGATGATTGAAGAATTAGTCAACCAACATCATTAAATATCACATTTTCAGATTTTTTTGGTCAAGTTTGTGTTCTACTTCTCCCCAGTTGCTTCCACGCAAGCCGAACTCTTCGACTTCAATAAAATAAGTAAGTTTTACTTTGTAAGCCGTATACCACCTTCTAAAAGTAATACTCCACTGCTACACAAAAATATACTTCCGTTTCTTTTTACTTATAAGCATTTGACTTTTACGCTTGTCAATGTATAAGTTCAACCATTAATATCTTTAATTCTCGATTATCAAAAATTATGAAAAGTAGGTTTTCGAAAAATATAAATTGAGAGGAATCCAACAAGATCCCACATGTAAAAAGAAACGGACGAAGTATAGAGGAATTCAAGTTTGCCCGTTAAATTCTAGTCTTTTCGTCTTTTGAAATGTTCATCGGTAACTTAATTATTTAGCTATTATTATTTGGTAACAAAGAAGATAATTTATTTTATAATATAATTTTGTATTATCTATACTAATATATTAAAAGGCATTCCTAAACAAGGAACAGTGCCACATGTCGCTCTCCCTAAGGGCGTTTTACTCCATGTAATCCACATTCAAAAAATATATATATAAATTACATAGTACAGTATAGGGTTTGATCATGCGACTTCAAGTTTATATATTAAAGTTTTAACTACTAGACCAAGTGATGTTTAGCATTATCATATTAATGTATAATATTAATAAATGAAAATTCTCCTCACCGGGAGCATAGCCAGGCCTAATAACTATTTGCTTATTCTATAACGTGACAATAACCATCAAACTGGTGAAAAAGCTCCACACCCGTACTCTTTCAAGGTTAAATAAGCGGAACTATTTTCAATAAAGTACAAAATTAATTGCACAAAAATTATACAAAAATAATCACAAAATCCGCACAACGATCAATGAAATTGATCATGTATTATTGTTTTTGTGTATTATTTTATGTCATTTTTTGTATATTTTGTTTTCTAAAGAGATGGGTTGACAATAATCAAACTCAAAAGAGTATAATTAGTAGAAAAATAGAAAACAATTCATCGTTAAGGCTCTGTTTGGCAACACATTTAAGTCACCTTAAATGAGTAGGTGCTAAAAGTTTAAGTCACCTAAAATAAATAGTCGTGTTTGGGGTAAGAGTTTAAATAAAATTTAAGCTTAAAAATTGACTGAAATTGAGTTGCTAACAATATATATAGCATCTCAATTTAAGGTGCTGAAATTTTCAGCTACCTTATCAGTTCAGCTACCTTATCAGTTTCAGCTCTATTTCAGCTTATGTTTCCAAACATAGCCTAAGATTGTATCAAAAAACTTTTTCAAGGCTCATTGTCCAGTACATTCTTACCAGGTTGTTTACCTTTCTAAGTTTAGCATAAGATGAGGTTCCCTCAACTAGCCCTCGAGTAAAATAACATGTTCTCTTTTACCGTCGTTCTCACACTGAACAGGGGTGAAGCTACAATGGGGGATGGCAGGGGCCCAACCCCTGCGGCGACCCTTGCGGCCCATATATTACGCAAGCGGCCCTGTAGGTTTTTAATATACAGTTTGATAAAGTACCTAGTATATCACATAAATGATCTTACTTTAATGGTAAAGTATGCTGGTCAAAATAACTCTTTTAACATAAGGTCACAAGATCGGATTGTGTTAGCCATTACTTTTTTATCAACTTTAGTTTTTAATAGTTTACCCAAACTTCTTCCTATTCAACAGTTGTCGCCCTTTCTTCTTCTATTGTTTTTACGGTTTTTTCACCAAATACCCCTGACAAATAAATTTATTCACCAAATACCCCCACTTTTTTCAAAATTCACCAAATACCCCTGACCTTTAAAAAAATTCACCAGATACCCCTGACATTTTAAAAAATACCAAAAATGCCCTTTTTGACTAACGGACGTTAGTGATCCGTTAACTAATTAACTAATTAACCCTAAAATTTATAATTAACCCTAAACAACTCTAATTAATCCTAAAAACTATAATTAACCCTAAAAACCTAAGTAACCCTAACCCAACCCTAACCCCCAACTCCCACCTCCCCCACCAGACCCCTCCCCCACGCAGCTCCCCCTCCCGCAGCCCCCCCGCCCGCACGCAGCCTCCCTCCGCAGCCCCCTCCCTTGCCGCGCCCCCCATCCCCCTCTGCGCAGCCCCCCCTCCTCCTCCCGCCCCCCTCCCCCCTATACGCAGCCCCCCCTCCCCGCTTCGCGGCCCCCCTTCCTCGCACGCGGCCGAGTTTTTCGAAGGAGTATTTCACCTGGCGTTCTTCTACTTTTGCGTTTTTCGAAGGAATATTTCGCCGGCGATTTTGCCCCGACTTGATGTGTTTTTTGCCCGAGTGTTTGCCCGGGCGAGTTTCTTCTACTTTTCGGTTGCCCCGAATTTGATGCGGGCCGGGGGTTGTGGGCTCGGGATTCGAAGGGGTGAGGGTGGTTGGCCGGGATTCGAAGGGGTGGGGGAGCTCGGGATTCGAAGGGGGAGGCGTGGGCTGCGGCGGGAGGGGGGGAGACGCGGTTGCGGGCGTGGGGGAGGGGGGAGACGTGGCTGCGGGCCGCGGGGATGGGGGGGGGAAGACGCGGCTTGCGGGCGCAGGGAGGGGGAGGAGAGCGGGGAGGGGGAAGGGGGGTTGGTGGGGGCAGGGGTTGTTGGGGGCCGGGTCAATGTGGCCGGGGTTGTTGGGTGGTGGGCTAGGGCCGGTGTAGCTGGGTTGTTGGGGGGCGTGAGGGTTAGGGGAGAGAGAGGGTTAGGGTTAGGGTTAGGGTTAGTTAGGGTTAATTAGGTTGACTTAGGGTTAATTAGGTTGACTTAGGGCTAATTAGGTTGACTTAGGGCAAACTTGTAAATAAACGCTAACGGAGGACTAACGTCTGTCAACAAAAGGGTATCTCGTGAATTTTTTTTAAAGTTAGGGGTATCTAGTGAATTTTGAAAAAAGTGGGGGTATTTGGTGAATAAATTTATTTGTCAGGGGTATTTGGTGAAATAACCGTTGTTTTTATTCCTCTACTTTTCTCACCTCTTTGTCTACCTTGCTTCTTTTTTTCATGAATTGTTTACCCTTCGAATCTCATTTCTCCAATTTTTCCCCGTAAGAAACTTTGACTCTTGAAAATATTGTGATGCAAGAAAGTGATTACTCAAATTCTCAGACAAAAAGATCCAGTGATTCAAAGAAGGTAGAGTACGATATATATGCTTTAAGTATTTTTTTCTTAACGTGATTAAAGATAGAAATGGTGAAATGTATGTCTTGAAAACCGTAAAAATAAATAAAGGGGTAAACTAATAAAATACAGACCTTGTATATTAAAGAATAATCCCCCTAACTTTAAATTCCTGGCTTTACTCCTGCTCAAATATTATACCAAAGGGGTGTTTCTCGGCAATATTTTTTCTTTCCATTTTAGACACCTTATACATAGCCCTAAGAGCTATGAATATCATTTCCCAATAAAATGGCAAAGGCTACACATACAGTTGGTGTATGTATGCCCTACATACACTATGATGTGGCAGTATATGAGTGGTCTTTAATTCGGGCCCCAAAAATGAAATTTTCAGAATTTTCATTCAAATTCAAATGAAAAATTCTTTTCAAATTTCAAATCTGATTTGTATTTTCAAGGCACAACTAATGCTCCCAAATTACCAACTACCCCATTCTCTCTCCTCTCATTTTTTTGTCAGTAAATTTTTTTGGTCCAATTTTTTCTCTCTTCTCTCTCTTCTAATGTTCTTCATGTTCTTATTGCCACTCAAGAATTGGAACAAAAACCTGAAAATCGAATTCTTTCTCTCTTCTAATGTTCTTCATGTTCTTGCGATAATGTTCTACATATTTTTTATTTTAATTTTTTTGCACGAATTTTTTTTAAAAACCGAAAAATCTGATTATTTTCATCTTCTCTCTCTTCTAATGTTCTTCATGTTCTTGATTTCAATTTTTTTGTACAGAATTTTTTCTACATTGTAGAATTTTTGTATAATGTTTCACAAATCTAATTTTCTGAGTTTTTAAAAATTTATTTGTTTTTATATAAATTCACGACATATAATTTTTACATAAATTTTTTCAAAAAAAATTTGTGAGTTGTTCTATTTTGTTTAATTTTTTGTTCAGAGTTGGATTTATGAGGTGTTCTTCAGAAAATTTTTGAATTCTTTAGAAAAAATTGAGCTGTTCTTCAGATATTATTTTTGTTTTTAATGATTTGTTCTTTATCTTTGTTTAAAAGATTTGATTTATGAAGTTTTCTTTGTTTGGATTTGTATGAATTCTTTGTTTAAAACTAAAAAAAAATCATTGTAATTTTCAATGTTCTTCAGTTTTCCTGGATGTTCAACATCAAAGTTTCATTTTTCTTGATAGGGTGATTATTGATTAGTAACAGAAGATGGACATTAGATTAATCACAATGACATCGTTATATGGAAACTATAATATAGGTCCTGGTTACTATTTAAATGTTTCTTGTTACTAAAAAATCAATTATTTACAATCGTTTCAAATTGATATGTTATTAATATAATTGATTTTTTTAATATATATAATCTGTTTTAATTTCAATTTTAATTATCATATAATGGATTGTTTATACTTCCTGGATATTAAACATTAGATTATTGATGGGGGAAAAATGTTACAAGTTACAAAGTAAAAAATCATTGCTACAAAATTATAAAAAAAAAACAAAAGGGGGGGGATGTGGAAGTAATAGCAAGCATGGGATTCGAACTCGAGACCTAATAGCCAGAAACACGCTTTCATGTTTGTAGTTGTAACCAAGTTGACGGGATATTCGACCGTGCTAACAAGTTGATACATTATGTAGTTATAGTAAACAACATCGTTATATGGAAACTATAATATAGGTCATGGTTACTATTTAAATGTTTCTTGTTACTAAACAAATCACAAACTTACAATCGTTTCAAATTGTTATGTTATTAAAATAATTGATTTTTTTAATATATATCATTTGTTTTAATTTCAATTTTAATTATCAGATAATGGATTGTTTATACTTCCTGGATATTAAATATTAGATTATTGATGGGGGGAAAATGCTACAAGTTACAAAGTAAAAAATCCTTACTACAAAATTAAAAAAAAAACAAAAAAAAATGGAGGGATGTGGAAGTAATAGCAGGCATGGGATTCGAACTCGAGACCTAATAGCCAGAAACACGCTTTCATGTTTGCAGTTGTAACCAAGTTGACGGGATATTCGACCGTGCTAACAAGTTGATACATTAAGTATTTATTGTAACAACATCTTTATATGGAAACTATAATAGTAAACAATTTAGTATTTTTTTATTTTCTAGTAGTACTTTTGTCTTTTTACATTTTGTAGTGGCACTTTAGTCTTTTCAAGCAGCAAGCTGTAATAACATGTTTGTAGTTTTTACTTAAGAGATAATATTAATATTAAAGAATAAGATCACATATATTAGTAATGCTAATGAGTAGTGAATGAATCATTTAATGAAATAATTTACTAATCTCCTTACATGATTGGAAAAAAGGATAATAAAACGAAGAATAGTTAGAATTCTTCTTACAAAAAGTAACATAGTATCAAAAATCTAAGTTTTATTATAAATATGTTACTTGAACCTTTTGCTTCATTTGTATTTGTTTTCACATAACGCTACATTTTTTAGTAACCGATAACTATTATTTGAATTTCAATCGTTATTCTTTATAACCCTTCGGTTTTTTATTTTAACCCTTCAATGTTTAATTTTAACCATCCGGATATTCTTTAATTTTAACCGATAATGTTTTGACCGAGTCGATCTCGAGTAGCTCGCGAGTTGTCTCGTCTCATTGCCACCCCTAGTACCATAGAGTATTTCAAGAGTTACTCCTTAGTTGGTAAGTATTTATTTATACATAATATCAATTTTAGGTGAAACAATCGATCGAGATTTAGTATTTGTATATTACAAGATTAATACACAAGTAGTACCTTATAACAAAAAGTCATCTAATAATAGTATTATGGAGCATAATTTCGATTTTTGGTCAAACAATTGATCAAAATTTAGTAGCTCTGTTAATATTAAGGAGCATAACTTCAATTCTAAAGGCTAACAATTGATCGAGAGTTAGCATTTGTGTACAACGAGATTAATAATTGTTGTGACTTATAGTAAACCATAAACAAAGTATTTAAACTTTTAAGTTTTATTTAAAAAACATTATAAAACTTTTGCTTAAATTGCATTAGTATTTGTTAATTTTGACAAAATGTTGTATTTAACAACAACAGATTAGTGAGAATTTAAGCTTTCGGTTTATAACCAAACATCAAGCTTTCCAATCCAGAAAACGTTTGAAGTCCATTAATATAATAATTAAAATTGAAAGTAAAACATTATATATATATATATATATATATATATATATATATATATATATATATATATATATATATATATATATATATATATATATATATATATATATATATATATATATATATATATATATATATAAAACCCTTCGATAACTAATATTTGAATTTCAATCGTTATTCTTTATAACCCTTTGTATTTTTATTTTAACCCTTCAATGTTTGATTCGAACCATCCAACTTAAGTTTTGTCGTTATTATTGGGTGGTTGTAGTAGCATAATATCAATTTTTGGTGAAACAATCAATCGAGATTTAGTATTTGTATATTACAAGATTAATAATTGTAGTGCCTTATAACAAATAATTATCTAATAATAATAATAGTATGGAGCATAATTTCGGTTTTTGGTAAAACAATTGATCTTGATTTAGTAGCTGTGTAAATATTAAGGAACATAACTTCTATTTTAAAGGCTAACAATTGAACGAGAGTTAGTATGTGTATATGACAAGATTAATAATTATTATGCCTTATAATAAACAATAAACAAAGTATTTAAACTTTTAAGTTTTACTAAAAAAAACGTTATAAACCTTTTGCTTAAATTGCATTTGTATTTGTTAATTTTGACAAAATGCTATATTTAACAGCAACAGATTAGTAAGAATTCAAGCTTCCAGTTTAGAACAAAACATCAAGCTTTCCAATCCAGGAAACCTTTGAAGTCAACGCTGTTAGAATCACGATCCGGATAGTAGAATCGTACGATCGTACGATCCTAATATGACCAAATGATCCGAACCGCTCATAGAATCGGTCTCGCATAGGATTGCTCAGGATCGGTTAGAATCGGTATAGGATCGGTAGGAATCGTATAGAATTGTAGGATCGTTTCATAGAATCGGTAGGATCGACCGATCCTACACACAACTACCTATTGCTCTTTTTCTTTCTAGTTTGCTTTTCTACTTGTATTTTGTCATTCAAATATATGAATTATGCATCTAAAATGCAGAAATAAGCAAATAAGTTTACTATTATCACTTTGTCATTACTTATTCAGTTTTTTTTAAAATTAATTTTAAAAGAATTTTTTTTTATATTTATTATATGAATGGTAACGTCGGTGTACAAACACATTATTATCTTATAATTCAACCCCTATGTTAGCTTTAACAATCTAATTTGCACTTTTAGGATTATTCTCCTCAAATTATGAATCATTTGGAACAAAAAATATTCAATTATATTAATAGCAAAGCAGGTTCAAACGGTTTTAAGTTTGTAATTTTTCTAGTAACAACGTACGTTTAATTAGTAGTCATAACCTTTATTACAGTTTGCAAATAACGGTTGTGCATACTATAATTATTTAATATATCCACTTTTTAGCATGGTGAATATCCCGCCCACTTGGTTACAACAGCAGCAATGAAAGTGCTTTTCTGGCTACTAGGTCCCGAGTTCGAATCCCATGCTTGCCATTAGTGCCACATTTTTTCCCTCATTAAAATGTTTTTTTTTGTATAGTGAAGACATATTAAATTTGTTAATACAATGGAAACATTTGAATCCATTATATGATAATTAAAATTGAAAGTAAAACATATTATATAAATAAAAATATTCAATTATATTAATAACAAAGCAGGTTTAGACGATTTTAAATTTGTAATTTTTCTAGTAACAACATACATTTAATTAGTAATCAAAAACTATATTACAGTTTGTAGGTTGGTGGGAGTAATATGCATTAATAACAAAGAAGGTTCAAACGATTTTAAGTTTGTAATTTTTTTTAGTAACAACATACATTTACTTAGTAATCAAAACCTATATTACAGTTTGCAGGTTGGTGGGAGTAATATGCATTAAATGCAGGTTGGTGGGAATAATATGCTTTAAATGCATGTTGGGCGCCAACAACAATTTGTCCCGCTACACCATGCTTTGTGGCGCCATCAGCCAAATTATTTCCCCCACATTTTTCCCTCTCATTTTTTTGGCTAGCAGTGACGTGGCAATACACCATCGGAAGTGTATGTATGTCCTACATATACCAAGTGTATGTGTAGCGTCTCTCCCATAAAATGAAATAATCGGCTACTAGTGGTTTTGTGCACCTGCATGGAAGTATGGAACGAGACGAAAATTGTTGAGACTTATATAACAAACACAATCCCTCACTTTAACAAATTTTGATGAGTTCAAATTATTTTAAACAAGGGAAATGATATCAAAATTTGTTAAAGTGAGGGATTGTGTTTGTTACAAGCTAAAAAATAAAATGAAATAATCGGCAAAGAGCCACTTTACAGCCTATAGCAAGAACTAAGACACAATATTTTGCACAAACCAAACAAGCAGTAGGGGAGCAAAAATTACATTCGACAGAAACTCAGGGGGCGATTAGAGCCAAGCCATGAATTCATTTTCCCTTGTGAGACCTTGCTTTGCTAGACAGTCAGCCACCATATTTGCATTTCTACCTTTGTGTGAGATTGACAAATTCATCCACCTTTTCCTCGCATTACGGATGAAATTTAAATGGAAAGCAAGATTCCACGGGCCCCCAACATCTTCACTGCACCATTTTACAGCATTAAATGAATCGCATTCCACCTGGATTAGCTGGGATTGATGGAAATCTGAATTGCTCTATAGATGGCTAAAATTTCCGCACAGTTGATTTCAATTGGGGGATGGGACTAGAAAATAAGCATTTGAAGCACCCACCGGCATCCCGCAATACCCCACCAATGGCAGACAAAGACATTGATAAATTAACGGAGGCATCGAAGTTGCACTTTAAGAATCCCTGTTGAGGAGGAGACCAAGAAATCTGGAGCACATGAGGCGAAGAAGATCCAACAACACCCTTCGAATCGCACCAAAGGAGGCAAGAAGGATTTTTGATGATTTCCTCGCTAGAGTAGGGAAAGGGATCACCCCAACCCTTGATCCACCAACTAAGGCGGAGCAAAATAATGTCTTGGACTTGTTGAGGGGAGCTGTAATTGTTGTTGAAAATTCAATCGTTTCTTTCTTTCTATAATGACTATAAGATGATAAAAAACATAGCCACCTATACCTTCTTAAAAAACTTTCCTTTGCACTTGTATCTCCATTGATCAAAGGTCCCCCGCAGGCAAGATGGAAAAGCCTATTTTAGATCCCATAAATGCTGTAGAGATTTGTGCCTTAAATCTGGTCAAAGTGGTCAAAGGAGCGTGTTCGTCGGCTCACCCGGTCCACCAGGTAGGCTTGCCCGACTAGGCGTCTAGATTCGCCCGCCCGGGCGGTGACCGGGCGGCGACTGGGCGAGTGACCGGGCAGATTCGTGTCAAAAACGGTTTGCGCGCCCGATCGGGCGGCTTGGCCCGGGCAACCAGGCGACGGGGAATTTGACGCGGGACGCGCGATTTTGTATCGGGGTATATATAGTGTTTTAACCTAATTCGTTAACACGACGTTTAGAACATAATCACATCTGTAATTTGAAAATTCCTCAAGATCAATAAATCTTTTCTCTCTCCTGCCCGTGGACGTAGCCAACACACCGTTGGTGAACCACGTAAATTTGTGTGTGTTTGTTATTGTTTTGCATTCATTATTTGTTCTTTCTCACATCCGTTATAACAAATTGGTATGAAGAGCTTTGGTTTTGATCTGAGTGAGAGAGATGTCTGGGATGAATGTGAAATCGATAAATTCACTAGGAGAAATAGTTTTAGTCTGTGGCAAATCAAGATGCGGGCTTTACTGAAGCAACAAGGGTTATGGGCACCGTTGGCAAAGAAGTCATCTGATTCGGTTACCGCTGAGATGGCCTTTCTGGAGGAGAAGGCACATTCAACGATCATGTTGTGTCTTGCTGATGACACCATTGCTGAAGTCGCGGAGGAGGAAACCGCATCTGGTTTGTAGTTGAAATTGGAGAGTTTGTACATGAAAAAATCTCTAACCAACAAGTTGCTTCTGAAGCAACGTCTGTTCAGTCTGCGCATGAATGAAGGTACACCTCTAAGGGATCACCTTGATCAATTAAATACGATTTTGCTAGAATTGCGTAATATTGATGTTAAGGTGGAGGATGAGGATGCTGCTTTAATTCTGCTTGTTTCTTTACCATTGTCATATGAGAATTTTGTGTAATCTTTTATTGTTGGTAAAGATTTTGTGTCCCTAGAAGAGGTTAGATCATCTCTTCATACTAGGAAATTGCGCAATAAGGTATCTGGTAGTACAGGTACAGACAGTCAGGCCTCTGGATTAGTGGCCAGTAGTAGTAAGGGACATGGGAATTCTGGGAAGAAGAATATTAGAAAACCCATAAATTCCAAAGGGGGTCCTAAACCTAATGATGTATGTAATTACTGTAAGGAGAGGAGACATTGGAAGAAGGAATGTCCTAAGAAGAAGCATCAGGATAATAAATATGGGTCTTGTTCTGATGCTGTTGTAGCAGAAAATTCGGATTATGAGGATGATCTTGCTTTAGTTGCTAATGAACAATCACATTGCAATGATGTGTGGGTTCTTGATTCTGGAGTGTCGTATCATATGAGTCCTCGTTGGGAGTGGTTCACTACTTATAAGCAGGTAGATGGGGGAAACATTTCAATGGCTAACAGTGCAGTCTGCAAGACAGTTGGAATTGGCTCCATCAAGATCCGAACACATAATGGTACATTTTGCACTTTGAACACTGTTAGATATGTTCCACAGATGACCAAGAATCTGATTTCACTTAGCCTGCTAGACAGTAAATGGTTCAGTTTCAGAGATGGTGGTGGAGTTGTGTATGTCTGCAAGGGTTCAAAGGATGTGCTGAAGGGTGTCAAGTGTGGAACTTTGTATATTTTGCAAGGTTCTACTCTCTCAGGTTCAGCTGATGTTGCTTCATCTGAAATTCAGAAGGAGGATATGACCAAGCTATGGCACATGAGACTTGGGCATATGAGTGAGAGAGGAATGCAAATCCTCTCCAAGGCAGATCTTCTGGGTGGCCACAAGGTCACAAACCTTGAGTTTTGTGAGCACTGTGTCTTTGGGAAACTACATCGTAGCAAGTTTCCTAAGGGCATTCATAGAACAAAAGGTACTCTTGATTATATTCACTCTGATTGTTGGGGTCCTTCACGTGTTGAGTCTTTGGGAGGTCACGGGTACTTTGTATCTTTCATTGATGATTTTTCAAGGATGACTTAGGTGATCATAATGAAGTCAAAAGGTGAAGCTTTCAAGAACTTCAAGCAGTGGAAGGCTTTGGTGGAAAATCAAACTGGGAAGAAGATCAAAGGCTACGAACTGATAATGGTCTGGAGTTCTATTTGTCTGAGTTCGATGAGTTCTGTAAGAATGAAGGGATTGCTAAGCATTATACTGTCACGGATACACCACAGCCGAATGGTGTAGCTGAACGAATGAATCAGACACTTCGGGAGAGAGCTCGGTGCATGCTCTCAAATGCTGGGATGACTAGAAGGTTTTGAGGAGAAGCCGTTAGTACAACATGCTATCTGATCAACCGTGGACCTCACTCTGAAATCAATCTCAAAACACCATATGAGATGTGGTTAGGTAAGCCTGCAGATTACTCTAATATGCGAGCTTTTGGTTGTAGTATTTACTATCATGTAAATGAGGGTAAGTTGGAGCCGAGAGCCAAAAAGGGAGTGTTTGTAGGATATGGAGATGGGGTGAAGGTTATAGAATTTGGTCCCCGTCGGAGAATAGGGTTATACTTAGTAGAAATGTAGTCTTTGATGAAAATTCTATGTTTAATCCTACTGTGAAGTCCATTGGTGTAGCAGATAGTGGTAGTATTGATAAACAGGTGGAGCAGCAAGTCACTCATGATGAGAATGATGAAACACATGAAGAGAATCAACACATAAATTCTGAAGCACCACATTCTTCAACACCAAGTCAAGACGCGCCTAGTCTTGCTCGGGAGTGCCCTATGAGGACGAATTTTGGTAAACCCCCAAACATATATGGTTTTGAAGATATGATGGCTTATGCACTGCAGGTTGCTGAAGAGGTGGATGTTTATGAGCCATCTACCTACAGGGAGGCAGTTACATGTACGGAGTCTAACCATTGGCTTGCTGCAACGGGAGATGAAATGGAGTCACTTCATAAGAACGAGACTTGGGATCTTGTCCCTAAGCCTCCAGGGAGAAAAATTGTTACTTGTAAATGGGTTTTCAAGAAAAAGGAGGGGATGACATCTGCAGAGGGGGTCAAGTATAAGGCTCGATTAGTTGCAAGAGGGTTCACACAAAGAGAGGGAGTAGACTACAATGAGATATTTTCACCTGTAGTCAGGCACACTTCTATCAGTGTGCTACTAGCAATAGTTGCACATCAGGATTTTGAGCTCGAGCAGCTAGATGTGAAAACATCTTTTCTATATGGAGAGTTGGAAGAGGAAATATACATGGCCCAGCCAGATGGCTTCCAGGTTCCGGGGAAAGAAAATTCGATTTGCAAGTTGAAGAAGTCCTTATATGGGCTAAAGCAGTCTCCGAGGCAGTGGTACAAGAGGTTCGATAGCTACATGATGGAGCTAGGCTACAACAGGAGTTCATATGATTATTGTGTTTATCACAACAAGCTGACAGATGGATCTTTCATCTACTTAGTTCTGTATGTAGATGATATGTTGATAACAGCAAGGAACAAGTCGGATGTTTAGAAGTTGAAGGAGCTTCTCAGTGCAGAGTTTGAGATGAAGGATTTGGCTGCGGCTCGGAAAATATTGGGCATGGAGATTTATAGGGAGAGGGCTCAAAAGAAGCTTTTGTTGTCACCGAAAGGCTACATTGAGAAGATATTGTCTAGGTTTGGCATGTCAACAGCAAAACCTATAGATACTCCAAGTGCGACCAATAATCATTTGTCGGTCGCTTTCGCGACTAAGTCTGCTGAGGAGAAGGAGTACATGTCTCGGGTTCCTTATGCTAGTGCAGTAGGGAGCTTGATGTATGTCATGGTTTGCACTAGGCCGGATCTTGCACATGCAGTCAGTGTTGTTAGTAGGTTCATGGGTGATCCTGGTAAGGAGCATTGGCAAGCAGTCAAGAGGATCTTTCGGTATCTTAGAGGTACGTCAGATATCGGTCTCATTTATGGTGGTGATGTGACATGTTTAGTCACAGGTTTCTCAGATTCTGATTATGCTGGGGATGTGGATGGTAGAAGATCTATGACTGGTTATGTTTTCACTCTTGGTGGTTCTGTTATTAGTTGGAAAGCTACTTTGCAGCCTACGGTGACTTTGTCAACCACTGAAGCAGAGTACATGGCCCTGACAGAAGCAGCCAAGGAGAGGGGCTAGTTAATGATCTGGGTCTACATCATGATCAGGCGATAGTGTATTGTGACAGCTTGAGTGCGATATGCTTGGCCAAGGATCAAGTACATCATGAGAGGACTAAACACACAAGCCGGTTCCGCAGAGTAAGTTTCAACATTGTTTGGACTTGCTCAATGTTCGAGGTTGTTAGTTGCCCTTTGGGGCAAGTCTGGGGTCCTTTGGGCCTAATCTAGTGTCCTTAAGGGACAAATCTGGTCTGGTTGTTTTTCGGGACAAATCTGGTTGCAGGGAGGATCTGGGCATTGTGATTAATGCATTTGGTTATCTGGTTCGTTGTGAGAGGATTCAAGTCAAGGTGGAGATTTGTAGAGATTTGTGCCTTGAATCTGGTAAAAGTGGTCGAAGGAGCGTGTTCGTCGGCTCGCCCGATCGGGCGTCTGGATTTGCATGACCGGGCGTCTGGATTCTCCCGCCCGGGCGGCGACCGGGCGAGTGACCGGGCCGATTCGTGTCAAAAACGATTTGCGGCCCGACCAGGCGGTTTGGCCCGGGCAACCGGGCGACGGGGAATTTGACGCGGGACGCGCGATTTTGTGTCGGGGTATATATATTGTTTTAACCTAATTCGTGAATACGATGATTAGAACATAATCACATCTGTAATCTGGAAATTCCTCAAGATCAATAAAGCTTTTTCTCTCTCCTGTCAGTGGACGTAGCCAACACACCGTTGGTGAACCACGTAAATCTGTATGTGTGTGATATTGTTTTGCATTTATTATTTGTTCTTTCTCACATCCGTTATAACAAATGCATCCACCAGCACCAAATATTCCACGCGAATGGGCAGTGAAGAAGGAGATGATTGTGGTCCTCAAGGGATGATTTGCACATAGCACATAATATCTCACTGCTTGGAGTGAGCCTAATACGCAAGAGTTTAGCTCTAGCATTGATCTTACCGAGCAAAGCTAGCCAAGTGAATAGTTCGATGCGCGTCGGAACCAATCCATGTCACACCCCTCTAGGCTCTAATCACATCATGAGAAGATTGCTGATCTAATTTGGCCAGGTCAAAGCATAGGGACTTGACTGAAAATTCTCCCGTTTTGTGTGGAGTCCATATCAAAGAGTCATCACCATCGAGGGAGATATGAATACCATCCAGCAGCATCTGAAGAGCATTACGCTCCTCTACATCACGAAGTCTAAGGAAACGCTTCCACAAAAAACACCAAATCCAAATGTAATCTTCCCAAAAACCGAGAGCTGCAATAGATGAGTTTGGGTTTTGGGAAGTTTTGAATAATCGGGGGAAAGCGATTTTAAGGGCTGCTTACCAGCCGAAACATCATGCCAAAACAAAGCTTGCGACCCGTTACCAATGCGGGTTCGAATTCTTGAGGTGAAGAAATTTTTGCATTCAGAGAGCTCAGAATGGATTTACATATAGTTTTCCAAGGGCCACCATAATGAGGAACGTGAAGATCAGGTATGGTGAAAGAGGGTGGGAATTCATATTTATCCAATATAACCTTTCTCCAAAGAGTATTAGATTCATTAAAAAACCTCCACACCCATTTGAAGAGAAGTGCAAAGTTTCTATGAAGAAGGTTCCCTTACACTTAAACCACCAAGCAACTTTGGTAATTCAATTAATTTTTATGGAGCAAGAGCAAGAGATGTTCGAGATTCCCACCCTATAAAAATTAGCGTTGAAGCTTACCAATCTTCTCAATGATTCCCTTAGGAATAGGGAAAATAAACATGTAGTATAGGGGAAGACTTGAAAGAGAGGCTTTGATGAGAGTGAGCCTTCCCCAATAGAGAGCATCTTACAAATCTAACTCTAATTAAGTACCATTTCACCTCTACAGCTCGTAAAGTTACCAAATTGCCTCCATCATCCAAAAGACTCTAACATATTGTTACCAACACTTTCTCGTACTTCTGTGTTACTCCCTCTGTCTTTTTTTACTTGCAACATTTTATATAAATAAATGTTTTTTTTACTTGCTATATTTCTATATTTGGTAACTACTCCTTAGGATAATAACGCTAGTTATAGCTTATTTATGAATAGATCCATTTAAATCGAATAAACCAACTCTTACAAAAGACAATCTTTTGTATAATTATTGTGGATATGGTTTTACGAAGTTGTATGTGTTTAGGAAACAAGTGATTTGTTTCCTAATGCTAGTTAAGTTGGTTTCCTAATATATGTTTACCTGGGGTTTCTTAGTCTAGAACTATTTATACAGTAAAGCTTCCGCAAAGTATTACAAGTCAATTGACATATTTTCCTAACATTTATCATGGTATCACAGCCAATGGTTAATTGATCCTAAAAAAACAAAAAATCCTATCATCCACCGTTCTTTCCTCCGCATCTCCTCCAAGGTCGCAGCCCTGTTTCTTGGCGCTCTTTTTGGATTAGCGCAAGTACCAGCACCAGTCCAATAGCCTCAATTTCTCGTCAAGTTGGTTAGTCTTTGCACCGCACCCGGCCAAAGATAAAATTTCTCCTACTCTCTTCTACACTAAGGTAGTATAGTGGAAGTAGGGGTCGTATCCACAGGGAAACAGGGACGAGTTTAGTACTCAGCGTGATTCGAAACCTAGATTAAGCTAAGGGCCGAGAAACCTAATAATAATTACAAAGGGGGGTTTCAAGTATATTATTAACAAACTAAAACTAACTAGCAAGTAAATAAAATGAGAAATCAATTATGGAAAGATCTTGAATCCGATTAACATCCACTTCAATTCATTATCGATCCTTGAACCTCCACTCTAATTATTTCCATAATTATCTATTGTCGAGAATTAATCTCGCGTTCTCCTTATTCTTAGTTGAATAGCACGATCAGCGTGACTATAAAACCCTAACTAAAGGATAACCTAGTCCGATCTGCGTCTAAGTTCAATCCAATAGCAGCAATAAACACAGAGAACCAATAGACCTGCTAATGTCATACACGCGATAAACATTCAACAGCTTGATTCAATTTCCCTAAGAAATAACCAAGAAGATCGAAGATCTAAATTACTCCCTAGTTTGCTACCAATTGATAAAAGAATAAAACAATCCGATTCTATTCTTAAATCTAGCATTAGATTAATCACACAATCAAACTAGTAACGTTCCTAGCATAATTATGCAATAATCATGGAAAGCAAGCATAGAAATTGAACCATAATCAAGGAAAAGAGAAAGAGAGGAAAGATCTCACAATAACGGTTGAAGCTTCATGTTAATTGATCCAAGAACAGTTCAAGCTACAATCCGATAGCAAAAACCAAACCCATAGTTGAAATCCCTAAAAACTAAACTAAGAATTGAAAACTAAAACTAAGAAATGAAAAACAAAGAAAAGAGAAATGAAGAACAAAGAGGAACGAAGAAGGAAAGATGAAAAGAGAATCATGAAGAAGGAAGGATGAGGAGAGGAGCCCTCCCCTCAAGCTTGCCACTCCAAGATCTACATTTCAGCTCTCCTCTTCGTGCTCCACTTCGTCCCCCCCAAAAATTAGGTTTTAGGAGCTTTTAAAACCCCGCACAAAATCGTGGCCCCAAGCCGACTTAAGCGTCGCGAGTCGCGACACCGATCGCGAGTCGCGACGAGGGACTCCGTCTCCCCGCGCACAAAATGGCTGGGCAAGCATCGCGAGTCGCGAAGAACATCGCGAGGTGCGACAAGCAGGGGTCGCGAGTCGCGACATCCCTCGCGAGTCGCGAGCTTGCTGCTGCTGGGCAGGCGTGCGAGGCTGGGCTTGCGATGTTGCTTGGCGATGCTGCCGAGCTTGCTAGGCATGCGGTGCTTGGGCTTGCGATGCTGGCTGGTGGAGCTTGGTTGTGGCGGAGCTTGGTTGGTGAGACGATGTTGTGGAACCATTCATGCTTCCAAGAGCTCGGAACTTACAACTTTAATAATAATTAATATATAAAATTCCGAACTTCCGCTAAGGTCGATTTATATGCAAACATTAACAATTACAAATAAATCCCTTAGCAAAGTGTACCTAAAATACCACAAAAACATCGTATAACTTGAGCGTATCAAATACCCCCACACTTGAACTTTACTCGACCTCGAGTAAACTCAAAAATGAGAAATACCAATTAAATCATCGCCCAAGCTATCGACACCAACCTACACTCCCCATCTACTACATCATCATCATCACATCTTAACAACATCCGCTCAAAAACCTAAACGTAAGGGACGATGATTCCCCCACACTTAGATTCGAGCTCACCTGAAAAATACAAAGACGCGACAACAATAATCACCAAACGACAACCAAAATGTGAGCTCAAATCCTGAAGGATCTCAAAGGAGTTGAACTCACTCCAACGCCACCATCAAAATGACAACTCGCCTAAAACCTCAAAAGACAAACTACTACTACTACATCCAAACTAGATAAGCAAGCCATGGAACAAAGACAAAAAGGGATAAATTCCATGCTTACTCCCAAAAACAAACAAACAACCAAAAGAATGTGAAAGCCAAAACAAAACTCCACAAAATCAAGGATGGATTCACCAACCTTACCCGAAAACGCTTTCCACCTTATGACACCGTCTCCGGCAAATGAGTTTCCAAAGTATATAATTCTCTCTTAATCTCTCATTTTGCCTAGGAGCCCTTTCTAGGTTTTCATCCTAGCTTCACACATTTCTTTTTTGGTTGCACCTCACCATCTTACCCGCTCAATATAAGCCACTTTTTTGCATAGGTTGCCCTTTCGGGTTTTCAACCTATCCGGCCCCCATTTTTGCCCGAGTCGCCCGCCCTTGCGGGTTTTCAACTCAACGGGATTCATTTTCATTGTTTTTTTTTTTTTATTATTTTTTCAATTTTTTTTTTTTTTTTTTTTTCAAATTGAAATAAATACAACATAAATACAACATAGATACATGAGAATGAGAATACCCTCCCCCCTACTTAAACTACACATTGTCCTCAATGTGTCGACAATTAGTAGAAAAAGTAAACTGAAAATGGGGGGAGAAAATCGAAAATCGGGCAAATTGAAGATCGAATGCTCAAAACTCATGACCAAACAATCCACAAACTCAAATTTCTTAACAACACCAACTTAAATCTCATAAATCAACTCACAACCCTCTCCCTCGAATCACTCAAACAAATGGCAAATTCAAAAGTTTCGGATTTTTGAGATTTGCACCTAGCTTAAGAGATCGGAAAGATACAACAATCTCACTCCTCTAGTGTTACCAACTCCTAGCTATTGAACTCCTCCCAACGGGTTTTCTTTTGTGGACTTGGGCTCAAAGTGGATTAAGATTTGTTGTGGTTCTTTTGAGTGGGTGGGCGGTGGGTGGAAGAAAATTTGATGTGGTGGTGGAAATTTGATGAGAAATAAAGGAAAGAAAGAAAATAAAAAGGGTCTCGGGTTGCCTCCCGAGAAGCGCTGTTGTTTAAAGTCGTTAGCTCGACTTAATACCTTAAGCTCAATCATTAGGTTGTGCTCCATGTGTGACAATGGTGGTTCCATGTCAATCTCCACTTCAAATACCTGCAAAATTGATTGAGAAGGACTCTTGCAATGCATTGTTAGTGCCTAGCTTACTACATCATGGTTGAGCATATAACATCAGATTATATCCAAAACCTAGCATGAAGTCAACAACAAACATCAACTAGTAGTACTCCTAGCTAATCCAAGTCATGACCATTAATATCAATAATTAAAGCTAGACAATAACCAAACAATAAGCCGTCAAAAGCTTCAATCAATCATTCCCAAGATAGTTTAAGCAACAAGTTCCATGCTTCTTGTCCAAAATACGAAAGTGAAATACATAGAGCTCAATGGAAGATGAAAACTAGAAACTCAAACAAAAAGGGAATTCTTTATATGAGTGGCCAATCAAAAACAAAGAGCACAAGCAATATCATCCAAAAATCACGCTAAATACAAACAAGTAACACCGTTTCCCCGGCAACGGCGCCAAAATTTGGTGCGGGCGCGGATGTTCGTCGTTGTGCACCGCACCCGGCCAAAGATAAAATTTCTCCTACTCTCTTCTACACTAAGGTAGTATAGTGGAAGTAGGGGTCGTATCCACAGGGAAACAGGGACGAGTTTAGTACTCAGCGTGATTCGAAACCTAGATTAAGCTAAGGGCCGAGAAACCTAATAATAATTACAAAGGGGGGTTTCAAGTATATTATTAACAAACTAAAACTAACTAGCAAGTAAATAAAATGAGAAATCAATTATGGAAAGATCTTGAATCCGATTAACATCCACTTCAATTCATTATCGATCCTTGAACCTCCACTCTAATTATTTCCATAATTATCTATTGTCGAGAATTAATCTCGCGTTCTCCTTATTCTTAGTTGAATAGCACGATCAGCGTGACTATAAAACCCTAACTAAAGGATAACCTAGTCCGATCTGCGTCTAAGTTCAATCCAATAGCAAAGAATAAACACAGAGAACCAATAGACCCGCTAATGTCATACACGCGATAAACATTCAACAGTTGATTCAGTTTCCCTAAGAAATAACCAAGAAGATCAGCATCTAAATTACTCCCTAGTTTGCTACCAATTGATAAAAGAATAAAACAATCCGATTCTATTCTTAAATCTAGCATTAGATTAATCACACAATCAAACTAGTAACGTTCCTAGCATAATTATGCAATAATCATGGAAAGCAAGCATAGAAATTGAACCATAATCAAGGAAAAGAGAAAGAGAGGAAAGATCTCACAATAACGGTTGAAGCTTCATGTTAATTGATCCAAGAACAGTTCAAGCTACAATCCGATAGCAAAAACCAAACCCATAGTTGAAATCCCTAAAAACTAAACTAAGAATTGAAAACTAAAACTAAGAAATGAAAAACAAAGAAAAGAGAAATGAAGAACAAAGAGGAACGAAGAAGGAAAGATGAAAAGAGAATCATGAAGAAGGAAGGATGAGGAGAGGAGCCCTCCCCTCAAGCTTGCCACTCCAAGATCTACATTTCAGCTCTCCTCTTCGTGCTCCACTTCGTCCCCCCCAAAAATTAGGTTTTAGGAGCTTTTAAAACCCCGCACAAAATCGTGGCCCCAAGCCGACTTAAGCGTCGCGAGTCGCGACACTGATCGCGAGTCGCGACGAGGACTCTGTCTCCCCGCGCACAAAATGGCTGGGCAAGCATCGCGAGTCGCGAAGAACATCGCGAGGTGCGACAAGCAGGGGTCGCGAGTCGCGACATCCCTCGCGAGTCGCGAGCTTGCTGCTGCTGGGCAGGCGTGCGAGGCTGGGCTTGCGATGTTGCTTGGCGATGCTGCCGAGCTTGCTAGGCATGCGGTGCTTGGGCTTGCGATGCTGGCTGGTGGAGCTTGGTTGTGGCGGAGCTTGGTTGGTGAGACGATGTTGTGGAACCATTCATGCTTCCAAGAGCTCGGAACTTACAACTTTAATAATAATTAATATATAAAATTCCGAACTTCCGCTAAGGTCGATTTATATGCAAACATTAACAATTACAAATAAATCCCTTAGCAAAGTGTACCTAAAATACCACAAAAACATCGTATAACTTGAGCGTATCAGTCTTCCTCTTACTTTGTCTCCATGGGTTCTGCTGATGGCAAAAGTAAGATCCAATTAATTCATGATGCTTCTTCAATCTATTATTTACATCCATCAGAAGGTCCTAGCAATTTTCTTTCGAAATATCTGTTAAAAGGGAATAATTATGATGTATGGGAGAAAGCTATTGTGAATGCTTTGGAAGGTAAAAATAAATATGGCTTTATCAATGGTGATTTTGTTCAACCTACAGATGAAAAAGGTTCTGAATTTGTGGCATGGAAGGCTAATAACTCGACTATTTGCTCCTGGATTTTTAATTCTGTTGATGAATCCATTCAGCCTAGTATTGTGTCTCATAAAATTGCTAAGGATTTATGGTCTGATTTATAGGAACGATATTGTGTTTCGAATGGTCCTCGCTTAAATCAATTGAAATCTGAGTACCGTCTTCTCCGCCAAAAAGACTTGTCTGTTGTGTCGTATTATAACAAATTTGTGGCGTTATGGGATGAGTTATATGGCAAGGAGGATTTGATTTGTGGTTGCACTTGTTCAGCAGCCCCTAAGCTACGTGCCCGTGTAGAATGCCATAAGACCCATGATTTTGTTCAAGGCCTTGATGATACACAGTACAAGGGTTTGCGTACTCAAATCCTCAGTATGGATCCTTTTCCAACCATCAATAAGGCGTTTTCTTTCGCATCTCAAGAGGAACGTCACAGAACCATTATTCGGGAACGTGATGATAAAACTGACATTGTGAGTTTTGCAGTACAATCTGCCTCTTCTTCGGTTCTGCTACATCGCCCCCTCGCAAGTTCTCGTCTTCCCCCCCAACGTGCACTCACTGTGGTCGTACCGGCCATGATTATGAACGCCGCTATCGGCGTGTTGGCTTTCCTCCCGGTCCGCGTGGTGGTCGTGGGGGACGTGGCGGGAGGCCGTGGGAGAGGGGGAGCATCGGTGGCCGCGCGCCTCGTCTTCACTCCACCACGGCCAATGCCGCACAGCAGAGACGAAGAGCGAGCGGCTCCACGTAACTAGCTCGTACCAATCCTAGCACAAGCTCGGGCTTCTCCAATGATCGGATGCGGCGTCTAATCACGCTCCTCGAAAGTGCTCGGTCAAAACAACAAATTGTTTGGTAAGGATAACGGGCCTACTTGGCTTCTTGATAGTGGCGCGTCTCACCACATGACAGGGACTTTGGAAAATTTATTTGATGTTTGTGACTTGCCCCATAGTCCTGTTAGTCTTCCCGATGGTGTGCAAACGGCAGCTATTTCTCATGGAAGTGTAAAATTGGGCAACGAATTACTCCTTCGGAACGTTTTTTATGTTCCTTGTAACGCCCTGTAATTTAATATAATTTTAATAATGAAACACTACATGATAGTACCAGGATCGAACCAAATATTACATATTTTATTTATTATATAATATAGAGTTTACAGGACATTACTGCCGTATTCCTAATAATAGAAATACTAGGCGAAGACAAAATAAAACATGATACTAATATAACAAATTAAAAAAAATAAGATAACAACATATAGTATATTAGTCCTAATATTTTATATTCCTCACTCCTGCCCATTCCCATCACTGGTACCTGAAAACAAAACATTTTATAACAGTCAACCCCAAAAGGGTCCAGTACATTCCCAATACCATGTAAAAACACTTTGCAGATAATTATATAAAATAATCAGTTACGATTATATAAAATTATTTGTTATAGTTTCTCCCGACAAATCTCGTGTGCACACCCCTACAATGACGTACGTCACTCCGGATAATATTTTCAGGCCTTTAGCCTCTCCTTATACTTCCGTGTGCACACCCCTACAATGACGTACGTCACTCCATATATAATTCATTCCTCCAACACAAACCACGAACCTCCATTTTATAATACCACGAACCTCCATTTTATTTTATCATAGCAACATCTTTATATAACATCATTACTATCACATATGATAGTATTTTTAGAATCACCTTGTATATAAATCATAATGTGACAAATACCATTTGCATTATAAACATATTATTTACAAACCACAATATACCTTTACTATTAAGGCAAAACTATTACTATTAGTTTATCTAAAAAGGTTAATATAACAATACATTGTAGCAAAACAACATTAGGAAGGGGTATTCAAGAATGTACCTTAATAAAGTGTGTTAACCAAATTTCACAATATGTCTCTCACTCTCTTTTGTTGTATCTTTGTTATTTTTATGTCGCTCATATAGAGCATGTTTACTACTGCATGTATTTATAGGGGTTTAGAGGGAGAAAATGTCAATTTGGGTTTTGATACTTAAGTCAATTAGCATGATAAACATGAGAATTACTTGTATCATGCATGCAAAGTCAACTATGATAAACATGAGAATTACTTGTATCATGCATGCAAAGTCAACTATATAAAGTTAGTTACTTGTAGTACAGCTTCACGTAAGTTGTATGGATTTGTATGCATGGTTGATTTTATCACATTACCATAATTCAAAAATCTACTACCAATGGCCAAGTGTCATTAATTTGTTTACTCCGAAACCCACTAATATTGTATTCTGCATATTGTCTTAAAATGGATAGCGACTGTCCGTCCTTAGGTAAAGTCATTAGTGACGATTCTAAAAACAAAATTACGTTGGTCATTAGCTTCACCATTTATAAGTTAGGAGCATTGTAGGTTTATGCAATACTTACTAAAAATCCTACTAGATATATTTATAAGCTCATAAACTAGTAATTGATAATCTTATTAATCTTTGACCCTTAAAGTACTTTATAAACTATAATGTTAATATAAATGATATATGTATGCACATATAATTTGCCCTGAGCAAATGCACAAAGCCAAGGAAACACATAACTTCATCTAAAATAATCATATAAATGACAAAATAACGTACATAAGATCTTAGGGACTAGTTTATCTTATAATAATACTTTAACCTTCAATCCCTTACTAATAATATATATATATATATATATATATATATATATATATATATATATATATATATATATATATATATATATATATATATATATATATATATATATATATATATATATATATATATATATATATATATATATATATATATATATATATATATATATATATATATATATATATATATATTCCTGGTTATTACATTCCTAATCTCAAATGCAATTTAATTTCAGTTGGCCAACTCATTCTTGACTCACAGTGTTTTGTCACCTTTACCGATCGTTTTTGTATTGTGCAGGACCGCTTAACGAGGATGGCAATTGGACTCGGTGAGCTAAGGAATGGGGTGTATGTCTTTCGGGAGATGGAGCAATCAATTTCTTCTCATGCTACTACGGCAGAATCTGCTCTCCTTTTGCACCGTCGTCTTGGTCACCCTTCAAGTCAACATTTATCTTATGTTAGTAGTGCTAGTAGGAATAGCAAAATAAAGAAAGAGTTAGACTCTTGTGATGTATGTTTTTGTTCCAAATAAACTCGTACTGTTTTTCCTTTAAGTGAGAATAAAGCTGATGATTTGTTTAGTTTAATTCATTGTGACCTATGGGGTCCTTATACTAAATCTTCGTCTACTGGTTCTCATTATTTTTTGACAATTGTTGATGATTACTCACGTGCGGTTTGGGTGTACCTTATCAAGGAGAAAAGTGAAGTTCCTAGTTGCTTACGGAACTTTCGTGTTATGGTCAAAACTCAATATGACAAGGTTGTCAAAATCATAAGATCTGATAATGGCACAGAATTCACCTCTACACCTTTGTTACAGTTTTATCAAGAAGAGGGGGTGTTATTTCAAACATCCTGTGTGAGTACCCCACAACAAAATGGACGAGCTGAACGAAAACACCGGAATATTCTAGAAGTGGCTAGGGCTTTGATGTTCCAAGCTTCACTTCCTCTTCGCTTTTGGGAAGATTGTGTTAAAACGGCAGTTCACTTGATTAATCGAACTCCGACTAAGTTACTTGAAGGCAAGTCCCCATACGAGCTTCTGTTTGATAAAGCTGCGAATATGGGGTTATTAAAAGTGTTTGGTTGTTTGTGCTACGCTCATAACAAACCACGAACTAAGGACAAGTTTGCTCCTCGTGGTCGGAAGTGTGTATTTTTGGGATATCCCCTTGGGAAGAAAGGATGGCGTGTTTATGATTTGGAAACAAAGGAGTTCTTTGTTTCGAGAGATGTTCGGTTCATTGAAGAAGTTTTCCCTTTCTCTACAGAACCTCAAGTTGAAACGCCACAAGACATGTCCATGGAGTTTGTGGATTTGGACTTCGGAGTGTTTGCTAATACTGGTGGTCCAGCACATGTCGATTCATCCTTACCTGAAAACAGGGGGAGTGCCTCCTCTGTTGACCCCTCAACGCACACACCTGCTCGTGCTCCCCTTGTCTACAAACGTAGACCACGCCCGGCCAAATAACCGAGCGAAGACTCACGAGTCGCCTAACGGCCTGCACCTGCGTGCGCGTGTGCCGATGAGGCATGGCCGGGCAGCACCTCAACCACGGCCAACAGCACTCCTATAGCTAGTGACTCCGACGCCTCGGCAGCTCGTCACCGTCGCCCCCCCTTCTTGGCATGCTGATTATATTTGCAGCTCAGCTAGACATACACACTCCATCTCCTCTACATCCGAGCCATCACCTTCCTCAGGTACGCGGTTTCCTATTGCTTCTTATGTTACGTATGATAAATTTAATGCTAGCCACTGTAATTTGTTATTGCTTTAAGTATTAACAAAGAACCCAAATCATACAAAGAAGCATCCCAACATGAACGTTGGCGTAACGCTATGCGGGCTGAGGTTGATGCACTAGAGCGCAATCACACTTGGGAGATTACTGATTTGCCTCCCGGGAAGAAACCGATTGGTTGTCAATGGGTGTTCAAAGTTAAATTGCGGTCAGATGGTACGATTGAACGAGATAAAACACGTTTGGTTGTTCTTGGTAACCACCAGAAAGAGGGTGAAGATTATACGGAAACCTTTGCTCTTGTGGCAAAAATGGTCACCGTTTGTACGTTTTTAGCAGTTGTTGTTGCTAGAAACTGGGCAGTACATCAGCTGGATGTCAATACATTTTCTTCATGGTGATTTAAATGAAGAGGTGTATATGCGTCTTCCTCCAGGTTTTTCAGGTGCTTCTCCAGGTACAGTGTGCCGTCTCCGCGAGTCTCTTTATGGACTGCGACAATCACCTCGTAATTGGTTTCACAAGCTAAATGCCTCTCTCCGACAGTATGGGTTTCGACAATCTCACGCTGATCATACTCTTTTCACATACCGGAAAGGGGGAGATACTTTGTCCGTTCTTGTGTATGTTGATGATTTTCTAGTTGCAGGAAATAATCCTACCTTGTGTACCTCTTTCAAGCGCTATCTTGATGATTGCTTTCGGCTTAAAGATCTTGGTCCTCTGAAATATTTCCTCGGCATCAAATGTGCGCGTTCTCCGGAAGGTATGTTCCTCAACTAACGTAAGTATGCGTTAGACATACTAGAGGAGGTTGGTCTTCTTGCGTGCAAACCAGTTGAGTCACCTTCGCCACAGAATCACCAATTGGCTTTGTCTGCTAGTCCTTTATTCAAGGACCCGACACAATATCGGTGCTTGGTTGGTCGATTAATTTATCTTACTATCACTCGCCTAGATTTATCATATTCAGTTCATATTTTGTCTCAATTTATGCAAGCTTCGAGACAAGATCATTTTGATGCTGCTATTCGTGTGTTGCGATACTTGAAAGGTCATCCGGGTCAAGGTATAATGTTACGTGCAGATTGTGACTTACAACTGTATGCTTTTTGTGATTCAGATTGGGGTAGTTATCCTATCTCTCGGCGTTCTATTAGTGGCTATTTTGTCACTCTGGGCAGTTCTCCTATTTCATGGAGGACAAAGAAACAATCCACTATTTCTCGCTCGTCCGCCGAGGCGGAATACCGTGCCATGGCTCATACATGTGCTGAAGTTAAATGGTTGCTGGTTTTGTTGGCTTCCCTTGGCGTCCAACATCACCAACCTGTTCGTTTGTTCTGTGATAGTCAAGCTGCTATCCACATCGCTTCGAACCCGGTTTTTCATGAGCGCTCGAAGCATATCGATATTGACTGTCATTTTGTGCGGGAATTATTGCTACGTGGTGTGATATCTATGGCACACGTGGGTACCAAATTTCAGTTGGCTGATATTTTCACCAAGGCACTTGGTGTCCCAACTTCCTCTTTTCTTTTGTCCAAGTTGGGCGTTCGTGACCTTTACGCTCCGACTTGAGGTGGAGTATTGTGGATATGGTTTTAGGAAGTTGTATGTGTTTAGGAAACAAGTGATTTGTTTCCTAATACTAGATAAGTTGGTTTCCTAATATATGTTTACCTAGGGTTTCTTAGTCTAGAACTATTTATACGGTAAAGCTTCCGCAAAGTAATACAAGTCAATTGACATATTTTCTTAACATTTATCAATAATTATGTTACATTCTTCTCCTTTCTTTTTTGACGTGAACCATGTTACATTCTTAAACAGGAGTTTCACCTTTCAAGTTGAAGAGAATGTACTGTTTACAAATTACAGATATTGATGGGACGGTATATATGAAAGGTAGATTTAAGCATAAGACCGCGACGGCATTCTTCTGAGAAGCACTAGGAAATTAAGATTGAGTTGAAGAAATTGTCGAGTGATGTAGAAGCTATAGATAAAGCTGAAACTTCTTCACAATATTAAACACGAAGTCAAGGTAAATCACAGTAGATAATCGAAGAAGAATAAAGTAGCAGAAGAGAATAAAGACGAAGAAATTGTTGAGTCATGTAGAAGCTATAGATAAAGCTGAAACTTTTAAACAATATTAAACAAGAAGTCAAGGTAAATCACATTAGAGAAAATCAAAGAAGAACAAAGTAGCAGAAGAGAATAAAGAGAGTTAAATAAAGCATCTTTTAGGCTAAGTTTGTCCTGCATTATCTTCTGTATGCAGCGCTTTAGCCTACAAACCCTTTTTCCCTGCACTTTCCTTCACAGTAGGTACAGCTGCTACAGAGAACAAAGACATCAAGGAAAATGCCCCCTTTGCTGTTAAAATGGTGGAAAGCAGAATTGGGAAGTTAAAGAATGAAAGCCACAAAGCTAGCATACTTCATAAAGAGGAAAGATAAACAGAAATCTCAAAAATCTATGAATTGGACTAGCATAATTCCTATTATACACTCGGATATCTAATTAACTCAAGTATGCCCATGATTATCTTCTTGCTTGTTTGGAGAGCCCCGGATGAGCAAAAACAAGATAATAAGAGAGCTTTGAATAAACAAATTAACAGGGAGTGCCTAACGGCTCGATGCACCCGAAGCGTAGCACGGGAACACTTGGAGTTTTGGTAACGCGAAAACTTAGGACCGAGCCATTTTCAGGCTTCATTAGCGCGAAATGGAGTTTCGGAAATGCAGACGTTTAACCAGAAAACTGCAGGTGCTAGAAATTTTTGTGCTTATAGCCTGGAGTTCAGATCCTCTCCAGTTATTACACCAAGGATTTGGGGTAATTTGGAGATTCCATCCCAAATTTATCCTCTCAAAGAGTAGCACTGGACATGCACTGAAGATGATCCTGACTCTATAGCCTGAGTGTATAATCAAAAGTTCTGATAAGACTAGTATCTATCACTATAATTTACCCAAAAGTCGAAGAAAAGACAACACAGGTGCCTAACCGAGTTAGAAACAGTCAAGAGGTCCAAAACAATCTCGAATTTTACCTGATCTTCCATCATAATGTCTAATTTCAAAGGGCTCTCTTAAGCTATACCATAGTTCAGGAAAGCTGTGTATTTATGTTCCTCTCAGACAAGATTCTAGAAGTATATGTTAACTTTATCATTGGAAATTTTATTACAATAAATTCAAGTAGAATTGATCCCAAGCTTGGAATTTCTTTCGGAAAAATCTCAGGTGCAATTAGTATTAGGCTCGCAAAGTTGAAATTGATTACTTTAGGTTGCAAAATTTTGAATAACTGCTATCTGCTACATTTAGACAGGATAAGTGTACAAGATTGACAACTTTGATCTCTACTAAAGAACAGAACCAAACACATATTGGTTACAGTTCATAGTACTGTCTGCAAACAAAGCTAATGACTTTTAGCACTTGCAACAACTATACCCTTTTATCTCACCACACCATGACTCTTAAACCGTTCTTTTTTGTTAAACTTTTCTTTAACTTACTTAATCATGACTTTCTTTTATGATAAGGGCTTTCTAATATTCCAAAAGGACCACTAGTTTGGGAAAGCAGAGGAAAAGGGAATATATACGTGCTAGTGCAAAAGGTGGATGCCATCAAAGCTGCGTAAAAATGAGTAGTCAATCATATTCTAGCTTATGATATAACCCTCAATATCACAATCCTACACATGTTACATAAAGCTTCCTAGACCTTCTTGATCAACCCGAATTAGGAATTCAACCATAAAATCCTAAACATTCATTGAAAATCCTTGCTTCAACCAACTTCTAACACCATCTTTTATGTTTTAATCCCATAATTATAGTCAGTCACGTTGTGCTTCAGTTGACAGACTCAAAGCCAACAGAACTGTAGCATCAGAGTTGTTAGCCATGTCAGATAAGAAAGCCTCACCTCCAAATCCAGATGATTTCAAGTTAAAAGACACAAAGCCCCAGCTCGGAGAAAGATGGCCACATGGAGGAGTCCGAGGTGGGCATGGATGGATAGGCGGTGACAGGACTTCAAGCACGTACGACCTTGTTGAACAGATGAACTACCTCTATGTTCATGTGGTGCGTGCCAAAGATCTCCCGGTGAACCCTGTATCCGGGAGCTGTGACCCATATGTTGAAGTCAAGTTAGGCAACTACAAGGGTAAAACGAAACACTTTGAGAACAAGATCAACCCGGAGTGGAAACAAGTGTTTGCCTTCACAAAGGATAAGTTACAATCCACTGTCCTTGAAGTTTACGTTAGAGATAAGGAGATGGTAGGTCGAGATGACTACTTAGGAAAGGTGGTGTTCGACCTGAATGAAGTGCCAACACGGGTCCCACCTGACAGTCCTCTGGCCCCACAATGGTATAGGCTAGAGGATCGTCGAGGGGAGGTGAAGACAAGAGGAGAGGTTATGGTTGCTGTTTGGATGGGTACACAAGCTGATGAAGCTTTCCCTGAAGCTTGGCATACTGATGCTGCTTCAGTGGTTTCAGGTGAAGGTGTTTACAATATCAGATCGAAGGTCTATGTGTCTCCAAAGTTATGGTATCTTAGAGTAAACGTGATTGAAGCCCAAGATGTTGAACCACATGATAAAACCCAACTCCCACAAGTCTATATTAAGGCTCAACTTGGAAGCCAGATACTTAAAACCAAGCTGTGCCCTGTTAAAACCACCAACCCACTGTGGAATGAAGATCTGATCTTCGTAGCAGCAGAGCCTTTTGAAGAAATGTTGGTTCTCGAAGTGGTGAACAAAGCCGGCTCAAAGGATGAGCTAGTGGGGAAGATAAGCTTACCCTTGAACATCTTCGAGAGACGACTAGACCACAAAGCCGTTCACTCTCGTTGGTTCAACCTTGAGAGATTTGGGTTTGGGGCCTTGGAGGGTGACAGGAGGAATGAACTCAAGTTCTCAACAAGGATACACATGAGAGTCTGTTTTGAGGGAGGTTATCACGTGCTAGATGAATCAACGATGTACATCAGTGATACGAGGCCAACTGCTAGACAATTGTGGAAACAACCCATGGGAATCCTAGAGGTGGGAATCTTAAGTGCTCAAGGGCTCCAACCGATGAAGAAAAAGGAAGGTCAGAGTGGCACCGACGCGTACTGTGTGGCTAAGTACGGACAAAAATGGGTTCGAACAAGAACCATCATCCAAAGCTTCAACCCTAAATGGAACGAGCAATACCTATGGGAGGTTTATGATCCTTGCACCGTCATAACATTAGCTGTCTTTGACAACTGCCATCTCGGTGGAAACGACAAAACCACAAAAGATCCAAAGATCGGAAAGATAAGAATCCGGCTATCCACCCTAGAAACAGATAAGATTTACACTCATTCATACCCTCTCCTCGTCCTGCAATCATCCGGTGTGAAAAAAATGGGCGAGCTCCAACTAGCGGTTAGATTCACTTGCTTATCCTTCTCAAACATGATCTATCAGTACACACATACTTTACTCCCAAAGATGCATTATGTCCATCCATTCACTGTAAACCAGCTAGACAACTTAAGATACCAAGCCATGAACATCGTGGCAGTAAGGCTTGGAAGAGCAGAACCACCACTTAGGAGGGAAATCGTAGAATACATGCTCGATGTCGACTCCCACATATGGAGCATGAGAAAAAGCAAAGCAAACTTCTTCAGAATAGTGTCCGTCTTCTCTGGAATGATCTCCATGAGCAAGTGGTTTGGAGAGGTTTGCAAATGGAAAAACCCAGTCACTACAGTTCTTGTTCACATTCTTTTCTTCATTTTAATTTGCTACCCGGAACTTATCCTCCCTACAGTTTGCCTTTACATGTTTCTGATTGGTATATGGAATTACCGATATAGGCCTAGGCATCCTCCTCACATGGATACTAAACTATCATGGGCAGATGCAGTTCCCCCAGATGAGCTTGATGAAGAGTTCGATACTTTTCCAACAACTAAACCATCTGATATAGTTCGAATGAGATACGATAGGCTCAGAAGTATAGCAGGGAGGATACAGACAGTGCTAGGAGACATGGCTACTCAAGGAGAGAGATTTCTAGCATTGTTAAGCTGGAGAGATCCAAGAGCTACCTGCCTTTATACTTTATTTTGCCTCATTGCAGCTGTGTTACTCTATGTAACACCTTTTAGGCTGTTGGCTATCTTTGCAGGCTTGTATTTCTTACGACATCCACGGTTCAGAAGCAAGATGCCAACAGTTCCCAGCAATTTCTTCAGAAGATTGCCTTCTCGAGCTGATAGCTTGCTCTGATTAAGTCTATCAACAGCAGACTTACTAAAACTTTCGTTTGTTTATTAATTGTAAGATCATCCTCCAGTTTTCTTTCCCTACTTTTTCTTCCCTTTTCTTCAATCATTTAATTCACATGTATCATCTCCTCTTAAGAGATTTCTACAGCCAATATTTCTGAATATCTAATTTTTCACAAAAATAGCAACTAAAATGGCCAATTTTTTTAATAATTCAGCATTATCACATGATCCAAATATGTGATGCACCAGTCAAAAAAAGAGAGAATTTAGAGAAAACAAACAAAGATCTGACAGATACATCCTTTCATATGTATTATGTAGTCAATTAAAAATTCACATGATCTAAATTTGATAGCAATAAAAGGGTGATATCTTCACCTATCAGGACAACTTTATAACTGAAGCGAGGGGTAAACCCAACTACACAAACTCATATTCCAACATTTACAAATCTAAAATATCGATTTAGATATTTAAAATAGTGGATTTTTTTACACACTTAGATCGATTGGTATAGGGCATACGATACTTGGCTACTTTCCCCTTTTTAAATCTTTTCGTGGTACTGTAAATTTTACTATGAGCTTCCTATAAATTTTAAAATTATATTCATACACATCTCAGATAAATAAGAAATTGATCAGGTAATAAGAAGGATCTAACTAGTAGGGATGGCAATGGATCCTGAACCCGGCCCGGATCCATGAACCCGGATCCGTTGGATCCTAAAATTTCAGACATGTTGGATCCGGGTCCGCATACCCTTTTTTTAAAAACCTAAATGGGTTGGCGCCTGGCAGGAGCGCACGACTCCAACTAAGCCTCTAAGACACAAAACCCTAACTCTCTCCCCATCTCTCTCACACCCTCCCCCCTCTCTCACACGCCCTCCCCTTTTCTCTCTCTCTCTCCAGCAACGCTCCATCCTCTCTGGCCACCAGCACACGAGTTATGCTTCTCTCCTAGTCGGCTTCACAGTTCACATTCCCCTCTCACTCTCCACTAAGCCTGCCCCGCACGACCACCAACTGCTGCACGACCACCAGCGTTGCACGACCGTCACTCGCTGGTATCGTCCCCTTCTCCATCTACAACCAGCAGCACCACCAAGCCCCCTAGCCGCACAACACCCTACCTCCACCAGCGCTGCACGACCGCAGCCCGTCACTCCCCAACCTCTCTCTCTCTTCTCCCTTCATCTTCGTCCATACTTTGATTTCTGTAAATCTGTAATGTAAAGTTCGATTTTTTTATATAATTATTTCTGCTTAAGTGAAGTCTCAATATTATAATTGAATGTTTGTTGTGTTTCCGATTGTGCTATACAAGTATTCCTTATTAAATTTTGTATTTTTTTGAATAAGGGTTGTTAAATTATGATTTGGTGGAGAAATTGCGGACGAATCCGTTTTGGACCCATTGGACCCGGATCCATAAGATCCGCAGTATCTGGATCCGGATCCTTGTTTTTCAGACCCGTCGGAACCGGTCGGATTCGGATCCAGCCTTGAAAAACGGATCTGGATCTGGGTCCATACGGACTCGGTCCAGATCCGACCCGTTGTCATCCCTAGATCCAACATATACATTACGATATGTGTGGAGTTACATATTGCAATAGTACTAAATAAAAAAATGACTGAAAAAGGAAAGTAAGGTAATGCACATTAGGCCACCTTTCCACATAGTTATGAATCATAATGAAATTTTATTAAGAAAAGTGAATTTTTGGGATGAAATAGCAATGTCATGGATATTGATATGATATTTTCCTTTTAAGTTTAAACAAAAAAAGAATTACCATATACACTATGAGCACCTATGAAACAAGTTGTCAAAGTTTGTAGCTAAGGCAAGTCCAACTCTTAAACATAAACGTAGACTGCTAAACAAGACAAGAAAAACGAGGCACAAAGTGATGTTTTTGGGGTTCTGTTCACAGGAAAAACGAGGCATAACAATATGGCATTGCTAAACAAGACAATAAATTACACTGAACAAGGGTTGAAGGAACTCAATTAAGACTTGTTGAATTACAATAAACAGAAGCAAGAAAGCATGGCATAATATCAAAAAACTTAGGTAAAATTGCATGTATGAGGTGATTCCCTAGCATTTCTCACAGAAAAAATAGGTGTACGAAATTTGAAAACGATTCAAAGTCAGCTAAATGAATTAGTTTCAATGTGATTTTGATCCATTAGAATATAAGAGTACACCATGTGAACAAAACACCAACACTCTTGGAAAAGGGAGAATTCACATCATCAAAAAAAACACAGATCAACTATGAACCATGATCTGCCATAAACACCAAATATAGATCATAGATGCCTTGATTGCATCATGCCATTCTCAAAGAGTGAGGTTGAGACGAAAACTCTATCCTGGAAAAGTAGATGTGATATAGTTTTCTCAAGAGTCGAAAACAGTTCTACTAAGAATACAATGGAAATTACTCTCCTAACAAAGGGAGCAATGCCACATTTTATCCCCTACTCCTTACTTTCCTCCTCTTATCCATTCTCTCCAACTTTTCTCATAAGAAATCAAACAAAGAAAAACCAATCTACAATTGTTTTTCTCTTGGAAAAAAAGTTCATCCAACCAACAAAGACAGACAGAATAGTCATAATTTGTATCTAAAATCAAGCAAGTCAACAAAAGGACATATAATCACTGCATCTAACAAAATTTGAAGGCTTAATATCACATAAAAATTCGCAAATACCCGCGTCACGATAGTAAACAAACATAGGAAACCAGCTTCAATAAGAAGGTAGCAAAATCTTAAGTGAAGGTTACTACTCTCTAGTTAACTCCCCTAAAAGATGAGCTCATGAGGTTTCATGCCTGACTTCAATGAAAACCTTGCTGCCAAATAGGCCTTCAACTCAGGGACAGCTTCAATGTTCTTAGTTAAAGGAGCATCAACTGCCTTTTGAGCCTCTTTCTTTTCGGCAGGAAGTTCGTTCTTCCCCTATAATTTTATATGTAATTCAGAAGGTAAGACAATCAAAACAAGAACAAATAGAACTGAACTAATTGGTACAGCAATTGAAGAAAATCTCACCTCCTTCTCTGCCTCGAAAAATTCTCCCTCTCCCTTCTTTTTCTTCTGCTCGCCTTGCTTTGCGAAGAATTTGTCATCAATGCTTGACACGTCCACTCCAGAAACATCAACTTTAGTAGAGGTACCAATTACATATGCTTGGTTGACACGTCTAAGTGGAACGCCATTAATCTTGAATGGACCTATGTAAAACAACAGAAATAGCTGTTAAGTAGAGCTTACCAAGGCATAATTATGGACAAGACATGTGCACACACAACTCAAGAGCATCTACTGCCAAAATATCAATGAATATCAGATTAAGAAACCATGAGATATCCATAAAAACATCATCACATGTTAGAGGCTCACTCTATGTTGCTTTCGCTAAAAAGCAAGCAATTTTAAAGCCATGATAATGATTTGCCACTGCAAAAAGAATATATAATCCTCAATCCATCCAAGGAAGTAAATTATCCCACAATGTCAAACCCCCAAAAATCATCCAAAAAGTATGTAATGCATCAAGGACCAATCATTTCATAGAGAAAATCCATACCACAAAGCAAAATAACACAACATCATGAATTATAGGCATAATGCGCTTAAAGCAACTAAAACTTGCTTCATGTTTGCTTAAACATCACCCAAAACAAAAAGGCCAAACAGAATACTCCTACATAATGCCATACAATGTTTAGTACTAACCCACTACCAAGGCATATTAAACTCAATTGTTCGAATACGAAATCAAAAATTAGATACAGATAACGCGCCAAGCCATTTCCCAATAAACAATTCCAATAATCCTAGTCCATAAGACCCAAGCTTTTACAGGTTCAATAAAACACCGAAAATTTCAATTCGATAAGATAAGATATTAATACAGTACAAACTATAATGGGTTTCACTAAAAGATCGAAACTTCAATTCCGAAAACCAAAATATGAAATTAAAATTAACAAATAAATGAAAACAAAAAAAAAAAAACTAACCAGTAATTAAAAGTAACCCAGATGAGAGTTGCTTCAAAAACACAACTCGTTTTCCCTTAAACCTCCCAGCCAATACAATCAACACTGTCCCAGGTGTGATACTTGCCCTGCACATTTCCCAATAAAATCAAAATTATTACTCAAAAAATCCCAAAAAAAAATCACCAGAAAATTAAAAAAAATTGAGAAACCTGAGCTTAGCGGGTTTGGGTTTGCGCTTGTTGATCAACGGCTTCTTGACGTCATCGGCTGGGTAAAACTTAGCCGGCTTATCGGCTTGAGCCGGAGCCGCAGACTTGGGTGGGTGGGTTGGGAAAACGCCGCCGTTTTTGGCTTTGATAGCCCAAAGACCTCTCTTGTGGTACATCTTTGATCTGCTGAATTTGCCGATACCCTTGACAAGATCTGGGTTTCTGCTAACTTTCCTTGGCTTCACCATTGTTACTGACGGCTTATTCTCCTTCGTAGTTCTTCCTCTGGTAGTGGAAGGGTTTGTGTGTGGAAGCAATGAGGAGAGAGAAGATAAACCCTAGAAAATGGAATTGAGTTCCTTTTATTGTTCCATTCACCATACTACGCCGTTTAGTCCTTTTTATTTAAAATCAAAATTTAAAAAGGAAAAAAATGTGAATTTTTTCCTTCAATAATGCTAAAATGGGTATTAATTCCTGAAATGTGCCGAAGTTTAAATTAATTCCCTGGGTACCGTCCACGTAGGACGGCACGCGAGAATTTTGTTTTTTTAACAAAACCGCTACTCCAAGTAGCGGTTAATACCAATAATGTAAAGTTGACCGCTACTTCAAATAGCGGTTATATGATGTCCTTAAGACAAGTTATAAAAGGCATGCATACCTAATCATCAGCATATTCAACAACGATGATCGTTTGCCTCCTCTCCCCTATTTTTCTCTTTCTCTCTCCTCTCCCACAAAACCCTAATTTTCAACCTAGGGGCTACCGCCACCCTTTTGGGCGGTGGTAAGCCCCTTTTCTCCTTTTGATACTAGTTTTTTATGTTAATGTTTCTAATAAACTTTAGTCTCTCTCTAATGGAGAGTTTTTCTACCCATTTATTGGGTTATATCTACCCATATATTGGGTTTTATCTCTCTCCATGTGAGAGTTTGGAGACTTTGTTTTTGGGTTTTTGTGTAATTCAAGAGGTTGATTTGTTGATTGAAATTTGTGCGGGGTCGCAATGACGGATGTCGATCTTCGTTTACAATCACATGAATTGAATCCGGTTCTACTTCAAAACTACAAAAGATCGATAGACCCTTGCGAGAAGGCGCCGCATCGACAAGATGTGAAAGACGAGGGTTTTCAGAAGTGTTAGATCTATTCAACGATCGTGGTTTTGTCATATTAGAATTGTATTTATTTCATTTTGATATGTATTTGTTTAGTTTTGTCTTCTATTGTAGATGTCGTATGACTTTGAATCAATGAATTAATTTTTAATTTCAAAAAAAAAAAAAAAGTAGCGGTTAATACCAATAATGTAAAGTTGACCGCTATTTAAAATAGCGGTTATATGATGTCCCTGAGACAAGTTATAAAAGGGATGCATATAAACCGCTACTTGAAGTAGCGGTTAACTATGAAACAAAAAAAAAAAAAAAAAAATTTGTTTCACAGTAAACCGCTACTTCAAGTAGCGGTTTTGCCTAGTAAACCGCTACCCCCAGTAGCGGTTTTACCCCATATACTGTTTTCACATAACTTGAAGTTAACCGCTACTCTGAGTAGCGGTTTGCTTTGAAAAAAATAAATTTCTGGCGTGCTGTCCTACGTGGACGGTATCCATGGAATTAATTTGAACTTGGGCACATTTCAGGAATTAATACTCATTTTAGCATTATTCAAGGAAAAAATTCAAAAAAATGTAACCGGGTGAATCATTTTTTTCTCCAAAAAAACGTAAATAATCGTTAAGCCTCTCGTCAGATCGTCTTACAATAAACTTATTATCACACGGTTGACATTAGAAAACCTTATATGAACCAGAAAAATCGTAATTTTACCTTTAAAATAATAACTATCACATAATCTTAACTATTGACCCAAAAAAGTAACTTTTATTGGAAATAATTTGTATGGTTGAAATATTCATGAAAAACAACCAAATAAATTATTTTGACAAACAATATAATAAAAGAAACTCATTTGCAGATATCTGTCAATTGAACTTGTTGAACTTGATTTAATCTCGTACCAATAGCGTTGTGCCGTGGTACAAAAGCCACTGCCTTAGAAGCGATTTCGCCACCATACCGGTGCAGGCTTCCAATGACGAACTCCCCCCAAGGTTCACACAACACTCTTGAATTCTACACACCAAACCCAAGGTGTTAGAATTTCTCAAGAAATAATCAAATCTTAGGTAAATAGTAGAGGTGATCAGGGGACGGGCTTGGCCCAAAACAAGTGGCCCATTTCAGGCCAAAGTCTCGGGTCGGACCTAGCCGCGAACGAAATTTTCGCGCCATAACCAGCAATTTCAGGCCGGGCCAAGCGGGCTTTTCAAGCCATTTTCGGGCAGGGATAAAATTTAGACTAGTTTTGCATAATTAAGTTGCCCGTGGCCCGGAATTTTCGCCCAAAAAATCGGGGAGACCGGGCCCGACCACGGGCCGAAAAATCGTGCTCAAAACCTGACCATTTTCGGGTCAGGCTAGGCCCATGTTGATCACCTCTAGTAAATATGTATGCTTGTGTTTTGGGATTAATGAATGAATAATGAATTAGATAGAGAAAAACGGCCAAGAAGGTATTTATATAAGGATTAAGGATAACAACTCTGAAATAAATCCAGAAATAAAAGAAATAAGGTTTTCGAAAATCCCCGACAACCGCGAGTCGCGGGTTGCTCTCGGCGATTCACCGCGAGATACGACCCAGACCTGGAGTCGCAGCATACACCACGAATCGCGGTAAGCTTTCGGCAAGAATTGGCTTGGTTTCACACCTTGCACCTGACGCGTGAGCTCTGCGCTCAGCTCAGCCACGGTGCGCGGAACGCAACCACCATGCGCGGCCCGCAACACACTTGCGTGGCACACACCCTCCGGTAACCTCCTTCGCGTTCTTTAGAATGTATTCCAACAATCCCCCACAGACGCGAAGGCACAAGAAACAAGAAATGATTAGTAAAAGGAATGTTTAATGCTTACATATTAAGGTCCAATGACTGAACTAACATGTTAGTGAGATGGGGTGTCCCTTCACCTACAAGTGTCCACTGGATTGAACTTGCAGGAGAGAGAAGGGACCCGATAACACATACCATACCCTCAAGAAACTCTGTGTTATCCATGAATTGCCCCTTGACAGTTGATCATACAATTCATTTCTCTTAAGACAAATCACATGTCTTTCAAATGATTGTGAACATACACACAGTTCAACAATCCTGGCTATCACCCTGAAATTCCAATGAGCGCTCTAGAATGCCTACAAGTACGACATTTGACAGAAGCATGTCACTCCTTAACACTCAAACCCGATGTTCTATTACGTTCAAATAAATTTGAATCAACCACGAAGGTCATAGAAATATCCAGTCCATTACGTTCAATTAAATTGAATCATCCATAAAGGCTATGGACTCCAACACAACCCTACCGGTTGCTGCCGAGTACCATCAGCTCTACTTGTCAAACCACCATATAGGCTATAGACTCTCATGATCCATCATGTTTGAATAAAGTACACTATCCCTTTTACAAGACTATGTTCCGACCATATGCGATCATGCACAAGACATCACAACGGTGTAACCATCAAGTCCATTCCAAGGACCATCCGGGTTTGGGATATGGAAACATTATGAGCTACTATGCTCAACCTCACATACAACATCTCATTGTATGCCACATACAACATCACATTGTATGCCACAGTGTGTCTATAAGTCCCATCTCAGGATCTCAATAAAATGCAATCTCTGCATAACTAAGTATAGTCACATTAAGGACAATCATTGTTGTCCAACTTGATATGCATGAATCTATCAAGTTCAATTGCCAGTTGAACCATGATAAAGGTTATAGATTCATCAATCCATCAAGCTCGAATAAATTGAACCACCATAAAGGTAATAGATTGTCCTGTCAGACTGTCACTATACTATGGATCCTCAAACATCCATTAAGTTTGAACTAGCTGAGCCACGAAACTGATAATGGTTACATGACACTACATAAGCATGGCAAGTCCCATCACGGGACCTCAAAAACATCCATTAGGTCCTCTCAGTGAACAAAACACCAACCTGTGCGTGCTTCTGTCCATATGTGCCTCTATTGTCTCCACATGACAATGTACATAAGCACCTAAAACATCACACCATAAATAAGTGAGAATATCATTACCCCCACACCGGGTAACATGCCAAGGATTTCTTCATCAATCGGCTTCTTGATTCAACCAGTTCAACTCGATGAACCCGTTTTCATGGTTGACTCTTCAACCCATCTTACTTTGCATCTTCTCAACAAAGCAACAAGTCAAGAACAGTATGCCAACGTATACACTTATCAACTTATAAGCATAATCATTTAGAAAATCACTTTCTAAAAACAGTTCACAAATATGTACACAGAACATGACAATTCATGCTAACCATTCAACCTTCCATTTGTACCTGTTACAAAACATGTTCTCTGAATAAGATTGAGATAAGAGGTACCTTTACCATTACCTTGGCTTTACATCCATGAACCACATGAGTTACCTCATCTCCAACGTAACTTCCATCTTAGCTTAGAATCGAAACCTCCAGTTTCATAAAAACATCAAGAGTGTATCACCAAAGACATAAGATCAATCATATATAAGCACATGATCCCCAAACAATGTCAAGTTGATCAATATCACTCAAACATATACCATCATGATAAGTCAAGATACAGGGCCGTTCCTGAACATTATTGGGCCCGGGGCAAAAAAAAAGTGGGCCCTTAACGCACGAGAGAGGTAAAGAAATATGTTGTACAAAAATTATAATAGAAAACTCATTACAATCCAAAAACGTTCTTAAAATGTATTTAATTACCCAGATTTTTATTCAAAAAAATATTGCCTTTGTACATTTTTTTATGCAAAATCATTGATATAATGTCAACATCAATTTTTTTCAATATATTTTTCTCAATGGAAATATGAAGTTGATAATATTGTATCCTAATAATGGTTAAAAGTACTCAAGAGATGAATTATTTTTTCTTAATTGGAAGAGTCTTAGTTGAAGAATTAATTTACCTATTTGTTCTACATCACTCTTTATGTTGTTCAACTAAAGACATATTCGTTCAAACCAAGAGCAAAACTAAACCCATTCCTTCATTTACTTTTCTCAAATCAATACTAAACCAGCAACAATAGAAATTCGTTAACACAAGCGCACAACACCTCAAATTCACATTCTCAATCTCACATTGTTAAAAAATTAAAATTAAGAATTACAAATTAAAATTAGCACAATTAACACAAATTACAGAAAAGGAACAAATATTAACATTACAAACTTACAAGTATGCTGACAAAGAAATCTCCAATTTGCAAATCTCAATTGAAAACCAGTCACTTCTTTGTTCTTAATGTTTGAGTATTACCCATAAGCAATTTTTATTTTGTGAAGATTATGGAAATATGCAAAGGATTTTAGGGAGAAAAAAAAGGGAAAAAGAGAAATTAAAGGATTTTTGGGGGAACTATTGAAGAGTAAACGAAGAGTTGGAGTTTGTTGTTCCTGAATATTCTCCCAAACTCACGCAGTCACGCTACAGGTTTCTAGTTTCTTCTTCATTCCTTTTTTTTTTTTTTTTTTTTAGTAAAAGGGCGAAATTTTTTAAAAAATCGTGGGCCCTGGGCAGGGGCCCCACCTGCTCTGCCCCAGGGCCGGGCCTGTCAAGATACAGACTTAGTTCATCACACAGAACTAATAATACAAGTGGTATAAACTATAGACCACCTACAGACCATTCAAATCTACTCACCAAGGAAACCTCACAGGGTAACTCTAAGTCCAGAAGATCTAATGACTCTTCCTCCTCTAAGATGCCATTCAAGTATGCACTTTACAAATCAACTTGATACGCAATCAAATAACAAGATGCTAATGCAAACACAGCCACTGGCCTAGGCAAACTTAGCAATAGGTGAGATAACTACATATATAGGTTAATACCAAAACATTAATGAACCTCGTAACCATGTATCTTACCCCATAGCTTTTCAAGCTTACAACTTCAAAGTCTATTGAAGGTCAACACACAACGAAAATATCAACTGTGGCCCGGAAAAAACATACACAACGAGTATGATAGGTCACTAATGAGTCACGTTCAAGCTTGCTCTTCTCTAAGCAATAGCCCCAACTAGAAGTCATAATATCCCCTTATGAATTTACCATCGTCACCAGATAAGAGCCCTAAGACTTCACATGGCCGATCAAAACATAAAGAACATCTTAACTACAGAGGTTACAAGCAAGACTGGACTTCACTAGCTTAGATAATCTACCTTTTGCTACTCCTTTGTTGAATTGCACATCAACATTACTAGCTAGGAGAGACACCGAAGAGAATCAAGCAGCAAACACATAATCATGACTACTGAACAATCATACCAGTGACCAACAAAATCATCAATGATATCATGAGATTCATCCAACAAAGCTCGTTTAAGAAGGAATAAGCACATCATGATATTCAACACAACAACAACTAGGGTTGTTCAAAGACCAAGGTCGGACCGGAATCTGGACCAGACCGGAATTTGGACCGGACTGGACCGGACAGAAGATTCAGGTCTGGTCCTCGGTCTGAAGAAAATCCCGATTCCGGGTTTTCGGTCCGATCCAAACCCGAAAAATTCCAGTCCGGACCGGTGGACCGGAATTTCTGATTTTTTAGTTAAAAAAAAAGTTTATATGTTAAAGAAGTTAAAAAGGTAGTAAAAAGTTAGAAATTTAAAAACCTACTATTTATTAGTTTTAGGAATATTGTTATTAAAATTATTATATTTTCATATATCAAATTTATAAATATTTTAAAATCAAATAAAAAAGATTTTTTTTATAAAAATAAAGATTCCGGTCCAACAGGTCCAAAACCGGTCCGGACTGAAAAAATTCCGATCCAGACCGAACCTTAATTTTTCCGGTCCAGGTCCAAATTTTTTCCAGATTCCGGTCCACCGGTCCTGGACCGGTGAACACCCCTAACAACAGCCACATTGAACTAAATCTTCACACCAACTGTGTAAAAGAAGGATATAAATCCAACCGTAGTTAAAGACCCCCACAACATGAACATTCCAGATTACTACATTCACCCTCATGACACAAGGAGAATAACTAACAACGCATGAGCTTATCTGACACAAAGCTATAACTGCTGAAAATGACAGTAACCCCCACATGGGAGATGATACCCAAATGTGGTATGAAGGAAACTGATACGCTCAAGTTATACGAAGTTTTTATGATATTGTGGGTGCACTTTGCTAAGGGTTTGTTTGTAATTGTTAATGTTTGCATATAAATCAACCTTAGCGGAAGTTTGGAGTTTTGCGAGATAATTTGTGTTAATGTCATGTATTCCGAGCTTTCAAGGTGAAATGGATTTGAATGATGTTTGATTGAAGTTGCCTTTGGAGAGCTTGGGAAATTTGGCATCATAGCATAATGGGCAAAAATCGGAAGCAAAAAGCACCAAGCACGCGAGTAACCTCGACCCCCAGCAGTTATGGTCAGCGCACAACAATGCAGCGCTCGTAGCCAGCAGCGAAGCAGCCCCAAGCAAGCAGGTCGCACCTCGCGATGAATCTCGCGACTCGCGACCCACACTGCCAGCAGCGATCAATGCAGCTCACGACCCGCGAAGGAGCTCGCGACTCGCGTCCCCTGCCATCGCACCTCGCGATGCATGTCGCGACTCACGACCCTCGCGCCCAGGCCATTTTGTGCGGATGTCAGTCAGCTCTTCGCGACTCGCGACCAGTAGCACGACTCGCGACGCTTAAGTCGGTTTGGGGTCACGTTTTATGCGGGTTTAAAAGCCTCCGAAAACCTATTTTCTAGGGGGAGAGGAGGAGCAGAGCTGAAATGGAGGAGAGAGAGAAAAAACACTCCTCTCTTAATTCTCCTTCCTCACTTTTGTTATTTTTCTTAGTTTTCTTAGTTTTCTTAGAGATTTCAATGTTGGATTTGGTTTTTGCTATCGGATTGTAGCTTGAAGAAAATTAACATGAAGCTTCAACCGTTATTGTGAGTTCTTTCCTCTCTATCTATTTTCCTTGATTATGGTTTAATTTCTATGATTATGTTCTATGATTTTTGCATAATTATGCTAGGAACGTTACTAGTTTGATTGTGTAATTAATCTAATGCTAGATTTAAGAATAGAATCGGATTGTTTTATTCTTTTATCAATTGGTAGCAAACTAGGGAATAACTTAGATGCAGATCGTCTTGGTTATTTCTTGGGGAAATTGAATCAACTGTTGAATGTTTATCGCGTGTATGACATTAGCGGTCGAATTGGTTCTCTCGTGTTCATTCTTGCTTATTGGATTGAACTTAGACGCTGATCGGACTAGGTTATCCTTTAGTTAGGGTTTTATAGTCACGCTGATCGTGCTATTCAACTAAGAATAAGGTGAATACGAGATTAATTCTCAACAATAGATAATCATGGAAATAATTAGAGTTGAGGTTCAATGATCGATAATGAATTGAAGTGGATGTTTATCGGATTCAAGATCTTCCCATATTGATTTCTCATTTTATTTATATGCTAGTTAGTTGTAGTTTATTCATTAACTCTTTTGAAACCCCCCCTTGTTATTAGGTTTCTCGGCCCTTAGCTTAATCTAGGTTTTGGATCCCGCTAAATATAAAACTCGTCCCTGTTTCCGTGTGGATACGAACCTTACTTCCCTTCTACATTTAATTGTAAAAGAGAGTAGGAGAAATTTTATCTTTGGTTAGGTGCACAAGACAAATCCGCACCCACCAAATTTTGGCGCCGTTGCCGGGGAAACGGTGTTACTTGTTTGTATTTAGCGTGATTTCTGGATGGTATTGCTTGTGCTCTTTGTTTATGGTTGACACTCTGATAAGTGACATTTATCTCACTTTCAGGGGTAGTTTTTAGGTTATTTTTGTAATTTATTTTCATTTATTTCATTTATTTTAACCTTTATTACTTCCTTTTACATTTTTGTAGCTTAATTTATTTATTAGTGATTTGTATAAGTTTTTAGCTCTTAATTTCATAATTTATTTATTTCCTTTGTTTTATTGATTTTAGATAGATTAGTTTAGTTTTTGTAATTAATTTCCTATTTATTCCCTTTTAGTCACTTTTAATTTTTTTTTTATATTTTCTTTATTTCCTATATCTCGTTTTGGTCACTCCTCAAAAAAAATATCTCGTTCTTCCCTTGTATTTTGGTTTTTCTTGTAGGTGTGCGTTTTGGAGGTGCGAGCATCAAAGATAAAGTTAGTTTTGGAGTTATAATGCAAAATTTATCCTCCACCACACTCTTATCCTTAACCTACACCACACCCACACTACATCACAAGCCACCATCTTCCCCAATACATCATCACCAATCCACCACCATCTTCCCTACCCCAAACACAGCAGCACCACCATCACCATGGCCTGCAGCACCGCCAACTCCACCTGCGCAATCTGTCCAAGCCAAAAGGGAGCGGGCGCTCCTCTGTTAAACGGAGCGGGCGCTCCGTTTGAATTTTCCACAAAACAGTGAAGTTCCAGAATGTATGAGCGACCCATGAGCGACCTTAGATCGGGTGCTCCAGACGTTGTACGGAATTAATGATCTTAAACGGCTGAGATTTGTTCGAGCAAAATCCATGGCCAAAGTTTCATAGCAAATGAAATTGGGTTGCAATTGATATTAACGGTGAAGATTGATTTGCACCAATGATTTGTGTCGAGGATGCAGCAATGCCACGATCTAGATTAGCAGATGGTGATGACGTGCTTGAGGATTAAGTTGCTGCGAAGTAGAGGATTTTATCCTCTGTTGACCGAAAAAGGATGAGACGAAGATGATGAAATAGCAGGGGGTGGGGGTTTACTGTTTTGGGTTTTCATTTCATTTATTTTCTTTTTTCCTTTTTTGTTTATTATATTTTCTCCTTTCCTTGCTGTACTTCTTATACCCATCTTTTTCTTTTCCTTTTTATTTCTTCCCCTTTTTACTCCTTTTCTTTTACTTCTCTTTTTATTTTTTTTCCCTTTTCTTTTTCTCTTTTAATTTTAGGAGTAGTATAAATACCCTCAAGTCATTTTGTTTAGAGAGGAATTTATTAGCCAAGTTTTATTTTACTCACCTCTCTTAGTTTTAGAATAGTTAGGGTTTTAGGGAGGATTAACCTCCATAGTTTAGGTTAGAGGGAGAAAATGGAGAAAACTCAAAGAGAGATTGAAGATTTGGAGATTCAAGGGTGACAACTTGTATTTAAAGATTCAACAATTTATCAATGAGCATTTCTTACTCTCTCTCTCTCTTCTCTTATTGCTTTATTTTAATTGTTTTTCTTAGATTAATTGTTCATGCTTAGTTTAATTATTTGTGATTTATTTTGTTTAGTTTAATGTTAGATTAATGTTTAGTATCATGTTATTAGTTGTTAATTTCTCTAAAGTTCTCATTTTTGTGTTCATGGAGTAGTTTGTTGGTTAGGGTTTGGGTGAAAACTCAACCGTGATTGAATTGGGCATTTGAGATTGGATTTAGAGATTTGTGTGATTAAATTATTGCTTGTTTAGCTCTTTTAATCTATGTTGCATTCTCTTTGATCACTTGAATGTTGTATTAGATTGGAGTTGATTGATTTAGGTTGGCATGAGAGTGTGACCTATCGATTTCTATTATAGACTTGGGTTACTTTGAACCTCGAGATATGTTAGTAATGGATGAGAGTCCTTATTTGATGTCTTTGAGAATTTCTCCGCCTATGAGAGTTGGATAAGAGTTGTATGTTGGGTCAATAGCTAATTCAAGCAGTGTTCATGCATTATCTCTATGTTTGATATTCTTATGCCTATTTCATGATTAATTGGTGTTTAATCCCATCTCCTAACTTTAATTATCTTTGATATCTAGTTATTTTCGTAGTTCTTAGTTGGTTATTGACAATTTTCGACTTGATTCCGGCCTAGCTTGTTGTTTATCAACACATTTTGGTGTTCCCTAGTCCTTGTGGAAGAATGACCCTTGCTTACCACTTTACTTAGGTTAGTGGACTAGTTAGGTAGTTTGACCTTAGGTGTTTTGTCCAACGACCAAAATTTCCTATGTCACACTCATGGCACTAACGATGCATTGCAAGAGTTCTTCTCAATCAGTTTTGCAGGTACTTGAAGTGGAGATTGACATGGAACCACCATTGTCACACATGGAGCACAAGCCCAATGATTAAGCCTAAGGTACTAAGTCGAGCTAACGACTTTAAACAACAGCGCTTCTCGGGAGGCAACCCGAGACCCCTCTTATTTTCTTTCTTTTCCTTTATTTCTCATCAAATTTCCACCACCACAACAAATTTTCTTTCACCCACCGCCCACCCACTAAAAAGAACCACAACAAATCTTAATCCACTTTGAGCCAAAATCCACAAAAGAAAACCCGTTGGGAAGAGTTCAACTGCTAGGAGTTGGCGAAATTGAAACGGTGAGATTGTTGTATCTTTTCGATCTCTTAAGCTAGGTGTAAATCTCAAAAATTTAAAAAATTTGAATTTGTCATTTGTTTGAGTGATTCGAGGGAGAGGGTTGTGAGTTGATTTATGAGATTCGAGTTGGTGTTGTTAAGAAATTTGAGTTTGATGGATTGTTTGTCATGAGTCTTGAGCCTTCGATCTTCGATTTACCCGATTTTTGATTCCCCCCCCATTTTCAGTTTACTTTTTCTTCTAATTGTCGTCACACTGAGGACAATGTGTAGTTTAAGTAGGGGGGAGGGTATTCTCATTCTCATGTATCTATGTTGTATTTATTACTTTCAATTTGAAAAAAAAATGAAAAAAAATGAAAAAAAAATATTAAAAAAAAAGGTGATGAAATGAAACCCGCTGAGTTGAAAACCCGCAAGGGCGGGCGACTCGGGCAAAATTGGGGGCTCGGATAGGTCGAAAACCCGAAAGGGCGGCCTATGCAAAAAAGAGCTTGTTGAGCGGGTAAGATAGTGAGATGAAAAAAAAATGTGAGAAGCTAGGATGAAAACCCGAAAGGGCTTCTAGGCAAAATGAGAGATTAAGAGAGAATCATGTATTTTGAAAACTCATTTGCCAGAGTAGGTGTCATAAGGTGGAAAGCGTTTTCGGGTAAGGTTGGTGAATTCATCCTTGATTTTGTGAAGATTTGTTTTGGCTTTCACATTCTTTTGGTTGATTGTTTGTTTTTGGGAGTAAGCATGGAATTTATCCCTTTTTGTCTTTGTTCCATGGCTTGCTATTCTAAGTTAGTTGTAGCAGTAGTAGGTCATCTTTTGAGGTTTGGGAGAGCTGATAGTTTAGTGTGTCATGAGCTGACATTTGGATTTTTGTTGGCGTTGCTGGTTATTGTTGTTGTTACGTCTTTATATATTTCAGGTGAGCTTGAATCTAAGTGTGGGGGAATCATCGTCCTTTACGCTTAGTTTTTGAGCGGATGTTGTAAAGATGTGATGATGATGATGTAGTTGATGGAGAGTGTAGGTTGGTGTCGATAGCTTGGGTGATGATTTAATTGGTATTTCTCATTTTTGAGTTTACTCGAGGTCGAGTAAAGTTCAAGTGTGGGGGTATTTGATACGCTCAAGTTATACGAAGTTTTTATGATATTGTGGGTGCACTTTGCTAAGGGTTTGTTTGTAATTGTTAATGTTTGCATATAAATCAACCTTAGCGGAAGTTTGGAGTTTTGCGAGATAATTTGTGTTAATGTCATGTATTCCGAGCTTTCAAGGTGAAATGGATTTGAATGATGTTCGATTGAAGTTGCCTTTGGAGAGCTTGGGAAATTTGGCATCGGAGCATAATGGGCAAAAATCGGAAGCAAAAAGCACCAAGCACGCGAGTAACCTCGACCCCCAGCAGTTATGGTCAGCGCACAACAATGCAGCGCTCGTAGCCAGCAGCGAAGCAGCCCCAAGCAAGCAGGTCGCACCTCGCGATGAATCTCGCGACTCGCGACCCACACTGCCAGCAGCGATCAATGCAGCTCGCGACCCGCGAAGGAGCTCGCGACTCGCGACCCCTGTCATCGCATCTCGCGATGCATGTCGCGACTCGCGACCCTCGCGCCCAGGCCATTTTGTGCGGATGTCAGTCAGCTCTTCACGACTCGCGACCAGTAGCACGACTCGCGATGCTTAAGTCGGTTTGGGGCCACGTTTTGTGCGGGGTTTAAAAGCCTCCTAAAACCTATTTTCTAGGGGGAGAGGAGGAGCAAAGCTGAAATGGAGGAGAGAGACAAAAACACTCATCTCTTAATTCTCCTTCCTCACTTTTGTTATTATTCTTAGTTTTCTTAGTTTTCTTAGAGATTTCAATGTTGGATTTGGTTTTTGCTATCGGATTGTAGCTTGAAGAAAATTAACATGAAGCTTCAACCGTTATTGTGAGATCTTTCCTCTCTATCTATTTTCCTTGATTATGGTTTAATTTCTATGATTATGTTCTATGATTTTTGCATAATTATGCTAGGAACGTTACTAGTTTGATTGTGTAATTATTCTAATGCTAGATTTAAGAATAGAATCGGATTGTTTTATTCTTTTATCAATTGGTAGCAAACTAGGGAATAACTTAGATGCAAATCGTCTTGGTTATTTCTTGGTGAAATTGAATCAACTGTTGAATGTTTATCGCGTGTATGACATTAGCAGGTCTATTGGTTCTTTGTGTTCATTGCTGCTATTGGATTGAACTTAGACGCTGATCGGACTAGGTTATCCTTTAGTTAGGGTTTTATAGTCACGCTGATCGTGCTATTCAACTAAGAATAAGGTGAATACGAGATTAATTCTCAACAATAGATAATCATGGAAATAATTAGAGTTGAGGTTCAATGATCGATAATGAATTGAAATGGATGTTTATCGGATTCAAGATCTTCCCATATTGATTTCTCATTTTATTTATATGCTAGTTAGTTGTAGTTTATTCATTAACTCTTTTGAAACCCCCCTTGTTATTAGGTTTCTCAGCCCTTAGCTTAATCTAGGTTTTGGATCCCGCTAAATATAAAACTCGTCCCTGTTTCCCTGTGGATACGAACCTTACTTCCCTTCTACATTTAATTGTAAAAGAGAGTAGGAGAAATTTTATCTTTGGTTAGGTGCACACGACAAATCCGCACCCACTAAATTTTGGCGCCGTTGCCGGGGAAACGGTGTTACTTGTTTGTATTTAGCGTGATTTTTGGATGGTATTGCTTGTGCTCTTTGTTTATGGTTGACACTCATAGCACTAACGATGCATTGCAAGAGTTCTTCTCAATCAGTTTTGCAGGTACTTGAAGTGGAGATTGACATGGAACCACCATTGTCACACATGGAGCACAAGCTCAATGATTAAGCCTAAGGTACTAAGTCGAGCTAACGACTTTAAACAACAGCGCTTCTCGGGAGGCAACCCGAGACCCCTCTTATTTTCTTTCTTTTCCTTTATTTCTCATCAAATTTCCACCACCACAACAAATTTTCTTTCACCCACCGCCCACCCACTAAAAAGAACCACAACAAATCTTAATCCACTTTGAGCCAAAATCCACTAAAGAAAATCCGTTGGGAAGAGTTCAACCGCTAGGAGTTGGCGAAATTGAAACGGTGAGATTGTTGTATCTTTTCGATCTCTTAAGCTAGGTTCAAATCTCAAAAATTTAAAAAATTTGAATTTGTCATTTGTTTGAGTGATTCGAGGGAGAGGGTTGTGAGTTGATTTATGAGATTCGAGTTGGTGTTGTTAAGAAATTTGAGTTTGACGGATTGTTTGTCATGAGTCTTGAGCCTTCGATCTTCGATTTACCTGATTTTCGATTCCCCCCCCCCCATTTTCAGTTTACTTTTTCTTTTAATTGTCGTCACATTGAGGACAATGTGTAGTTTAAGTAGGGGGGAGGGTATTCTCATTCTCATGTATCTATGTTGTATTTATTACTTTCAATTTGAAAAAAAAAATGAAAAAAAATATATTAAAAAAAAAGGAATGCTACACTAGTGGAAAAAAGCCCAACTGATCCGGTCAAAATGGGCTTAACTGATCCGGAATTTGGACCACATCAGTTGGGCTCGGAGCAGTTGACGAATTCCAACTGATCCTGTTCCAAATCAGATCAGTTACTACTTAACTGATTCGGTTTGGTGGAGAAAACCGGACCAGTTAGTGACTAATTGATCCGGTTTTCTCCACCAAATCGGATCAGTAAAGAAATATGTGTTACAAAAAAAAGGCAGGCTATATCCTAGAGGTACACGAGTAGGCCACAACTCAAATGATTTAGTGCAATCACAATCAATGCTCTGGATATTTTGACACAATAATTAACATATATGCATAAAATAAAATAAAACAAAAAATATAATACGAATAATTAAACTGAGATAGCAAGCAATTATAAAACAAATTAAAAAACGAGAATTATACAGAAAATTAAAAAACAAAAAATAAGAAACAAAAATAACGAGGAACCCCAGATCAAACGAAAATAAGAAACAAAACTTATACAGGAATATAAAGAAAAAAAATCAAACCAAAACTTGGACAAGAATGTAACCAAAAAAAATCAATCGATCGGTAGGAATTACATTCCCAGATCCAAAAAAATTAAAAAACGAAAATAAGAAATAAAAATAAATTGAAACACCAGATCCAAAAATGACTCAGAAATTACAACGAAAATAAAAATTCAGAATTTACAATCTAGATCCAAAAATTAATCAAAACAAAAAAAAAACCAGAATTCCTACATAAACGTCGGTAGATGTTCGTTAATGGCGAGGTTGGTGTTCGTTGATGAGGAAACCGACGAGAATTGTCGGCGCGGTGGTTGAAGAGGAAACCGGCGTTGAAGAGGAGTGCGACGGATCGAGCAAGGATGAGGACGAGGAGTGCGAGAATCGTCGGCGCGATAGTTGAAGAGGAAACCGGCGAGAATCGTCGGCGCGATGGTTGATTGAAGCGCAGATGTAGAGACGTTGAGCGAGCAGGATGGCCGGTGAGAGAGCGAGAGGATGTATGGGGGGGAGAACAAGGGCTAGCCGCTGGGGGTGTTGGTCAATTGGGGGTAGGGTTTGGCAGGTGAGAGAGGGAGAATGGGGGTATTAGGGTTTGTGTCAGGGAGGGGAGAGGACAAGATGGGAGAATAGCCTTGGCGTTGGTTTGCTAATAGGCTCCTAGGCCTTTCATTAGGCGATTGCTAACTGATCCGACCCGTAAAACCGGATCAGTTATGTTAACTGATCCGGTTTTTAAGCCCACCAGACCAGTTAGTTGCTCAAGTTATTTGCGCGCACATAAATAAGGATTAAAATATCTGGTTTGGGTAGAACCGGAGCAGTTCCTTTGTGTCATTTAAGGTTTTTTTTTCCACTAGTGCTAGTCTCTAACAATCATTACTCCAAGAGTTCACAAGAGTTCTCTTATATAATAGAGATACAATACTTTTCCCGTTCCATACTAGTTTTAATATTTCTCTTATTCAGAAGTTTTATATTAATTTTAACTTTTTATGATAGTATATATTAATTGTAACATTACCTAATCTGATATTATCTTTTCTTTATCTTTATCTTATCACATTGGTTCCTCTTTATATCTAACTAAGTTATCTCCTCTCCACATGCTTCTTTAAAAAGTGTGTCAAGTCTATATTGTGATTGTTAAAATAAGACTTAAGGCATGTTCTTTTTAACTAACTTTTGCTATCTATTTTATCTTTGTTGAATTTAACTTACACTAGTGGAAAAAAACGGAAGGGTCATGGTCAAACAGCCCCTAAGGGCGTTTTTGGCCACGGCCCTTTCAGTGACCCTTTCACTAAAAGTGAAGGGCTGCGTTTTTAAACCGCAGCCCTTCACAACGAAGGGCTGCGGTTGAGGCCCAAATACGCAGCCCTTCTATATTGGAAGGGCTGCGGTTTTGGGCCTTAAACGCAGCCCTTCTTTGTACAAAGGGCTGCGGTTTTGACCACAACCGCAACCCTTTTGACCCAAAAAAAAAAATTTACCATTTTTTTACTCCTAAATATATCAAGAAATTTACAACTGGGAAAATCAACAAGAACCGTCGAAATTTATAGATCTGAAAATGAAAATAAAGGAACGAAAATGAAAAAAAAAAAGAACAAAAATGAAAAAAAGGAACGAAAATGAAAAAAAGAACGAAAATGAAAAAAAAGAACGACGAAAATGAAAAAAAAGGGAACGAAAATGACAAAAAGGGAACGAAATTGAAAAAAAACGAACAACAATGAAAAAAAGCAAACGAAAATACAAAAGAGAAAAAATTATAGATCTGAAATTACATGAACATTAATCAATACAAAGATCAACAAATTAAAGATCTAAAAAACGAAATGTTGAGAGGCAAGGCGGCGCCAATCGCGTCTGTAAAATGTTGAGAGGAGAAGAACGACGAACCCTCGTTGAGAGGAGACGAACGAACGAGGAGGACGAACGTTGCTGCGTGGTATTGCTGCCGCCGGAGGGTGAAAGAGAAGGAACGAACGAGGAGGACGAACGTTGCTGCGTGGTGTTGCTGCCGCCGGAAGGTGAAAGAGAAGGAACGAAGGAGGAGGACGAACGTTGTCGTGTTGTTGTGGAAGGAGGGAGAAAGGAGGAGGGTGAGAGAGAAGGGAGGTTGTGGCGACGTGAGAGAGGAGAGAGAATGAGGGAGTGAGAACCCTAGCCCACTTAACATTATAAGCTAGCCCGCGAATTCATTCCTTTCAAAAATTTTTAAAAAAAAGCCCATAAAGGACTGCGGTTTTTAAAAACCGCAGCCCTTTTAGTGAAGGGCTGCGGTTTTTTAAAAAACGCAGCCCAATATTACTTATAGGGCTGGGGCTGCGGTTTTTGCATTGACCGCAGCCCTTCGTAAATGAAGGGTTTGCGTTTTCAAAAAACGCGCCTTGCAAATGCAAACCCCTCGCGTTTTTTTCCACTAGTGTTATTTTTGTTGGATTTAACTTATTTCGTTGAACTTATTCTTGTTGAACTTATTATTACTGAACTTAACTTATTCTTGTTGAGCTTAACTTAGTTTTTGCTTAACTCTAACTAAATTTGTTGAACTTAACTTAATTTTACCGAACAGAACTTATTTTTGCTGAACTTAACTTAATTTTGCCGAACTGAACTTATTTTTACTGAATTTAACTTATCTTTACTAAACTTAACTTATTTTATCTCAAACTTATTTTAATAGGTTGAGGAAACAAACTCTCATTGTTAAATTCATATGTAATTAAAATAAATATAGGAAAATATATTATGTCACATATTAAATCGTCTATAAAAGCAGTTTGGATTAAAAAAAGTTCATATCAGAATTTGGTATAGTCGCTATCATAGCTAACTCAGTGGCTTTCTTTTGTGATAATAGTGGAGCCATTGCTCAAAAAAAGGAGTCAAGGGAGCACCAAATAATCCAAACCCATAGAAATTTCATTCTTCGAGAGTTCGTCGAAATAGGTGGTGTAATTAGATTGGCAAAGTTGGAACGATATATAAATGTTGTCGATCCCTTAACTAAACCTCTCCCTCAGACTAAGCATGAGTTTCTCATACGTCTTCATGCGATAGGAATCAAGCACATATAATAGTGGTTGTGATTTCCAGTCATTTTGTTTATAATTAACTGTACTATTTCTTATTCATTTAATTAATAGTACTATTTATCAATTATGAAATTATTATCATTTCGTATTCATTTTAGGTGGGTTGATGTTAAATAGAAAAAGTCCAAAAGCAATCTGCAATATCCAAATAGGTTATTAAGATAATATCTTGGATATTAAAACTATATTTAGTGAATCAGGAGGTAAAGTTGATGTTGTTCCTTTCTTGATCATTGAGAGTGGACACTCATGATTGAAGAAGACTAGCTTGCAAGTTGATTTATAGCGTTGTTTCATAGGCTAAAAGGGAAATGGTTGTATAGACACATAAATTTGTCTCACTAATTTAGTACCCTATGATGAATACTACCTTCGTCTAATTGGCCCGCATCAAAGAAAGAATAAAGAACGAGCCTAAATTTTAACTATTTCAAGCCCAATCCATATTTTAGCCCATTTACTAAGCCCACTTTTGAAAACTTTCTGAAAATATTTTTACTAAACCCATTTTCGAAAACTCTTTTTAAATAAAGTTTTATAAAATTCCATTTTCTTAAAACCCGTTTTCATTAATAGAGTTAATCATCCTCACTTTTCTAAACACCTCTTAATTGATCTCCTCTAAACACCATTATGATCATCAGCATCTCCTAATCATCTTCATGCACGCATCAATCATCATCATCATCATCATCATCATCATCATACGGCACAAACAAAACCAAGCATATCAAGTTGCTTGCTATTCTCACGCAACTAATTAATTCAAAACAATATTTTTTCAAGGCTGGTTTCAATATGCAATCCATAGATTTGTACAAATAAACGACTCAGACGGAGGTATTATTTTTTAAGCGTCCCTTTGATCTTTGAATTCGTTGCTATATATTATTTTTATTGAAGTTACTCACATGATGTAGATAGTTTGCATATATTGTGCATATCATGTATTACAACTAACTCTCTTATATATTTCCTTGTTTCTTTTTCTTGTATGATTATTTTTCATTATCATTTGATTATCTTTCCACTATGTTTATTTTTTCTAATCAAGACCTATATAAATGTTTCAACAGCAAAGTCATATAATTTGGACAATTGGTTTAGGATCCTAGTAATTTGATTGCTAATGAACATATCGTCCAAAATTAGTCTTTTAATTTGTATTTTATGAACCAATCTAAATTAATTTTTAGGGTGTTTGACATTCATTGATTGGTTGCTTATTTACATAAAATTAGTTTATGAATCGTATTTAGTAGAGGCTAACAATAGGCGCATTTGATTCATGATCATATTCGTACCCTCACACTCGAACTCAATTTTTAGTTCATTGAACAGTCATGATAGGGATCTACATTGGATAAGTCCACTTTGAATGTCGCCTTTGGTTTATCCAATATTCAATTATGAGTCTTCCTTTAAAGACTTATTGACGACTTCTTTTATAAAATGATTTTCAAAATTAAAACCTTGCAATGAGGTAGTCAAATTCACGGCCACACCGCGTAGGCTAAAAATATGCCTATAGGATATCAAAAATCAATTACTTAAATATAAGTTGGGAACTTGTATTGGACAGACCCACCATGAGACTAATGCTAAAAGAAATTTTTATTGTCATAAGCATATCTCATTAACTATTAGAGACTATTATTCCTGAAAACCTGAGTGATTCAATGTCTGTCGAATGTCGCACCATAAAAGGTGACTATAATGGCAATACTCCGGAGTCTACGAACTTGGTGGATGGGATTGAATGTACAAGATTGGAACTGTCCTCCTATTTTATAAGAAAATGTCTTTCTGGCCTTCTAGAGATTGGAAACTGTAAATGTATGATCGTGCTCGTATGGATCATGGAATGATAATCTGTTATGATAGTTTAACTCGGGAATTCAAGAAACACTTTTGAACTGAACAAGGATGACCTAAATCTTACCTTATGTCCAAATTAAGACACAAGTGACGAAGGAATGGAAACAGACACTTGTCTGAAGGACAAGTGGAAACTTGTTGAAATTGTCTTCTTCAACGATGTGCATTTCTCTATATAATAGTTTGAAGGATTTATTACGGAATAATTAATTCAGTTATATTAGGTGACTGAAATGTTTGGTTGGAAAAGGCTTTCGAACTATTAATTTATGAATCGCTTACAACAACTTAATCATAATCGAACCTATAGGGTCATACACAAGGAATGATACGAACTATTAAGTTGAGCTTGCTGGACTGCAATGAACATAGGCTTAATTAAAGATTAAGGCTAAAAGGACAATAATGTCCTTTGAAGCTGAAATAGGCGTGAGATCAAAAGAGGAAAAGGAAAGTGGCATGTGGTTACTAAACGCGGCCTCACTTTACTAAACACAACCATCAAAACCCTCATTATCATATTCTCTCTTAAAAAAACCTTCTCTCTAAAAAATTATTCCCTCCTCCTCCTTCCCAAGTTAGAGAAACATAAATTGCAAAAGACCTAATTGACAGATTTGAATTTGATACTCAATGGACGATTATTTTGACCTAAACGAACTTCAATCTGATGAGTAATTCGGTTTATTTTCTTCTGTAACTTATCAATTTCGTACAATTTCCCTGAAATATGTATTAGCACTATTTCGTGCAATTCTCAAGAAATAGATTATTTTGTTTCGTGCAAATTGAACAAAATAGGTTAAAACGTTTCCTGGTGATTGTACGAAACAAATAAACCTGCTTTGTGCAGATTGTATGAAACAAGGTAATCTGTTTCATAGGGCTTGCATGAAATAAGTTAAAGTGTTTCGTGTATATTGCACGAATTACTTTACTCGATGTCGTGTGATTCTTCTGAAGTGGTGCCCTAATTTCGTTTGATTTATGTGAAATTAGTTTCAATAGTTTCTTGGGATTTGTACAAAAAAACCATATTTTGTGTTTTTGTGAAACTATGTTAATTTGGTATAATTGATGATATTCTTTTAAGAGAAAAGTCACTCTTCTCTTCTCTCCATGCATTCTCATATTTTCTCTCTTCTCTCTTACTTTGAGTTTGAGTATCATCAAATATTTATTAAGCTATCAATTCGGTGGGGTTCGATCATGTTGTGTAGAGAAACTGCACATTGGAGCTTTCGTATTCCGTGATTGAATCTAAGGAAAGGAAGGCACGCATCAAAGATATAAAATACATGTTAGAATTATTATATGTATATCATGATTCATGAGATCTTGTAATTATGATTTTAATTCGATGCGTGATTTCATATAAACCCTATTATAAGTAATTTAAATAAGGGATGTAAATAACTTATAAAATTGCGCACTTATAAATTTGTACATATCAAATGTGTTTTTTTTTTGGAAAATTAGTTTTTTTTTATAGAAGGCGATAGCTGAAAATCTTGGCCGAATAATTACTAGCTTGGGTTCAACTTGATTTGATTACCCAAAAAGTCTCTAAGAAGCTCTTTAAAAACAAAAAAAAATAAAATTATTAATAATATAGTTAATTATCTATTATTTAAAATACGGAATATCACAATATCTTGAATCATGAACAAATTACAAAGATATATGATATCAAATTTTTATTCTCATATCAATTATTTATATAATTTAAATTTCTAAGTTGACCAAAAATGGCACGATCATATATAGTTGATTCGAATATACCCAAACTCCATATTAATCAATTTGAATGTAACATGAATGTAATATTGTCCTAATTTGAACATGATCTAAATGTAATCTAAACTTAACAAAAACTAACAATGACTTGATCCATACTTAGCCTAAATCCACAAATATTAACTCGAAATTTGAACCTAGTTCGAGAGACCATGAAATTAATAATCCGTTAAAAACTCAACCAGATTGATTTAAACCTGATACTAGCCTCACCCGATAATGACTTGATGAGTCGAACTTGAATTGAAATTGTATAGAATAAAATTGATTTTACCAGTCATTGAATGACTTGAGCAAGCCAAAAACGACTTGTAGGGGTACATACTGATACTGGACATCATCCGATCTAAACATGACCAAAGTAAAATGGCTCAATTGGATTGACAAATCTTCGTAAAACCATGGCTAATCGAATTGTTGTCATCCTTTATTTGCAACAGCAAGATAATTGAAAACAATATCGCACAAAAAGGCAAGTCAAGCATTGCTATTTCGTCTAGAAGTATGTGTCCAGATTATACGTATATATACACATCTCTATGAGACCACCATGATAAGTAAAAAAAATTGAACTTAGAAATTGATATAACTTCAAGTTGAAGCATATTGATCATGATTAACTACTAAAAAAGAGATATTATCAAAGTGGAAAGTGTATCGTGAAACTTTTTCATGATTTCTTCTATTACTACGAGCTAGCTAGATTTCTTTGTGTTGCTCATAATATCTAATCCTGTCGCGGCCTAGCCATCCACAAAGAGCTAAGTGCTCGAAGTCGATGGAAATACTCGGCAATCGTTAGAAAACACCTTGCGGCTTGACGAGTTGTCAGGATTTGATGAAGTCTGTGAAAAGTTTGGTGCCTCAAACTATCCGCCTGTAAATCATATTCAAGATTGTCAATTTACATTATCTCAAGTAAAGTTTACAAATGATTTATGACAAATGATACATCAACATATATACACTTGTAATGCGTAATCTACACAATCATCAAACTATATTTATGTATTAATGTATGAGTGTTACTAGGACTTCACATACACCATACTTACAAGAATCATATTAGGTCATCAGTACATCTTTCTTAGTTATGTGTAATTCTCATCTATTATCACCATCTGAATGCTATAGAATATTTTTGAATTAGGGAAAAAAATACTTATCTGATGATATTAGAATTTAGAAATGTTAGTTAGACACTTATTACTTGTGTTCATATTATACTTGTAAAATTACCTCACGTGATATCAATATGTCTCAACTCCAATTAGATAAGAAAAAAGTGTCTAAAAATTCGAATTGTATATTTGTATGAAAAAAAATAGAAAAATAGAAAAATAGAAAACTATGATATTAATTTAGATAAATATCAATGCTTATTACCTGTTCAACATTAGACATGTTACATTTTTAGAAATGGTATGGAAGGTTACTCAGTAATATGTTGACTATTGAATTTTGAACATATAAATGTATAATCATGCTCCTACACGAAGACTAAATGTCTTGACTTAGAATATGAATGTGAATTGGACGATTTTGAGCAGCATATTTGTACATAGAACTTCTATGGCAAGACTTATCGATTCACAGATTGGGTAAAATCCATGGTCTTGACTCTTGATCAATGAAAGGACTTAATGGACGTACAGTTGAATTTTGAAACAAATATATATGCTTGTTTAGACTTTGGCGGTGAATGGTTGAACTGTCAAAAGGGGCAAATCAATAAATTTATGAAAAAATAGGGCGACACTTCAGGCTTTCTTTTGGTGTACAACTATCTCTAATTCTGGTATCAAAAAGATTATGACAAAAAACTTGTCGTAGTTAAAAGATAAGCCCTATCTTTTTTTTTCTTTTTTGAAGGAAGATAAAGCCCTATATGTCTGTATGTTAGTTGTTCCATTTTAATTTTACCATAAGAAAACGTACAATTTCAATCATTAATATTTTAAAGTTCTATAACTATGTAAAAATAGTAAAACTATATATTAAAAATATACATTAACACCAATTTTAAAGTGAAACATCGGATAACATACCGATAAAGATATTATTGAAAATTGCTTAGCAACAAATAAGAGGTTGACAACAATCACCTTACCTATGTACCCTGCATACGTCTCATTCATCTTTGTCAATAGATAAGGTATTGAATTTCATTCAATGGTGTGACTAATCAAGGTCTGATGTTGAACATGGAGAAAGCATATGCAGTCCTTTCAATACGAGGTCTAAATTAATTTCATGTCTTTAAGAAACATAGATACTTTTTGTGTGTGTAGGCATTCATATTATCACATATTGATTATCTATCATTCAAACACTAATAACAATAGGTTGTTTCATCATACTTAGGATACGTTATCTTTATTTAAACTTATTAGACTTGGTGTGACCTGATCAACCATGATTTTATTATATATTACTTGATTAGACTTGATCATACCATATTATACTTGAAATTTAGTTTTTTAAGGTGAACAACAAATACCCTTAAAAAGTGATGTCTAATGAATTTGAAATTTTTACAAAGTTGTATTTCTCAAGAAGTATATGCATAGCACTATTTAGTTGACTATATACGTAAAGAGAAAACCAAACAAACACATACTTTCGGTGGGACTTGTGACTATATATTTTTTCCAGAAAAAAGATTATACTTCATAATTTCCTCAAATTTCTATATCAAATGTTTTGATCCTCTGAGATGAATATTATTTGAAATAAAAAATAACATTTATTTTTTATAGAAAAAATTATAAAAAGATAGCTTATTAAAAATTATGAACCATAATACATAAAAGTTTAGTGATCTCATTAGGTTTAACAATTTAACTATAACAAGAAAACAATTGTATAAATTTATGTGAAATGAATCACCACTAAAGATTCAAAACGTCTTGGGTGGACCGAGTACACAATAATTTAATGTGCATCCAAATTGACTTTATCACATAAAAACTGACTATATTAGAAAAAAAAAACCGATTATATCAGAAAATTGACTATATCATACAAACATTAACTATATCAAATAAAAGCTGACTATATCATATGGTCTTCAGTGCACAATAAGTTATTATGAACCTGATCCATTTAAGTTATTTTTGCTAAAGATTTCATAACCACCTATTGTATTTATTTCACCAAAAAAACCCTCTTGTGTAGTCTTGATTGGGTTAGTACTCAAAAGATTGTTAGAATTCTAATAATTGTCACATTGAGAGCTACCCTTCCAAAACCTTTTACTCGGTGATCTTACCTTTTGGGCCCAACTCTAATTTGCACGATCACTAGAAGAAATCGATCATACAATTTATATGGATTAGCCTTATATGTACGCTTATTTGTGTGTGGAATGTAAGCTTGTACAAGTTTTTTAGGAATCGATTTGTTTTTCCCCCAAAATCGAAGGACTTGCAATTTGTATATTCTATTTTTAAGTAAAGGTATATTGGTCAAAAAGAGTGGACACTAAAGTTTTCAAGAGTTTTTATATATAATAAAGACGAACTTAAATTTGAAATAATGCTATAAAATGGATTTTTATCATTCAATAGTAAGTAGCTACCTTCTCCCTGGCCTTATTTTCGCCCGTCGGTTAATTCGTCCGCTCGTATCCTAATTTATTATCATTACTATTAATTAGGTTATAATTTAATTGATTGGCTTAGCCTAATTCAATTGACTCATTTGCTTTTATGCAGAAGCAGAATGCGCCCAAGAAAAGGAGGTAAGGAAATTGAAAAAGAGCATGTGAGAAGACAAAGTACTCTTCACAAAAAGAAAAAAGAGAGAAGAGAAAGTAATGAACGTGGGATGGGCCATGGAGTCTCGTAGGTCAAGCGGTTATGACTCTGACATCATGCGTTATGGGCCTAAAGAGATCTTTCGATGTTGATATTTTTAAGTGGGCCCACATAGCTCTGTTCATATGGTTTTACAACTTCCAATCTCAATGGTGCGAATGTCCATTAATAATCGCGTGACACCATCTTTCCCAATAAAACGTTCCTCTTTATTACTTCTCTTTCAACATAAATCAATACGAGAAGTAGAGGTTCTTTGGAGTTCAGGAGTGAAATAAAGTGATGTTATTTGGTGAGTAAAAAATATAGCAAGTTATACTTTTCTTTTATGAGTTTATGATCTTTACATAAATAGAAAATTTAATAAAAGTAGGATATCTTTTTGTAACAAAGTTAATTAAAAGTAATATTTAAAAATCGGAGGAAGAATTTAGAGCATTGGTATTATCTAAAAATCAATAGATCGAGTACAAAATAATAATAATAATAATAATAATAATAATAATAATAATAATAATAATAATAATAATAATATGTTTTGTCATCTTATAAGAATAATGTCATATTTTAAGATACTAAGCAACAACCTAAAATTTTAAATCCAAGTGAAAATAAATTAAAGATTCATGTGGCTCATACTTTGGCCAAATTCTCTTTGGTTTTGGTGACGATAATTTTGGATACATGTGCTCCGGACATTAATTCTCATGGACTTATATGATGTGTACGATGATTTTGGTCTTCCTGTAAAAAAAAAGTGAAGGACTAAACTTTATCCAATAGTTTTTTTACTATCGGCCCTATATTAGCGTTTTTATACCTCCATATGAAAACCGCCACACCCTCCTTCCATTCCCTTTCCCACTCTCATTCATACACCTACCTCATTTTCTATGCACCATAGTCCAGATGAAGATTTTCTTGCCGTATGAAAAATGTACTTTTCATAATTTTTCAAAAACTTCTGGCATTTGTGATGGCAGTCCCAACCTATGGCCTAGCAGTAGTTTTAGGTAGGGGTGTTCATAAATATCCGATCCGTGATCCGATCAATCCGATCCGATTTTTCGGATATCCGATCCGCTTTTTTAGTTTTAGGATATTTCGGATCGGATATCCGAAAAATTTCGGATCGGATAAGGATCCGATTTTTTATTTTCAGATATCCGAAAATATCCGAATCATGGAAATTTTTCGGTTTTTCCCGGATAGTTTCGGATATCCGATCCGAAATATCCGTTTTCAAGGCCGGATATCCGAAATATCCGATGATCCTATCCGATCCGAAACATATTTTATGAACTTTTCCTTTGAAATTTTCAATTTTTTTAGTTTTCAGATATCCGATGATCCGATCCGAAATTTCAGATATCTGATCCGAAATTTTCCGGATCGGATTCGGATCGCATTTTTCCCGATCCGAAATGAACACCCCTAGTTTTAGGCCTCTGACAATAGGTTGGGACATCTGAAACCCAGAGGGGTCTCAGACACATGAGCAGAGTGAGCGATCGCTCAGGGCCCCCAATGTTAAGGGGCCCCACCTATATTTTTATTTTATTTACTTATTAGGTTCTATGAGTTTAATGGAAAATACATTTGATAATCCAAAATTTTTGCCCCTAATCAATATATATATTTTTTTCATATTTCATAGCTTATTTTAGTTTAATCTTGATAAATCTTTACTATTATGTTAAATCTAAGGTGTCTCCTTGCTAAAAATGAAATAACATTGAAGCATTTGAGAAAGTTAATTATTTTTTCAACCATTTTTAAAAAAAAAAAATTAAATTAGTTCTTAATAATATGGGATTATGGATCCATTTGATAGCCCTATAGGGCCCATGTTTAATGTCTGGCACAGGGCCCGAAATTGTCTGAGACGTCTCTGCTGAAACCTATAGTCAAGAACCTAGGATTTTCATCTAGCCATAGCCCATAGGTTGGAGCGCAATTTCCAAATGCCTTGATAGATTGAGCCAACGAGTTATTATTTCGGCGAATTCTTCAAGCTTAGCTTCTTGGCACGGGATTAGATGCCTTTCCTTGGTTAAGATATTTCGGCGAGGACTATCGTCCTTGCCTTCTCGCTTTTCTAGCAACAACAATGGTGGGAGGTTAAGGAAAAGGAAAGATGAGGGTGAAGGGGGAAAAGAGAGAGGATTAAAGGTTTAGGGCAATATTTTTACACGTACTTAGAGCAATAGTAAGTAAATACAGGGTGGGAAATAACAAAGCCTTAAAAAGCATCATGAGAAAACATTTGAGGGGAAACAAATGATACTCATTTTGTTTAATTGGAATTTCTCCTTGGGATGAATTATAGATACCTCAGTGGCCACGGTTGTAGACCCCAAAATTTATTTTGCATCAATTACATGAGTTTATATGATGCTACCATGCATAAGTATCTCAATTAGTTAAAAAAAATTATCTTATTCTTGTTGTGTTTCTTTTTCATGCTCATAACTTCTTCCTGGTCGTGTTATACTGTCATGTAAACATGGAGTAATGGGTGCATAACAAATTTACTATGTGTAGCCGTGTACAAAAGTTACAACTCGTGTCACTTAGGTAGTTAGGTTAAACTAATAATGTAGTACTTATATCTAGGCATCAATAACACAGTTTTCACTCTTACTTTCTTATGTCGTAAAGATTGCGTTTAGTCCTTCTAGATATATCCACAAGAAATAACTAGCAAATCGGTTAACTTAGATTTTGATAACTCTATAATAAAGAATGTGCCAAAGACTCTTTTTCATATACAGGCCAAACAATATAAATTTATATTTATATCTCAAAATAATTTTAAAAATTTGTGTTTGTCTTTATGATTTCTTAGAGAGGTTTTGCAAAACCATTTAAGAAGTGGAAACAATTTTTGAAAAGGTTTGGTCAAACATACCGTAAATTGATTAACATAAAAAGACCTATACCATTATATAACTCTAGAACAAAACAAAACTACCTAAAGATTTAGGTAGCAAATGAAAAAAATATATTAAAACCAAGAGTACCATACTCAACATACTATTACACCCCAAATGTCATTTCTCTAGCTTTTGTTTACACATATAATTTTCTATGCCTAATTAAATGTTAATTGTCAACTTGGAAATACTTCAATGATATTTAACTCAAAAACAAAACCAGATTATCCTGCCAAAAAAGTGGTCCTTAAAGTATATAATAGTAGTTGAGGCACTTCATATATAATCAACTCCCAATAATGAAACACAAAATTAAGTTCAACTAAGTTGGTATAAGACGCCACGTATCACTATCATATTATATAATTATAATTAAGCGAAGCTGTCACTTTGCTAATGTCCCTCTCTAACTACAACATTAGGGTTTTATATATTCTTTAAAATCATTTTTAAATTTTCCTAAATTAAAGGGTCCATTTCACAAAGTATATGTAAAGGACATACATCCTTTTTAGCACCCTTTTTATACTCCAATAATGAGGCAGGCTCTTGTGTAGTAGGTTATCTGATTGGAGTAGGTTTTCCAACCATAGCAGCAGCACCTGATTCATTACTTTCTTTATTTGGTCCCACTTTATTTCCTAAATTAGCCTCACTTTTCCCATATGTTTAAATTTTTTTCCCCAAACCTCAAGGTATGTATCATTGTTTTGATCAATGTATGGTCCTTCTCAACGCATTCCATCACGCCTTTAACTCGACAATTTAGTATGGCCTTTAAACCGATGGCCATCATAGAAAAATTGTTATGAAAAAATCATTAAGTTTATCTTACTTTTAAACAATGTGGTAAAAACTTGGTGATCGGTTTTGAGATGAGACATTTTTACTTTGACTTTTCTAAATACGTGTTAGTTGGTAATGTTATCCTTAAAATTGTGTTATTTTGAGCTTTTTAATTAACCCGATGCCTTTATTAAGTTGATTTTTGACTTATTTAATTTTTTATAACTTATTTCCAAAGAACGAGAGTCGGCTTCCTTCATTAAGTCCATTGTTCCTCGGTAGCTTAGTGATAGAGCGGTCTAGCGTTAACTGAGTGGTCGTAGGTTCAAATCCTACTTGAGGAAAATTTATAGTTCTCGCTTTTCTGACCTAACATATTTTATAAAATTTTGAGATTTAATTGTTCTTTTTTCCAAAAATGAGTCAGAGACTCAAAATATATATCGTAAAGAATACCTTAGACTTATCCAACTTATCCAACTAGAAATATGAGAAGTTGGCTCCCTCTTTGATGAAAGAAAAACACTAAATAGCTAATTGTTATACGTAAAATAAAGTGTATATTGACAATTCTACCATTATTTTGTACCTTGCTATTTTTTTATAGGACTAGTAAGGTCAATAAAGGTTTTGTTCTCCACGGAACTGTTAGGTGAATAGCCCAATACAGTAGTTGATATATATTATAATTTTGTAACTACTTTATTTTATCGAACTAAACTCTAACAATCAATGAATATTCTATAAAGTAAACTTAAAATATTAAAGTACGTGCCAATGAGATTAAACTAGCATGCACAAAGTACTAATTTTCATACCATACCTGTCTTACAAAGTTCTCCATCGTAGAGAGCTTGTTCATGGCAAGAGCCATCTGTCCCATGTAATTGGTCATGTTAGGAGGGCAGCTCAATGTATCGGATGCGATCACATCAGACAGAGATTGTTGGAGAGCCTCTAGCCCTTGCGACAGTGCCTCTTCTGCCTCTTGCGTTGATTGTTGCAACCCACAGATGCCCATCAATTGTTGGTCACTCAATGGCTCGATTTGGTGCAAAATTATCTAACAACATGGCCAATATAGAAAAGGTCAAATTTTAGTTACTTACTAGATTATTAAAGTAGCCCATTATTTTATGACAGACTAAAATAGAATGTTTTGGTCTATTGTTTTCGAAAGCCAATAATTAGTGAGTTTTTAAAATTTTGGTACCGATGTAGATGAAAATCGATCCTAAACCTCAGGTTGCGTACCTCTTCACCTTAATTTATCTAAATTAAGCTTATCAGACCCTCGACACTTATTTTTGTAAGGTGAAGAGAATGCACCCTAAACTAACTAACAACCATAAAAGAAAATATTTAATCAAGAGTAGTTAGTTAGATCAATGTATACATGTAAGACTTTCATTTACTAGGAACCAAGATTATATAAGATGAAATAATATAATTAATAAGAATCCAAGGGTGATGAATATAAAGGAGGAGAGAGAATAAAGAGGAAGTAGCTAGAGCCGTGCAAGTTTGCCCATATTCATAAATTTAGAGTACAACCATAATATGGCTTGGTGTAAGTCCATAAGAAGAAGTAACAGACATTGCTTTAGGGCTTTAACCAGAACATCACCTCATTTTAACCCTTCTAATGGAAACCTTCTTCAGGATTCCTTTCTTCATTTATTTTCATACCCTTTGATGAGATCTTCTTCTCCCCCACTTACTCTCGGCCCCTTAACTCAAAGACAAATTGTACTCATAACTCCATGAAATCAGAACCCATGTCTTATTATAATGAATATATCCCTTTATCTTGTAATATTATCTGATCTCTCTAGTTTTTGTACTCTCATCAGTATCATGCTACACTTGTTTTCAACCCCACTATAAAAGTAACACCTAGGTTGGCATAAAGTGCACATGAAAAGTAAATTAATATATAGAAGTATAATATATGGTGGACAGTGTTGATCTATAACTAGGGTTTTCTGTTGAATATGTCCTCATGCATAGAAGTACTTTATTACTTTGAGGTCGAGATAGAAAGACAAATGAATTATTTTATATATTTGCTGGCTAGCCCGGTTATGTTTTGGAAAAAGTTGTAGTAAATAATAAATCAGATATGTCAAATAACTGATGAAAAAAATAATACTATTATACAACATATTACATATAGTTACTGGTTAATAATAGTATTGTCCACATTATTGAAAAATATGATATGATTTATGAATATTAATATATTTTTACGTGATAAAAGATAGACACTTGCCCTTAGAAGAAATGTAGAATGTCAAATAGTGCATGTATATGACGTTAATAAATAGATGATTAGATAATATTTTGATTAGCTAGCTAGCTGTTACGAGAGATACTCTTCTATGCTTTCCAAAAGATTAATTTCATAGTTTTACCACGACAGAAAAATAGAATTAACTAGTCAAAGCAAACGAAATTGTCTATGAAAGTTAAATGACACATACTATTATTTTTGGGAGGAGTACAAATTTCGTAATTCTATTGTTTTTCTATAATTATAGTGTATAGAGTGCATAAGGACAATGGTGTAAATAAGATATACTTTTAGTTCTAGGTACCATTTCATAGGACATTACCAACTAAACCAAGTTACGTCAACGAATATAGTCTAAGCACCATTATGTCAAGGAGCTTATATAAGAACTTGTAGATAGCTAGGTCAGCGTTAGATAATGTAGAAGTACCTTAATAAGCTCGGAAGGTCGGAAACCACCCATCCACATGAAGCACCGCTCGGCCGGGGTCTTCCACATACCCGAAACAAGATGGAAAACGTCCGTTTTTGCCACCATGCTCTTAAGATTCATTACCACATCATAATGCCCCAAGCAATTATCTACATAAAGTTTTAGCTCGCTTTCTGGTATATGTTCTTGCACCGCCGCCCGGAGCTCGCAGGTCAACCGGTGGTGTTCCTCTAGCCACCTTGTGTATTCCAAGTCAAACACGGCTGCATCTATAGAGAAAAACAAATCAAGGAAAGAGATTGTACTAATTAGTATACATTAATTTATATTTGACATTTTGTTGGTTTGTACTAGTTGGTAACTTGGTATGACTAAACTAAGGGTTTGAATTACTATTAACCACTAGTACTACTTGTTAAAACATGCATATATATATGCAACTAGGTATTTTTTACATATAATTATGTCTTACTTATATGACCAAAATTGTAGTACCTGAGCTGATGTTGGCAACACCAACCGGGATACCTTGATCTGCTCCACCTAAACCGCCTCCGAAAAATATACCCTATTAAGGAGAAATTGATGTTAAACACGAAATTATATTTCCTGATAATCAAGATTATCGATTAAATTTTGATAATTAATAGTGTATCAACTTACTTGAGCTCGGGCGCGCTGAAGTTCTTGTTCTAACTGTGCAAGTCTTATCCTACTTGATTCTAGTTGTTGAACATAAGCCTGCATTGTTTAATTTGAAGTTTGAACGAACGAATTAATTAACAATTAAAAGATTAAAAAAGAAAGTACATTATTGTATGTAAATACTTTGATAATATATAGTGGTTTTTTTTATAGTGATAATATATAGTGGTTAGTACATATAAATTCTAATTGTATAGTTGAATAGGAAAGCTTAACAAACAATGACTAAGAAATTGGCAAAATGCGTGAAAAATAATTTATAATTCAATGGCTGTGACACTGACCAACCTTTTTTCTAAGCCTGCTTTTCCTTGCTGCTTCTCTATTCTGAGCAAGTCTTCTGAGTGTCTGCTTGCAAGCAATACCCAAACACAGTACAATTTCAAAGCATTATTATTTGAACATTTAGAAATACTCCATTTTATTTTCCCCCCTTATGACTTTTATGGGGAGTAATTATATATTGTATGACTTTTATCATAATTCTATATCAATTCAGCTATAATATACTAAAGCGGAAACCAAAAAATTAAGCAACTTACAACAATATATGATCGCGTATGAAATTAAATATAGTTTTTCTAATGAAATGCAAAATCTTTGAAAGATTGAAACTTTTAACTAAGGCGGCCTAATACTTACTTTTTTTTAGATGCAATATTTGATTATTTTAATTCATTCACCAGAAAGGCAAATGTTGCATTTAAAAAAAAATAGAGTATATTAAAATAAGAAATGGAGCATAGCTCGGATATTTCCTAGTTATAGACTAGATAATAACTAACCTTAGGGTCGGGTGTTTTAGGCCCTTCTTGCTCCGAGCTTGAGGTTGGACCTTTGCGGTTTCCTTCACGCTGCTCCCATCAAAAAGAATAATACAAACCAACACATTTTTAATATTCCTCATTTCATTTTCATGATACTTTAAAATATCCTACTATCACTATATATATACAATAATAATCTTTTAAGGGATCGGATCAACTTACTTTGATAGACTTGGATTGTTCAGCAGCGACATCGTGTTGAATTTTGTTTTTGTTATTATTATTGTTCTTATTATTGTTTGACAACTCAATCGGTGGCTGCTGCTCTGATGGTCTCTTCGAACCGCCGCTTGTTGATTGACCTCCTCCTCCTCCTCCTACTCCAGGACTTGCCTTTGGTTATTCAGATAACAAAATTATTCAGATGCAAAAACTTACTTGAATAACTGTTCAATTAACAAATATCAATATATAATATATAGATAGATATACACCTTGGTGGAAGGTTCAACATGCATAGGTTGAGAAGGGAAAATGTTAAGAGTAGGCGGTCTCATTCCTCCTCCGCCTCCAAGTCCTCCTCCTAGAGGCGGCGATGACGACGAAGAGTTGTGATTTTCTGTGCGAATCTCAAAGTATCAAATCAAACAATAATAATAGAATACATACTAATATGGCAAGTAATTATAGAAAGAGTAGTATTGCACATATAATGATATTAACATGTGAAAATCTGTTGCACTTGATGATGAGATGATAGTAATAATAATTGAAAGATGACTTAACTTTGCTAACTATAGTATGAAAGAGAAAAAGAGAGTGAGTTTAGTATGTAAAAAAGCAGCTTGTAGCAAAAGTAGGCATGCATTTTGAGCTCATCTGACACCTTCAAACTGATTTTAGAGATTTCTTTTTTTTTTTTTTTGGTTTTTTTAAAATAAAAAAGTTCAAAAAGTGAAAAGAATTTTCCTCTGATGATCTGGTCAAAGAGGAAAAAGTACGGCAGATTTTTCATCAGAGCATATGATCATGCTTTTGTTGTGACCCAATCACATCCTCAAAGAATCTGATTTTTTCTCCGATCATTAAGAAAAAAAAAAAAAAAAAAAAGAGTACAACTCCTAGCCAATATCCACGCCACGAAATTAAGAACATAAATCCCGTAGCCTAAACAAGATGTCCAAATAAGAATATCCGAAGAAAAAAATAAAAACTCACGTCGTTGTTGTTCATGGTCTGTTTGGCCATCAAGGTAAAGAAATAGCGCTTGATCTAGCTCTCCTAGGTCGTATGCTCCTGTGCTACTACTTTCTTTTCCACCTCCTCTAATAATCGTAATAAATAAGATCATCATACTATACAACAAAAAATAAGTAGAAAAAAAGAGGACTAGAATTTGAAGAAAAATATTAGAGTACATGAAGTTATTATTATTTCCAGGAAGAGAAGAAGATGATGGAGATGATTGCATCATGCTGAAGGAAATATTATGTTGTTGTTGCTGCTGCGGCTGCGACGAATGATGCTGATGCTGATGATGCTGATGATGATGTTGTTGTTGTTGCTGCTGTTGTTGTTGGTGTTGATGATGGAGGAGAGAGAATTGTTGCAAGTCTAAATGAGGAGACGATTTCGGATTCGACATAATAATATTAGGATCGTTATTGTTATTATTATTACTATTACTATTACTATTATTATTATTACTACTGTTACTATTACTATGAATAGTATGAGTAGTAGTAGTAGTTGCCATAAAAGGATGAACAACACCAGAAGTGAGCAACTGCTTCATCTCTTGCTGGCCTGCTACTCCTTCCACTCCTCCAAGGAAACCCATGGAGAGAGCAAAATGAGGAGAGAGAAGAAGAAGAAGGTGGTGGAGGAGAGAGAAAGAAAAAGAGAGAGAAAGAGAGGCGGTTGTATTGTAATTGGAAATAGTGATGAAGAGGATAAAAGGGAAAAAAGCTGGGATTGAAATGAATGCCAAGGAAATAAAGGACAACCTTCCTTTTCTTGTTTATTTCCTTTGGAATTTATTTCTGGGATGAGTTTGTTAGATTATTTGTTAGTAGATTTTATTATTTTTTTGTTTTTAATTATTGTTGTGTTGTTTTCCTTCCTAGTCTTCGAGAACTAGACGACTGTCTTCTTTTTTCCCCAACCCCTCAAAGAAAATTAAAATTAACAAAAAGTAAATAACAAACACACGGTTATAAGATACCAGGTGACTTTGCTATCCTCTCACAAACCCGGAAAAATAAGAGGAGGTTTTGAAGAATTGAATTAAATAAAAAAATTATACTGTAGCATTAGTTGATTAGTCAATGGGTATTTGGTTGTACCATTTGATATACAACAGTTACGTAGAAAATTTTACGCAGACACAAAATTGTTTTTCAAAGAAATAGAAAGCGGTATTTGATTCGAAAATCTAGAGAAAGATGTTATCGAAATAATTTAAGAAAAAATTATTGAAAATCTAATAATACTTTTTTTATAATAAAGAAGGAAATTGGGGTTTTTTAAAAGAAAAAAATACTGGATTTTAGGTTTCTTGTCTGAACCACCTTGGTTGTTGTTGAAAGAGAGTACAAACTGAAATGATGAAAATGCCCTCCCCTATAGTACAGACTACAGAGACGTAACTGTTTGGAGAACTATTTATGTTTGATTTATTGGGGGATATGGTACATTTGGCTCCAAGTGTCAACTGGCTTTTATAGTGTTACATTTCATACAAAATTTAATTAGTTAATTAGTAATAATTGATACCGTTAATTATTCAGCTAAATAACTTAGATCATACTTAATCTTTGATGAAACCCAAATCAGAAATGACATTTCATTTTATTATGGGTTAAAGTACAATATGGATATATCAAGGGATCAATCCGATTCGTTTGTGGGGTTTAATTAGATCCGATGATCTAAACAATTTTTCTCTAAGAAAGATATTAACTGATTAAGCAATTTGAAGAGATGTTGGAATCTGATCATAAAAGATTCTTTGACTTTTAATTTCATGATTTTGACTAAGTTTCATTTTCTTATTTGATTTGATATGCTACATACATTAAGATGTTTCAATAGATGGATCTTTTCACAGCAAACGTGCAACTCATTATTATTGATTAAATTCATAAGTTTAGATGTTTCATAAATTTATTTAATTTATTATTATAATACTCTTTTACATTAACTCTTGATCTCATCCCACAAATGAGGACCTATGCAAGTTACACTTGGGTATTACTAGTATAAATTGCTTTTCAATTAAGTTCTTTTTTTAGCATGCTTATCGAGTTGTACTTTTTTTTTGGTATGTAATATAAAGGACCCTGTTGAACTGACAACTCTCGTATGTATAACCAGTCGTGTGCTTGAAAGATAAATACACCCACACCTATTTTTTTCCAAAAAACTACCTATATGTGGCCGCGCGCGCTTGTCATGCCGTCAGCTCATTTTCAAAAGGCCATATCTCACTCGTTTTTCATCATAATTGAGCTTTTGACCAGGTGTTGGAAAGCTATCGAGCCAATAAATTTCAAAATAAATCAACTTGAATCTTCCCAAAATGTTGAGTGTGCTGTGAGAAATGTCAATTTAAAAGTGACACAATTGTTAATAAGAGTGAATTAATTGGTTAGTGTTTCATTTTATTTGTTATAAAACTAAGCTCATTTGTTTACTAGAATAATTTATTGTTTAAAGTAACCACATTTAATCATACGAGCAAACTCAATTGGTTCATAAGAGTAAGCTCATTAGCATCCCATTTTATTTATAAAAGTAACCTCATATATTTATAAGAGTAACCCCCTTCTATTGCTATACATAACTTTAAAAATATTACATAAGTAACCTCAATTATTTTTTGGAGTAACCTCGCTTAATCATATGAGTAACCTCATTTAATTTTATGAGTAACCCTATTTAATCATAAAAGAAACCTCATTTATTCATATTCGTAACCTCAATTAATCATACGAGCTGTAACCCTAAATTTTCACAAAAGTAACCATATTTCTTCATACGAGTAACTTCATTTGCTCATAAGAATAAACTGATTAGTATATTCTCTTGTTACAAAAGTAACCCCATTTGTTTATAAGAGACTAAGAGTAACACCCCTTTATTGTTAAGAGTAACCTTATCCGTCAGGGTAACCGTATTTATTCATATGAATAATTCCATTTAATTCGTTCATAAAAGTAACCCGTTTTATTCATTGTATTTTAGCTATCTTTGTAAAACAGTGTTGCCTTTAATGACATCATCTGACACACCGAGTATAAAAAGGGTTCATCGGGGTAAACGCAACACGTTTTAGAAGATTTTATGCAAAAGAGAAGGGTTTGTGCACAAGGGTTAACTTCAAATAGACATTTCTCACATCGCACTCAATATTTTTGGAAGATTGAAGTTGGAGATGAAAATTTGGCTCGATAGCTTTCCAACACTTAGTCAAAAGCTCAATTCCAATAAAAAACGAGTGAGATATATATGACCCTTTGAAAATGAGTTGATGGGATGACAGGCACGAGTGCGCACGGCCACAGACGCTTTGAAAAATCAAATCTAACACATACATATCAAACCAATCAGATAAAATACTAATTTTAAACATGATCATTATTGTATAGATGGTACTCAATTATGTATACCCTCTTCTGTGTCATTGTTTTGATACAGCCTTCCACGAGTGGGTTCGTCAATTTCTTTATAGTTTTAAAGTAGATTTGAGATTGATTCAATTAATTGTAGAAGTAAATCTAACATATGTTGTGACATTGCACAAACATTAATGAGCCAATTCTAGTAAAAAATGAAACAACATAGCGTCATATCAGATAAAATTTAATATATAGGAAGATATAAGCCAATAATTGATATAAAAGCTCTCCAATAGTGAGAATGAAGTTTTCTCGTTTACAAAAAACTTAAAATCAATTTTAAAAAGAAAAGACAAGAGGGAATTTCCATTGTCCAAAATCCCCATGGTAACCCTTATATCTAATATACTAGCTTTCTAAGCACGCGATGCGTGCAACGATAATTTTTTCATTGTGATATTTCGTAATGTCGAGTAGCTACACAGTACATGCAACGATAATTCATTATATATAGTAGTTTAAGTTCATAATTTTTTTCAATAAAGGTTATGTTTTGTTCAACTTATTAGCAGTTATTTTCAGCAAAAATAAGTTCATATCAGTTCAGATAAGCAAAAATAAGTTGAATAGAATGGAACCAAAGTAATTAAAGAAAGCATGCACTTCTAATTTATATTTTAAACATAGTACTAAATAAATGTCCATAAGTATATTGAATATTCACCTCTTTTGTCAAGTTTATCATTTATTTACATGACGATAATATTGTGGAAGTATATTGGTGATTTTTTATTTTGACAAATTTTCCTTTTGATGGAAGACTTTGATATTCTTAAATGAATTTGTTATCTTTGTTTTTTCTATAAACTTTTTTAGTCTTTCCTTTTTCTTTAGACCTAAATTTTTAAGTTATTCTAATTTTAGTTTTTTAAAATGGCAAATATTTTGATTGGTTGTTTACCCAATAATATTTTAGTATTTTAAACAAGATTGATGTAACTAAAAAAGTAAGGGTATTATAGTAATTTAATAGGGGGACACCATACCTCCCCCTTTCACTTATATAATAGAGATACATATATAAATTAGGATTTTTCGGGAGCATTGGAAGCGACACATAGTATTGCCATGTCACATAATATATTTAATATTATAATTTTAGAATAATAAAAAGGGTTTTTTTTGTAAGAAAGTACCTAATAAAACACAAGTTTTATAGGGAAGGACCTATTTAAAAAAATTTGTCTAAAAAGACCTATTAAAATACTTCCGATTATTAATAACAACCATTTTATGAATTTTAGACCAAAACACCAAATTTCGGCGTTCGATGTTTGGGAGGAAAGTTTTGTGATAATTGAATATGTTTGGGGGAGGCCAGTTAAAATAGGAAAATTGAAAGAGTCAATTGGAGTTAAAAAAAAGTCAACGCCGGAATTTGGTGTTTTGGCCTGAAATTCATAAAATGGTTGTTATTAACAACCGAAAATATTTTAATAGGTATTTTTAGACAAAAGAAAATTTATTTGGTCCTTCCCTGCAAAACTTGTGTTTTATTAGGTACTTTCTGACAAAAAACCCTAATAAAAAAAGATAATTAGAGTTTTGGATAATTAAAAGATAGAGTTTGATTCTCAATAAACTACAAGGGATCATAATACAAATCGGCCATAACTTCAATTATATAAAGTAGAAAAATCATAATGTCTATACCATTGGATTCTGCTCAAAATGTACTTTGATATAAGCCCCATATTTATATACTTATCTTATGATTATATAGAGGTGTTCAAAATCATATTCATTCTTTGGCAGGTAGTTGATAACCCGACTGAAAGAACTAGAAAAAATCCGAATGCAATACATAGTCTTTTTAGTATCCCATGCCAATGGATGAAAATCATAAATGAGAGAGTAGAAAGTGTTGAAGTCATCAAATTGTAAAATTTTGAGAGTTGTGAAACAGAGTTTTTGGTTCCCTTAAATCCTTGAGTTTAAGTGTTGAAGCCATCAAATTGTAAAATTTTGAGAGTTGTGAAACAGAGTTTTTATTCCCTCAAATCCTTGATTTGCATGGGATTTTTTGGGTGAATTAGCGCAAGAGAGACACGGAAAATAGAATTGAACAAAGTAAAACATGTGGAAATTATGAATTGAATCCCATCACCAAACTCATAATTGGTATGAGAGTTTTTCTTTGAGCAAGTTAGAGTTCAAGAGGAAGAAAAACCTTTTTTAATTTTGGGAGTAGGATGCAACTTAGGAGGAAGAAAAATGAAAAGATGAATCTAGAAGAAAAAAGAATCACTGACTTAGTAGTATTACTTCATTAGCTCTACAAATTTTTATTTCCTAAGAGAGAAAAGTTAATGTTTATTACTACATCTAAAATAATTGTTTTTAAATAAAACAATTTTGTTATCAATGGACATTTTTGTTATCAATGGACCCCTTCTCCACCTTTAAGACAATTAGTGCGTTATCAACTTAACATTCATCATTTCATGCGACTTCCAATATATAACTAAGTATTGGCTCAATTGTGCAAGTCAAGTAGAGCCTAAGTTAATTCCTAGGAAGAGTTAATAATTAAAGATTGATTTATGGGTAATCTCATGAGATCATGTACACATAATATGAAATCATGTAGCTCTACATTCAACTTGTTCGACAAATGTAAAATTTGGTCATAGTAAATCTCATTGTATTTTTTTCACTACTTTTGTAGTATAATGCTCCAAATTATGAAACATCACAAATAGATATGATTCATCCATCGAACAAGATAATAAAGTGGAAATACAAAAATTACATATACATAATTTGGAAGATAAACTATATTAAGGACAATTTTAGTGACATTGACTAACAAAGGTAATAGATTAGACCATCGCAAAGATACATTGTTCCAAAAATTCACACTATTGATTACTTAATAATTATGAGATTTGTTTACATGTTAGGGAAAAAATACATAAATTGTCACGCTTAATTGTCTGATAATATCCACTATAAAAGGACACGAGTAATATGAATAACACGAGCACTTAATTAGTGAATTATATATAAAAAAAATAAGATATATTGAGACAACCAATAAAATAATTATAATAATTTTAAAACAATAAATATCCTGTGCATTGCACGAGCATCAAAACTAGTTAACAATGGAAGCTCTAAGTTTTTCAGGTTAGAAGATAGGATTGGGGGGGGGGCTCAGTTAGATGCTCCCACTTGGTCAAACCTAAGTACTTTATTAGATACTTTATGCACTTTTGATTTAGAATTTAGTATTATGCTACAATAATTAATATGGTAAAAGATTCATATTAAAAGTTTAAACATAGTAATAATAATTTTTTTGTTCACAAATGGTGATAGTAGTTCAATACTCTAAGATTTACTGAACATGTAATCAAAATCTAATAGCAGAAAATTGCATGTGAAAATACTTTATAATTTTGTATAATAGGGTCGGATCACAAAATTGTACTCCCTCCATCCCATATTAATCGATACACTTTGAACGTCACATAGTTCTAATTTAGGTGCTTCATATGACTTCTGATATTATTGTTGGTAGTTGGTAGTGGAGTATTCTTATTGTATGTAGTTAATGAATTGTGGGGATTTAAATAATTTTTTAGAGGGATGAGTGTGAGAGTGTGTTTCTTTATTATTGTCCGGCCCCGCATAAAGAAAAAGATATAATATAGAATTAGTGGGACCTTTGCCATTATAGAAAATGTATCGATGAATATGGGACACACGAATATGGAAAGTGTATAGATTAATATGTGCTTTGTTTAGTTGAGTACGTAAGATAGAAAGATCCTACAAAATTAAGGTTCCACCGGGAAGAAAGCTTGGTCATTAGGAAAAATCGGGATTGAGCAGCTATTTCCACCCCCATTTGATGATTGGCTTGACTTTCTAGATTTTGTAACTTGCTTTCATAGTATTGTCATTAAGATACAAAGATATAATTTAGGAACTAGTTATTAGCCCCCATGTCCTGCGTAAAAAAATTTCATTTATTAATATTAGTCTTTAAAAACGATAACACTAAATACAACTTCAGTGGCCTAAAAAACTTTAAGATATGAACTTGGGGTCACGGGATCAAAACCTATACTACGCAATTTCTAATTTTTTTTATCAGATACGATCTCTATTCTATATGTGAAGAGGGGTAGGACATCAAAATATCAGAATCCTATTTTACCCTCACTAGATTAACTAAATTACAACAAAAACTTTCCAAGAAAAAAAAAAAAAGAGAGAAGAAAATCTCATTCACAGCACAAAGGACACCAAAAATAGAAAAAGGAAAAAGAAAACAAAAAGTAACTACTTTATTAATTTTTTAAAAGCATCATCGTGGAAGGCAGTAGCAGTTTACAATCCACGTTATCAACAAAACTATTTGAATTCAAAAACAATCCCTGAAAGACGATTATAGTAGTTACCAATCTACTGCACCATAAAATTAAAACACTTTAATTTAAACCAAATCAAAACTACATGGCAGTTTCTTGCTTCATTTTATCCCTCTTACCGCCCTTATTCTTAGCCTGCAAAAACACAAGAAAACAAACACAACACATCATCATTCTGCACAAAAAACACAAGCCCTTAAACATTTAATTTTGGACATAATAAGAAGTGAGTACCATTATCAATCAAGAGGAGCAAACGGAGCAACAACCAATTCAATCAGAAAAGCGACAACAGGTAATTCTTACTAATATTGCAATGCAAATAATTTAACATTATGGGATAGTAACAAAGATGCAAACTTTTTTCTCATAAATTTCTGATTTGCACCCTACAACTTGAACTAAATGAAATGATAATTTGCACACTCCAAGTCTCAAACTTTTCTCATAAATTTCTAAAATAACAAATTCAACCACATCCAGTCATCCACAACCTTTCAAGACCATTAAATTTCTTAAAAATCATTCCAAAACAAATATTTGAATTCTAAAGATTTAGAACCAACGCATCAACTATGTAAAATCAATTTAATGATTTTCTCAAAACAGCCAATCATCAACTGCTAATACCAAAATTTTACAATTTTAAACCCAATGCATCAAATATATAAACTGAATTTAATGATACAATTTTCCTTCATAATTTTACAGAGATTTTTGACCCGATTTGGAGAAATTGAAATGATTTTGATGTACACAATTTTTAGATTGCATAGATAAAATTTTCCTCAAAATCAATTTAGAAATCAACTACCCAAAATAAAATATCATTTAAAAGAAATAAAAACTTACTTTGCAGACTTTTTTCAGAAAAATGGTGACGAACATTTTCTCAATCCTCTGCATTTCCTCAATAGACTTTTCAATTTGTTCTTCTTCTTCTTCCTTTCATTCAAGTTCGTCTTTTTTTTTTTTTTTATGTCAAATGGCCCGGGTTAGAAATTGTGAATATCTAGATATTCGAGATTTGAAGGGATGAGAAATGGGTATTTTGTGGGGTAAAGAGAGTGGTGGTGTTGGTGGGAGATATGGCCATGGAGTGGAAGGGAGGGAGTGGGCGTGTAGGAGATGGAAGGGGAGGAGATAGAGGCAGAGGATTTAGAGAGAAAGCAAGGGGTGAAGGATTGAAGCTAAATTGTACGAGTAAACCAAAGAAGAATTTAAGAGTTCTTCCCAATTTACATTGACTTAATTAGAGAAAGTGATGTAACCCTTTTCTTAAGGCATTTCATGAAAATTTTGATCCCAGCAGAGACATCTAGAAATTACAAAGAAGCACCACACCTTTACTATGTTGATTACTGTGATGTATTTTGTTTATACTATGATTATTGTGATGTATGGATCAAGAAAGATTAACTTAAATAAAATATTTTGTTTGTGATATTTCTAGATTATTTAAATAAATGTTATGCAAAATATAATGTAAGAGTTAATCTTTAAACATAAAAGTTATAATATAGTCTCTACGATTTGTCATTGCTACCTAGATTAGTGCATTTTAGTTATACAACTTTCAATATGTAGCCATGCGATGTGGAATCTTTGTTATTTGCCTTATAACATAATTTTCTCTTTAAACATGTTGTTTTAATTATGTAAACAAGTAAATTTTAGTTTTGTAGTAATAGTGCGATATAATATTTTAACTTATTTTGTTTGTGATGGGCTTCAAGTTTAGATCAAAGGTAACAACGTACTAAATAACATGAACATGGTTATGAAATAAAGTTATTTCTCTGTTATTCTAAAAACATACTAGCTCTATATGCATGTGATGTGTTGCTGAAAGCAAATAGAAAGGTCAATTGCGTGATAATATTATGTACTAAAAATATTGGTATCTTATTTTATTAACATATTGTTACTTTAATAATTTTGTGAATAAATTTCTTACAAAATATCATTAGATATAATCATATAATTATGCAACTAATTCGACAAAACGAGTTCGCACGCATAGCGTGCATAGCGTGCATATAAGACAAAACGATAACATGAACTAAAACTCCCTAGGGAGAGCGCCACGTGACACAGTTCCTTGTTTAGGAACGCCTTTTAATATATTTATATAGATGACTTGTAAATACAACATGTCATCATTCTTTTGAGTTTTATTCATTTCTTTTTATTGTCCTCTCTGTAGTGCAGGCTCATAATTTGAAAATTTGAACCTTTAGCCCTAATAATAATAATAAAATAATAATTATTATTATTTTTATTTTTATTTTAGATTTGGTAATTCTTATTCTATTATATCTATCTTTATATGGAAAGTGTATATTATTGTTTTCATGAATCTTAAATTTAATTTCATAGCCTATCGAATAAGAGTTATTTATTAGAGTAGCTTATGTTTACATTAGCCATGTACGAGCAGTTCAATTACCAAAGTTATGGGGATCTATATTTGAATGTATGATAATGAAGGATTGATTTAAATAACCTAATCGCTTAATACTCTTATCTATCCCTTATTACTGGGTTGTTCATGCTAGTTGCAAGTTAGTCCAAACATGTATAACATTGATAAATTAGTATTACTTGTGACTACATGATGCATGATGCATTCATACTAGAAATCAACTCTAACTCAATCCAAAAGATCTCAGATTTTGCAGAATCTTTTAGCCTAGATTCCAAGCAAATATTTTGTACACACTCATATAACCCAAGACTAAACCACTTTTTTCCGAAGAAATCATAGAGGAATTTTTCGAGCTTGCGCACGAAAATCCGACCTGCAACCTAGCCGAAAATGGACCACCTTTTAAGGCAAAAGCCCGACCCAACCTGACCTGATCCGACCCTTACCACCTATCCAATCATCATGCCCTTGTGGCCTTTTCTCCACTCTTCCGTCTCTCTCCCCAGTGGTGTTGGCGTGTTGCCTCCACGTCCACCACATTGTCTGCATTTGCCAATTGCCACCTTCTCCAGCTGATAGGTCAAAATTCCTCGGCCACATCATTCTTCCTCCTCCTTCAAATCAAATAAAATAACAAAACAAATAAAAAACCGGTTATTCGTTCTCCTTCAACCCTCCTTTTCCTTTCTCTCTCTGCCAACTCTGCATGCGCGCACCTCTGAATCTGATCCTGTGCCCTGTGGTAATTCTATCTCAATCTACTCTTTTTTGTTAATCTGTGTAATTCTATTCATGTATAATTCTCTTTTTCACATCTTATTTTTTTAGCTCATATTCGAATTATCTCCTATAAATTAGGGTTTTTGATGTGAGCTCTCAACATGAACTATAATAATCTTGGTAATCGCTTTTCTGTTTTCCTGTGATTTTCTATCTTCTGATCGGAAATACTGCTAATTTATATCCTTTGTATTTGTGAATTCAACAAAAATGCAATTGCATAAAATGGGGTGTTGCTGGTTTATTTTTGGTTGTTGTTCAATTTACATTTTTAGTTGTTAATTGAATGTATGTGATATCTTTTGGGGCAGTTTTTCTTGGGTAACCAGCTGATCACATACTGTATTGTGTCAGTGACAATGGGTGCTCCGAAGCAGAAGTGGACTGCGGAAGAAGAAGCTGCCCTTAAAGCCGGGGTTCTTAAACATGGGGCCGGGAAGTGGCGAACTATCCTTAAAGACCCCGAATATAATGGGGTGTTGTACTTACGATCTAATGTGGATCTGAAGGTATTGCATTTCTTCGTTGTACGAGGATTTGGTTTAACCTATGTATGTTATTTGAGTATGCTAGGATTGTCACATGTAGCTAAGTGTCAAAGCCTTTCGTGTGTTTCTAATCTACATTGGAGTGGTTATTGCTGAAGAATCAAAATGTTCTAATTTTCGAGGTTTTCATGTTTTGCCTGCCTAATCTGGGATGTTGTATTTGTCTAGTTGTTTCTAAGTGTATCTGTGGATGGGACATGGGTAAATTTTGGAGTAAATTTGCTAAGGCTTTTTGTGGTTGGTTGATTAGGACAAGTGGAGAAACATGAGTGTGATGACGAGTGGATATGGGTCTAGGGAGAAGTCCAGGGTGGCTCTTAAAAGAGTTCCAGCGCAATCAGCACCTGTTAAACAAGAAGAGAACAATACTAGCGTTAGTGATGTGCCTCAAAGTGATGAAGAGATGCCGGATGTCAAACCTCTTGTTGCTTCAAGTGCACCTGTCGAGATTTCCACTACCCCCAAAAGATCCATTGTAAGGTGAGATATTCACTTTTTGATATGCATTAGGTACATGTATTCCATTCCTGTGCTGTTAGTTACTGCTGAAAAGTTGCTATGTTCCACATCTTATGCTTCCAATATGTTCAGTAACACCGTTTCCAATTCTTTTGAGTATGTAGGTTGGACAACCTTATACTGGAAGCTATAGCCAACTTGAAGGAACCTGGCGGTTCTAACAAAAGTGCTATTGGTTCATACATAGAGGTAATCTGTCACTTGGTGTTGCGTACATGAACCATTGAATGCTTTGAACTAAAGTATATATTGTATATGTTAAGTGCGATGTTATAAGCTGGAAATCTTTGTTTACCTCTTGCAAGCATCTTTCTCACGAAGAATTTGTTTGATCATCGAAGCTACTCCCTCCTTACCAACTCAAACTCATTTTACTGCCTTTCTAACTCTTTAAAATGGTACCTAACTACTTAGATTCTGTTTATCAGCCCATTCATAGTGTACGCTTGATTTTGTTTACTTTTTATAAATCGATATTGTTATGGTGAACGGAGCCTAATAGGGTGATTCTATTCCGTAGCTGTGCAATGACAAGCAAAAATATGGATTGGAAACATTTTATAGTAATCAGTCAGAATATATAGTATACTAATGGCTTGCAAGTTTAGCAACGATTGGAGTGTTTGTAGGATTGGATATTGTGGATGCAAAGTTATGAAATAACCTAGCTTTCAACTGTGTGGAGAGAGAAAAAGATGTTGATGGTATACTAATATCTCACAAGTTGTGCTGTTAGTGACTGTAGCAACATACTCACAGAATCTGTACTGGGTTTTCCACAAATCTAAGATACATCATATAAGTCGGTGTTTGAAAAAGGGGATATTGCCCAAGGCGCTCAGAAAGGCCTGAGAGAGGTGCATTGAAGCTTGGACTGAAGAGCACTAACTAAGGCGTGACCTGAAGTGCTGCAAGGCGTGAACTGAAGTGCACTAGCCACAAAGGCACAGTTACCGCAATAATTTCACCAGATCCCCAATACCTGCAATCTGTGTTTACACTCAGAAACTGTTATTTTAAGAAGCGTGTCTTACTTGAATCAAGTGCGTGCTGATGCCTAGGCCTGGTACCTCTATTGCCTTACTATGCCTTGAGCCTTTTCTTCACCGGTATGGCGGTATCACTAGCTATCAAGATGTTTAGATGAAAGCTGTAAGCCATTTAGAAAAGCTTGGGTAGGGGTCTTGCATTCAGTGAGTGTGGACAGAACTTCATGATATTGTTACATGTGCTCAACGTATACGGCAGCATGACTACTTAGAGGTTCACCTATACATGTCTAGATGGCTCTATCATGCTTGTCGCTTAACTCTAAATTGACAATGATAGCTTTAAGATATGCTCTTTTATTTCTTGGAAATTTGGACTATGTTATCCTCAACAAGGTTGGATGTTGATACGGGTTCTGTATAGTTGACTCCATCTGGTGGAAAGTGGAAACTGTGGAATGAGACCTGCTTTATCTTGTGTAATACCCCCAAAAACGCCATGTCATACTAATATGAGGATTCACAGTATGGAACTCTGCTAAGAACTAGAAGTAGTGTATTGCATAGATGATTCCATTAGTGTAAGAAATTTTCATTTATCTAATCTCATTTAATTTCATATATGTGGAGCTTTCTAGAATCTATAAGGTTAAGATTTTGGGATCCCTCATATAGTCATATTATCATTTGGTGGTGTTTGTTTGAGTTTTCGGAAAGGGACTAAGGCTCTGCTATTACCAGAAATTATATGTTGTGCCTAAAAGCAATAACAGCTTTGTAGTTATGTAGAGAAAGGATGGGTGAGCTTTTACTTGGAGCCTGGAGGATGTACCCTTTACAAGAAAGATAACGCAGGGACAGATGTGGTTCGTTGGACGAAATAGCTTGCTTAATGAAATAGGATTTCTGGGCAGCTTGCAAGTGACGGAAACGTTGGAAGGTTTATGAAGATGCTCCGCATAATGAGAATAATCTTTGGACCAGTAATGAACTTTTTCACTTGATCATCTGTGTTGTTCTTTTGGTTGGTGCAATCAGAACAGGTAGGTTCATTGTAGACCATTTAATAAAAACTCGCCCGTTCTGTAACCTATTTTGAACTTGCCGTTCCGCGAAATGCCGTTATGTAATGCCACAATGGATTCACGGCCTTCTCTTTGCGATGATCGTTACGTAATGCTGACTTGTTGCAACAATTTTTTTCTCCGGTTACATTCATTACATGTTAGAATTGGCCAAAAAAGAGAAAACAAAAACATCCATTGCAACTAGCGAAAACAATGTGCACACACTAAAGAAGGGAGAAGAACATGACATGGGCTTTCAAGTGGGTAATGTATATGAGTTAGCGTTTGCTTAAATGTATAATAGGATAAAGCACTCATTTTTCAAGTAATTATTCATTCACCGTATATATAATCCAAGCATATGATAGTTGTGGTCAAATTATGTTGAAGTAATACTCGTTAAACTTTGAAATGACGATCTGTTCAACTATGATAGGTTAAAAATCTGTTTATGTGATATTTTTTAAAAAATTCATGTCGCGTTCCGTTTCATTCATCCGTTACAAGTCATTTCCGCGTCATCACAACTGATACCGCGAATGTGACCACATCTGTTATTTTCTTCCCTGTTATAGACATACTAAATATTTCATTCAAGATTTTATATAAAGTGCATATAGAGTAATGAACTCAGGAAACACTTAAAGTTGAGCACTAGGAAGGATAAGTAGTGGGTTAACTGGACTTAAATTGGATAATGATGTGAATGCAGTAAAATATTAAAGAATGATATTACTGTCTGGGATGATTTTCTCGCCTTTGTGATTCTTCTGGCAAGATTTTTTAGATAGGGCTGATGCTACATTGCCTCCGTAAAGCTACAGTTGGGGAAGTGGGGATTGCATTATTATCGATTGTTTGTGATGCAATGTGGCTATTAATCACCTGAGAGGATTGATGAGAATTGTTGCTAGTATATGAGGTTTGGTATGCTTGTTGCTAGTATATGAGGTTTGGTATGCTTGTGACCTAAGAGCTCCTTTGGTGAGTCCCTTTAGATATATGTGATTGGAGGATAGAAACAAGAATATGTTCTGTATATGTGGTTATGTAATTGAGCTCGAGTGTGGTTTATTGATGATGGGCTGATGCTAAATGTTGAGTCTGGTATGTTATGGACCGAACAGCTTTTTCATTAGGACCTTTTCCTAGTATTCTTGAATGGTAAATTGGTAGCCTAACTATTAGTACATTTGAGTAGATGTTTCTAAATCCTTCACATTATCATGATTTCCTCTTACAGTTGGCTATGCTTCTCAAAAGAACAAAAAAAAGCAATTAGATAAGTCGCCAGAAACATCAATCCATGAAGCATATCTATGATGATTTTACTCATTGCATTAATTAGTGAATAAGCAACAAATGAGTAGACTTTCCAGGCATCTTTGTTTATAGGGTTGATAGTTTAAGGTTGCATTGTATTTGAATAGCACATTTTGTTTATTCATAGAAAAGCTTGTGGGATCATCCTAATGAAGACAACTAAGATGGTTTTCATGATTGTGGTGAAATTCTGTTGGCAAAGGATCTGCGCACATTATATGGGCATGCATCATTTAATGAAAAAGATTCCTGTAGTTTGAGACACCTATTAGTGGTTTGATAGGGCATAAGTAGTTTGATCAAAGTGTTAGTGAGTAGTGTTTAAAGGGATGATTTATGGGTATTAGCTTGGAGGCTGTAGTTAGGACTTCTAAATAACATTGGCCTTGTGCTGCTTATCTAATCGAGCTTTACCTGTGATAGGAAAAAAGATATTGAAGGTAAATTTAATGTGCGTTGTGAGGCTAGTGACAGGATTGCTGGAAAGAGACTGATATTTGCCGGAGAATGTAGGTAGACTGAGAGTTGGAGAAGTACGAAAGATATGCTAAGAAAAGGCTCATCAGTAGATTTTGTCTAATCCTTATTCTCTTGACACCTGTTGCTTCTCCAGTCACGAAGTCTACACCCCTTTGCCTTCTTAGATTTCCTCTGTTGGCTTTTGTTCATTGTGGGAAGTCCCTCTCTGCTGTCTCCCACAAGTGTTTGGGCTGTCTCACTCCAATTGTGACGCAAGAAACGAGTCTGTAGCTGAGTCTGCCGATCTGCAAAATAGAAGTACAGAATGACGTTATGAAGCTGTTTTGTACATCTTCATTATTATTATGGGTTATATGAATTATATATTTCGCCATATATATATACTAAAATAGGGCTGTGTGTTTTGACGTAACTCTATTTGGAAACAACTATATGAAGGTTTTTTTAAGAAAAAATGTAACGCTGATTATGCCAATTATTAGCTCTTCTGAAAATAAATTGAATTGTTGTACAATTCTAATCCCAATGGGTCGCTGTTCTCAAAATAGTCGAGCCTTAAACTATCAACTAAAAAGGAAAAAGTAGATTGTACTCTCTCTTACACGCACACCTCTCTGGTCACAGTCACTCTTCTTGCAACACTATGGGTGTTCTCTCTCCCTCTCCACTCCTTCACCTTCATCTTCACCTCACCATTCCCACACCATAACCACCACCAAGCTCCCCATCTCAGCCATTACACCAGCAGATTTCATTCTTTCGCCTGCTCAACACTGTATCTCCACACACCACAGCTCACATGGCCATGGAAAATTCCACTTCTCACTCCATTGAACCAACTACATCCTCCGTTCTCCTCTCTAGAACAGTCCTATATCAATTTAACCACACCCATTATTTAAACTTCAGTTAACACCGATTTAAATCATAACCAATCCCAATTCCTGGATCCCTTGTGAGTTGTGACTAAAAGAGGGAAGAAAGAGTGAGGAAGAAATGTGATGTGTGGAGGGGGATTGAGAGGGAAAGGGGAGGTATGGTGGTGATGGTGGTGCCATGGACGGGGAGGAAGTCCTGGGGAAGATATTTCACCAGATGATGGGGTCTTAAGGTTCACACACTTCAAGGGACTCAAATAAACAAAGGCAAGAAGGCTGTTGAGGCTCCAAGTGTCTAGATAATCTAAATTGTGGCATCGATATCGTTTCAATTTTAATTGCACGTGTTCATCTATCATTTCTAATGGCTAATTATCTGAAGGCCTTTTTTCCCCTCCTAATTGTAAGATTTTTTTGGAAGTCTTAAAGTGTTTAGGTTGATTTACTATAAACTTTCGATGTTAAAGATTTAAGTTGAGGTGAAATGACTATGGTGGGTGTGGAGAGGGATGAGTTGTCTAGAGCAGGAAAGGGTAGGTGCTACACAATGCACACCCATCTGAGCCGCCTATCAGGTTTACATATGTAAGAACTAAGACGGCACAAGGGAGGGCAAGGGAAATCTTGTTGAGTGATGCCAACACTTGCAATACAAATGACAAATGAATTAGATACACAATTTCAGATGTGTGAATTAGAAGATACTTGGATGGGCTGAGTTAGGTGGCTGGAGTCTTAGCTTTATGTGTGTTTTGACAGTTTAAGTGTGTGCCCAATTAATAACATGCAAATACCTAGGTATTCTAGATCTATTTTAATCACAGAAAATATACGTGATGGTGATGTGCATGGTTTATGAAGGAACCTATCTAGATGTGAGACTGTCATTCAATTGAGACTTGAAGAGATAACTTCTTCAAAAGTTATCTCTAGGAGCAGTGAGTCCCTTAGAGCCCTCATATTGCCATTTCTCTTTCATAATATATCCAATTCATTACTGTCCCTTGTGTAAGCTATTCTATCATCTCCAACACAAAACCTGCCATCTTCTCCAACACAAAACCTGCCATCTTCTCCAACACAAAACCTGCCATCTTCTTTGTGCAAAGATATCTTTGCCATCACCCTTGATTTCTAATAGTATCTTGGTCAGGGCTCCAAACGCCAACGTCAATGAATTAATAATGGAACACAGAACATTGTAATTCAACTAATGAGCAGATCAGATGAAATTTATCTCAGTATTCTATTTAAGCTTAGTTGACTCTATTAATTCTGCCTTTCTACATAAACTATATATTCTTGGTGCAAACCTAATCCTATCAACAAATGTGGTACAGCACGATCATTTCTAACTATGGACCCCGCCACGGTAAACAGCTAACAAACCCGTGTTCATATGCCTTCACAGTTCACACTTCTGTCAGTTTAACTACTCTCGAACGGCTGGAGTCAATCCCTTTTCCTTGTTGGAAAAGTCGTTATGTTAATCAGATCAGTAATTAAAGTATGTAGAATAGCTAGTAACATTGTCCGCATTGAAATGGTATTATAGTTTCTTTTCTGGATCTTGTTTCTTCAAGGAGTTTGAACTTGGTGGTGAGGGTGCACTTGCCGCATGGTTGCATCAAATCATCCAGTCTCTTGTCATGGACTCATGGCAAAGCTACTGTCCACTTGTTTGGGATGGGGAGCGAAGTAAGTTCTCTTTGAGGGAAGTGGGAATAAAGAGGAGAGACAACGATGTGGGTCATGGTGAAAGAGGACAGCTTTAGCATCTAGATGTTATGGAAGGTAAAAATTCTTTTGGTGAGATAGAATGTAAAGTAGTATATGGCACTCGAATTATAAGTGCAAGTGGCTGAGAGTGATTATCTTGCTATAACATTAGTTGTTATGGTAAATTAAGCTGTATAAGCAACCTCATAACTCATAAGTCATAGGAAGGTCATGTGCGTCCATTCTTGTCAGATATTAGACCTGTTTTCCTCTGCCAGGGTTTTATTGTTTTATAACATCTTTCACTTACATCCGTTTGGCACTAATCATAGAATTAGTCTTGGCTATGAGAGAATATATATGTGCATTGTAAAGCTGAAAAGATCATGGCAGCCTAGACTAAACGAACTCATCCAGTAATACTCATTCAACTTGCACCCTTCTGTTGTTCCATAGGAAAAGGGTCACACTTCCCGGCCTAGGGTCTGATGCAAATAATTGTTAGTCTTGCAGGGTTAAGGCTGCATTTTCTTGGCACCCAATCCTTGTGCTCCCTCGGTTGTAAGCATTGTGGCCTCAACCATTTAATCAAAGCAGGTGCAACTAAAAATATAAAATAAAAAGTTGAAGAAAGAAGACAGAAAGAAGAACGAAGAAAGAGAAGAGCGTAGAGGTAAAAGAAGAATTGAGGAGAGAGAAACTTACCTGAGATGTTTCACGGGGAAGACCACCGGATATTGCTCACCGGCAATCTCTGTCACAGTTGGAGAGTTTTTGCCCACAAAAATACAAGTATTTGTGCGATTCAAAAATTAGGGTTTTTTTTCCAGATTAGGGTTTTGATTTAGGGATGAAATTTGAACCAATTTCATGCAATTGATTGATGGCTTTGGTTCGAATTTCAGTTATAAATCTTGGGTAAGTTTTAATCTTAAGAAATTTTGCTTCTTTAAAGGTATTTATCCCAGATCTTCTTTCGTTTTCGCGCAACTAGCCTGAAAGCGACAAAGGCGGCCGCCTTGCGCCTCCCCAAAAAGTGGCCTGAGGCGCGCGCCTGCCTGCGCCCGTCGTAGGTCGCCTCGCCTAGGACTTCCAAGGCGATTTTCCGTGCGCCTGAGATCGCCTAGCGCCTGGGCGCGCCTTGGGCACGCTTTTTAAAACTAAGATTGTGGGTAGCACGTGTTTTGATGCTTAATCTTTTTCTGAGTATTAAGTCGAGTACCACAGGGATGCAGAAAATTCCATCATGAATTTAAGATTGTCATACATGCAGCTGCTTGATTGCAATTTACTGCAGAATGAGAAGGCTTTTATTCATTTACTAATTTAGTGAATATGTCCCATTTCATTTGTATCTTCATTGTCTATAAACCCTTTATATATTTCAACCTTCGGGTTACAAGCTCTAATTTGTGTAGTTTAATTTGTAGGAGCAATATTGGGCACCTCCAGATTTCAAAAGAGTTCTGTCTGCAAAATTAAAGTTTTTGACATCAAGTGGAAAGCTCATCAAGGTAGGTAAAAGTTTTTTCTTTCCATGCAGAGCCGATTTATTAGGAAAGCGGTGGGTACCTGCTTATTGCTCTATATGTTTCGTGTTTGCCTAACTTTGCCTTTTTGTCTGATTACATATAGTCAATAAATTTTGAAATTTGACTGCAACGTGTTAGGTTCCTTTCATGGGAAATATTTGCTCTTTAATTATTCTAGATTTTGATATATAACTTAAATGTCCTTCCTTCATCTTCCTTTTAGAGCCCACTAAACCTGATATAATCATTGCATTTCTTGTTTCCAATTCATGTGGCTTTCTTGGTGGTAATGCTGGTATGTCTTTTTATTGCTGAATGTTGGAGAACTAAAATTTTGGCTCCCTTGTGTAAGAATCGCACACGCATACGCAGGGATTTACTAGAATGAGAATGGCTTCTGTAAATATCTCAAAACCCCTCCGACTTTTCCAGTCAATGTAAACCCTGAATGTATTAGCTTATGATCCCTTGTAAAAAACATCGGCTTCTTTGGTATGAGTGAGCCACTTCAAATAGGTTCATTGCTCCGGCCCAAAATTTGATTAATCCAGCATGGGCTACATCAACTCTTAACACTTGGAAAATGACATGCAACCTTGTAAATATTGACACAGATTTGAATGTCATTTTTCAAGATTATGTGTGAATATTTCAAGCATTTCGTGTCATTTTTTAAAACTTCACTCGTTTTACATGTGTTATTTTTTTTATAATGTGTCAATGTCATTTTTCACACATTATGTGTCATTTCTATAAGGTGACGATGTCATTGTTTCAAAACTTCGATGTCATTTTTCAAGTTATCAATTTTAGTGAGGTGTCATTTTTATAATTTGCTCTTCATTTATGCAAGGCGTTGTCATTATTCTTGGTTAGGCCCTGAATTAAGGAGCATGCAAGATTTCAGTATAATGTTACCAAATATCAACCATGAGTTTTGACGATTTAATGCTCTATAATGCTTCTTACCCTATATAGAACTTAGGAAGATGCAAATGCTTACGAAAATGCCATTAATGACACGGGAAAGATCTTGGCCTTGGATTTGAGCAATCCAACGATAGAAAAGTGGCTTATAAGGGAAGAGACGCACACGCGGGGGGAAGGAATTGGATCCTTCTTTACATTAATTGCATCTTTTTTTTGCATAATTTGACCTCTGTTTTTAGTGTGTATCTCTTGAGGATAGTGAAACTTTAGACTTTTGTGATGAGATGACGCTGAATATTGAGATGGTAGAATGGTCTTAACTCTTAAGTCTTAACCCAATATCGGGCTTGGACATGAATGTGAGGTTTGATGGACCACTAAACTGTTATTTTTGTGGTAATCCTTCGCTTAGACAAACTGTTAGTATGTTTTTTCACTTATTCCGACACTCTATTATGTGTTGTAAAATTATGATTAGCTTGTTAGAGTTTGGTTTACTTGTTAGTTTTTCATGCGGACTTCCAGGGCCTAACCTTATAAGGTAGAGTTGCACGAAGCTGGCTATGTAGTTTATGGGATTTTGTTTTCCAATAATTTCCTACCGAGTAAAAGTAAAAAATGCAACCAGATTAGGTGCGGAAAGGAGAAAAATTCATGAAGTTTTGGTCCATTATTGGGTATTACTTCATATATTGGTCCATTAGTGAGAATGTAAAGAGATGAAGCATATTTTGATAAACCCACCTTCACAGGAGGCAAAACATGAAGCTTTGAACATTCTCAAACTAATCTGATGAAGACTGAATAAAAGGTCTGGTTCTTTTAGTTGTAATGTGACAAGTAATATTGTCTGTGGCATTGGTGTTATGATAATTATATACTTCTATTTGTTTTGACTATTGTGAAGCAAAAATATAGAACTTAGTTTTTTTTAAGGCTATAAAGAAATACGAAATTAAAGGTGAACTTGTGATCTATACAATGTTAATGATAATTTCCAGAGGATAATGTTATTGATTTAGAATTCTGAACATAGAAGCTTATCTCCATGATGACAAATTGCATACAAGTCCTGAATCTTCTCTTCTGTATGTTTAGATCTTATATGAAGTCACTAATGATGTTACTAAATCCTGAGAAACCTGGAGCCTCATGAGACATCTCTGTTAATTTTTTCTTCTGTATGGATAGTTCTCTGCGAGTAATAGTATGAGATTACATGCTTAGTATTTTGTTACTTTTGTAATCTACACTTGTGTATCCTAGCAAGCTTGTTGAATTTTCTTTTTAATAAGTTTATATGTTTAATACGTCTGTAAATCTCCAAGTAATTTGTTACTTTTGTAATCTACACTTATGTATCTCTTGCAGGTTAAACGGAATTACAGAATTTCTCCATCTTTTGCATTTCCCGAGAAGAGAAATCTTCCTATTATGACTCATGAAGGCAGACAGTTGAGTTTGCCAAAATTAGACAGGGAAGATTTATCTGTTCTAAAATCACAGATTGACTTAGAGCTTGCTAAGATGAGAAGTATGACCCCACAAGAAGCTGCTGCTGCTGCTGCTCGTGCAGTTGCTGAGGCAGAATCTGCTATAGCAGATGCAGAAGATGCTGCTAGGGAAGCTGATGAAGCTGAAGCAGATGCAGAAGCAGCACAAGCATTTGCGGATGCAGCAACGAAAATGCTTAGAGGAAGGAGCACTCCTAAAGCGGTAAGACCTGCTAGCATAACAAATTATTGGTCATCTCTTCATTCTAGATATATATAGCCCCCTTCAAGTTTGCATGCAGTTGGTTGAGGGGATCAAATTGTGTGTTCTTGCAAAACATTTATTTTGAGTTGGGATTCTGGTTTAATGTGTTGCATCTGGTGCGCAGACGACGCGAGCTTGCTAGAAGGCTTTTTTGAAGGCGTTATTAGGCTGGGATTCACGCTTGACAACCAGCCCCTGAATGAATGGACATCTGAGCTTGCAGTGTCTTGTAAATATGCCTGTGAAAATGCAATTTTGGTCTTACATAGAATCTTGGTTGATATATGTTTGTAAAAGTACATTTAATAATATTTTTTCTGCTTATTTTTTCATTTGGCTGTTGTAGGCTGTAGCCCAGAAGAAGCAGAAGTAAAAGGTTCATCTGCAGGTCTTGTGGATAGTTGTCCTCCTGCAATTATATATTTATTTGGAAATTTTTACCTTCGTAAATTATTTGTAAGTTGTACAACACATGATATACGTTCGAGATTTAGAATTAACATCCTTAGATGCAAAACTGAGAAGTGCATATAGCACGCAGAAAAGTAAAAGAAAGAGTTAAGTTTGTATGTGAGATTTCTTTGATCCTAAAATCTTCTACTACAGAGCAAATTGAGAAGTGGCACATCCATTATTACTTGCTACAATATTTGGACAATTTTGGACCATCATCTAACCATTTTTAATTACACAAAAATAGTTAAAGTGTATTTGACTTTTGAAGAGTTTTGAGACAACTTTCAAGTTCTTAATAAGTGCAGTACTGACGATTCATATCCGTTAGAATTTGTGTTAGAATTATAATCATTCATTAAATTAGAGGTATTGACAATTATAATTCAAAGTTATGTATTATAATCTTCGTTTTTCAGCATTGACAATGGTTCTAACTAATATTTAATGTATATGCCTGATTAAAATATTATTATAGTAGCTACAAAAAAAATCATATCATTGTGAAATTATCATATATCTTTATGCTTTTATTATCTTCTACAAAAGAAAAGGAAATACCCGTGCCGATGAATGGATGAAGTAGTAGTTTACTAGTATAGAAAGCTGAGTTGCTATTTATGGTGTATGACGCTTTTTTTTCTTCTTCTAGGAAATAGGTTCTTGCAGTAATAAAAATGTCTGAATATGCATAAACTAAGAAAAAGAGTAAAACATTGCGTAAATTATTACTTCCTCTACCCCAGAAGTCTGAACACTTTCTTATATATTCGTCCCAAATTTGTTTAAACACTTTCATTTTTTGCATGAACCCACTATTACTATATTACTTCCGTTGTTCTTTTTCTATTGCAACAATTACCACTTTAGGTAGATTCACATCTATTGCAACAATTCCACTTTTGGTATAAAACAACTTTAGTGGACAATATTGCCCTTACTTATCTTAATAAAACCATCATTAATTACTCACTTTGGCTCATAAATTTGCTTTTACTTTATTAATGATTGATTTCTCTCCTACTCTAGTTAATTTAAGGGGTACATTTATGCTAAACTATCCACTTTCTACATCCTTAAAAACCATGTCCAAACCCATTGTTGCAATAGAAAAATAATGGAGGTAGTATTTCTTTTAAACTACTTTGGCCCACACTCTAACTTTATCAATAAAAAGTTATACAACTTTCTCTCTCCTCCAAGAAAAAGAAGTAACCCCAAACTCTTATCACATTTACTTTTTTAATAAAATAACATTTGATAACCACACTACAACTTATCATCTTAAAATATGTGTCCCAACAAGTGTTCGAGTTTTTCTGGGGCGGAGAGAGTGTTGTATAAACATATCTTGATTATATATATATATTATTCTCAAAACTTGGATACAAAACATTCGCTTGGATCTTACCTCCACCAATGCAAGAGTTCAATCCAGATCATTCTTATACTTATTAGCTATGTCTTTGTAAGTCGGACTGGTGAAGAGTGCATGTGGTTAACCAAGTTCAATGAAAACAAATTCCATAGTTGAAACACTAGAGATTTCATTTACTATCTTTGTTATTATATAGAGATTTTTTAGGGGAAATCTTTGTTATTATATTGTTACAGTATGAATACTTTTTTCTTAGGTAAATTTTGTTAATAATTTTTCTATCTATCTCTATTAATACTACATGTAATTACACAACTAATTTAATTCCAATAACGATTACGCACACATGCACATAAAAACTTAAAACTTATATAGAAAGAGCTAAATGTAAGTATGCAATAATTTAACTTCATAAACGACTTCGCACGCATAGCGTGCATATAAAGCTAGTATATATATATATAAGGGAGGGCTCTTGTGAGAACACCTCCCTTATGTGAGAACACTATAATATGTGAAAATAAATCTAGGCCTTTAAAGACTTAGATCTAAGGGTTGAGATTTTCCCAAAACCAAAAAAATCAAAATTTGAATCATCAACACACCCTCACTATCTTCACGGCATTTTTTCATTTCTCCAGATTTCTTTTCTCTCTTTACTTCCTCCTTCTCTCTCCTCTTTCCTATCACCGTCAATGGTGGAATCACCACCACCAACATCCAGCGACTGCCCCTGCATCTGTTGCTCGTCGAAATTCTCTCTCCTCCTTTTAGATTTTGACATAATCATCACTGAAAATTCGTGATTTCCCCTTCTATTCTACTGGCGATTTGTGTTGTCGTGGCTCCCGTAGTCGTCGGTGACTTGTTTTGCTACGATTTTGCCGGAAGTCGGTGATTTTTTCTTTGATTTTCGTGGCTCGACGCTTCTGGAATTCGGTGATTTTTTCTTTGATTTTCGTGGCTCGACGCTTCTGGAATCTCCTCATTCTCAATGCTTTTGGAACATGTTTGAAAAAATTCAGTTAATGTTTGAAAAATTTAGAACACACTTGAAATAATTCACAACATAATTAAAATATTTTGGAACATGATTGAAAAAATTCAGAACATAATTAATATAATTTTGAACATGTTTGAAAAGTTTTAGAACACACTTGATATATTTCACAACATAATTAGAATGATTTGGAACATGTTTGAAATTATTCAGAACATGTTTGAAAAAATTTAGAACAGACTTGAAATATTTCAGAACATAATTAAAATAATTTGAAACATGTTTGAAATAATTCAGAACATGTTTAAAAAAATTTAGAACACACTTGAAATATTTAGAACATAATTAAAATAATTTGTAACATGTCTGAAAAAATTCAAAACATGCTTTAAATATTTTAGAACATAAGCTTGATATTTTAGAACATGTATGATGTATATATGTATATGTATTGATTATATTCTCATGTTCTAAAAAAAATATGTTTGTGTTCTAAATTTTAAAGTGTTCTCATATAAGTATGTGTTCTCACATAATGGGGTATTCTCACCTGGATCCCAACCCTATATATATATATATATATATATATATATATATATATATATATATATATATATATATATATATATATATATATATATATATATATATATATATATGTTTTTGATCGGTTTGAGAAAATGATTCCGATATTATGTTATCATTTCGATTATAAAAAAATGGCCTAGAAATTAAGTCGGGTATACATAATTGCTGGTAATTTTGTGGCAAATTTGTTCCAATTAAAAGTTAAGGAATATAGATGCTTTATTAATAGGTTATTGTTGATTAAGGCTAGAAGTGTTAATTGTTCCAGCATCGGACTGAGTAGTGAAAATCTTAAAATTTTAGAAACGAAAAATTGACTAAAAAAATGATCTGGTCCCATTCTAGAGCGATTTGGACCGATTTTTATAATTATTTTCACTTGGAAGATATGATTGATTTTTTAGATCAATAATAATATTTTATTTAATATTAGAAAATATAGCTAATATAATAATATAATAATTTTTGGATATATTATCTATAAAAAAATTAGATAAAAATATATAGTATACCTAAATTTTACTCCCTCCGGTCTTTATTAGCTTACCCCTATTCCTTTTAAGGGTGTCCCTTATTAGTTTATCCCTTTCTTCTTTTGCTATTTTTGAAATGGACCCACTAATTTTTTATTATTAGTTTTGTGTTGAAGTTTTTCTATTTCTCTTTATTTTTATTATGTTTCTCGATTTTCACAAACATGTTACCCCACCTTTCTCCCAACAGCTCTTTGACAGTCATTCACCCCCTTTATTTTTTTTGAAGAAAATTCACCCCCTTTCTTTTCAACTACCACTTGCCGTCAATTTATTATCCTCATCAATTTACCCCATCTCCTCATCTTCCATCTGCCAAAATTTAATCCACTCTAGATCCTTCCTCTATATATTCCCTTGGAGGGTCTTTCATTCTCTCAAATAATTTCACCATCTCCTCAATTTCTTCATGGGTTTTTCCTCACACATCTGTCTCTCTCTTATTTTCTCTCAATCTCTCTCCTCCCCTGTTTCTCAATCTCCCTCTTCCCGTTGAATGAAAATGTCAGATTCTTCAAAGAATCAACAACATGAGGAAAAGAAAGGTAAATGGGATGATTTGAGTCAGTCACAGTTAGAGAACATGGTTGTGGATGATTCCTTTGATTCATGGCAAGATGTTCCTGAAACAGAGTGTGAAGATACAGGTTCAATAAGTTATTTACCTAGATCTACCTATCTTGTGCAAGAAGATGGAGAATCATCAACAAAATTCGTGAGGTCCCCGAAATGTCATCCTAAACCTCGTTATGTATTCAACTCAGAAACGTTTTTGGAGGATCTAATGAAGGTTTTGATTCCCAAATATAAGCCACCAAAAACGAAATGAATTTCCCCTGTTTGGTTCCTCTCTCTCTAACTGGTAGATGATTTTGGTATTAATTACTATGTGTTAGCTTTTGTTCGTTTTGGGTATTAATTACAACCTGATGTTCTGGTGCTTGATTTAAAATGCATGACTTATCAAGATGCTTGCCATGATGCTTGATTTAAAAACTCAACACTTTTCATTAAGTACAAAATATTTATTCATTCAAACCTAATGGATGATTTACAATATGTCCATGATGCTCACAAAATAAGATTTATCATATGTCTTGCCATTTACTTCTAATTCCAATAGTTTAAATACAAAAAAAATATTCTTTTACAAAATGATTCATGCTTGAATATGTTGGTGCTGCTTGATTTTGCCATCTCAATTTTGCAAAAAACCCATACACTCCTCCACCAAAATTGAGGAGACAGGTATTGTAATTGGTAATCGCCCTTGCCTTTCTAATGCTTGCTTTCCGATGTGGATTTGCTCATAGTCGTTGCTACCTTTCACCTTCATTACTTCTACCATGCATAACCGCAAACTTAGGAATACATGGTTTAAGGAATGGGGGTCATATGCATTGAAAGCATCTTCGCATGCCTTGACTAGTTGTAGAAATGCATCATAGTCAAGGCATGCGAAGATGCTTTCAATGCATATGACCCCCATTCCTTAAACCATGTATTCCTAAGTTTGCGTTATGCATGGTAGAAGTAATGAAGGTGAAAGGTAGCAACGACTATGAGCAAATCCACATCGGAAAGCAAGCATTAGAAAGGCAAGGGCGATTACCAATCACAATACCTGTCTCCTCAATTTTGGTGGAGGAGTGTATGGGCTTTTTGCAAAATTGAGATGGCAAAATCAAGCAGCACCAACATGTTCAAGCATGAATCATTTTGTAAAAGAATATTTTTTTTTGTATTTAAACTAGTGGAATTAGAAGTAAATGGCAAGACATATGATAAGTCTTATTTTGTGAGCATCATGAACATATTGTAAATCATCCATCAGGTTTGAATGGATAAATATTTTGTACTTAATGAAAAGTGTTGAGTTTTTAAATCAAGCATCATGGCAAGCATCTTGATAAGTCATGCATTTTAAATCAAGCACCAGAACATCAGGTTGTAATTAATACCCAAAACGAACAATAGCTAACACATAGTAATTAATACCAAAATCATCTACCAGTTAGAGAGAGAGAGGAACCAAACAGGGGAAATTCATTTCGTTTTTGGTGGCTTATATTTGGGAATCAAAACCTTCATTAGATCCTCCAAAAACGTTTCTGAGTTGAATACATAACGAGGTTTAGGATAACATTCCGGGGACCTCACGAATTTTGTTGATGATTCTCCAACTTCTTGCACAAGATAGGTAGATCTAGGCAAAAAACATGTTGAACCTGTATCTTCACACTCTGTTTCAGGAACATCTTGCCATGAATCAAAGGAATCATCCACAACCAGGTTCTCTAACTGTGACTGACTCAAATCATCCCATTTACCTTTCTTTTCCTCATGTTGTTGATTCTTTGAAGAATCTGACATTTTCATTCAACGGGAAGAGGGAGATTGAGAAACAGGGGAGGAGAGAGATTGAGAGAAAATAAGAGAGAGACAGATGTGTGAGGAAAAACCCATGAAGAAATTGAGGAGATGATGAAATTATTTGAGAGAATGAAAGACCCTCCAAGGGAATATATAGAGGAAGGATCTAGAGTGGATTAAATTTTGGCAGATGGAAGATGAGGAGATGGGGTAAATTGATGAGGATAATAAATTGACGGCAAGTGGTAGTTGAAAAGAAAGGGGGTGAATTTTCTTCAAAAAAAATAAAGGGGGTGAATGACTGTCAAAGAGCTGTTGGGAGAAAGGTGGGGTAACATGTTTGTGAAAATCGAGAAACATAATAAAAATAAAGAGAAACAGAAAAACTTCAACACAAAACTAATAATAAAAAATTAGTGGGCCCATTCCAAAAATAGCAAAAAAAGAAAGGGGTAAACTAATAAGGGACACCCTTAAAAGGAATAGGGGTAAGCTAATAAAGACCGGAGGGAGTATAAGGGAAGGAGGAGTTTCGGTGTCCCCCTAGAAAATTACTTTACTACCCTCATTAATAAATTAACTACTTTGCAAAAAAAAAAAAATAGAAAAACAAAAAAAATCAAACTCAAATATAGGATGAAAAAATTAACAAAAATGTTGAACACAATTATATAATAACTTAGTCACCATAAATGAAACCAATTGTCTACAAGTATTAATGCATTCATACCGACAAAGTAAATATGAAAATTATATTAGTCAAATATTTATCAATTAATACACAATTAAGTATCCTGTATTACATTAAAACTAAGAAGTAGTGTACTTAATTCAAAAATCAACTAAAATAATTATTAAATAATAAATCATATATAAATTCAATAAAATTTCTTTTTTGTTCATCGAATTTAACTTTAAAAAGGAAAAAAATAAAGACTAGCGAGAGACTGAATGGCATAGACTAAACCAATTAAAATTTGCAATTATAAAGAAAAATACTTCATATGTATAATATTCAAATTTTACTCTTAATTATGCCAAAATAACTCGAGTCTTTGTTTCGAAAAATACAAACACGCATCGCGTGCATAAATTATTACTTTAGCAAATCTCAACTCGTATATAAGACGCCGAAGTCTAGCTAAAGATTAAAAAATAAAGACACCAGAACATGCCCCATAAAGCTTGACGTCGAAAATTTTAAAAACTTTCTATAACCGCCAAAACTTTTTGCTTCCCCGCCTACTAGCTAATTAGGAAGTTAGTTATAGTGAGTTGAAGAATCCATTTTCTAATATAACCGTCATTCACTATAATAACTTCTCTCTCTTCTTCACTATTATCTATAGATTTTCTCATTATCGGACATCATTGTTCTTCAGATCCTGTTTTCTTGTTAATGATTAAGGCTAGAGGTGTCCATTGTTCCAGCATCGGACTGAGTACCTAAAACTCAAAATTTTCAAAATGAAGAGTAGACAAAAAAAGTGGTATGACCCTCTTTTGGACGAATTTTTTTAAGACTATTTTCACTTTCAAACAATGATTTTTTCAGATCTATAATTTATTTTATTTAAAATTTAAAAAATATAGATGATATGTAATATAAAAAAATAGTATAATTAAATTTTATATAGAAGTTATTTTTTTTTAAAACATGTCCAATCAATTCGGACCGAAAAATAGAAATTTCAAAAAAATTGGACCAAAGACCATTCTATTTGTTCGATTTGGATCAAGCTAAAGTCTTACATGGATCTGGTCCACACTAAGATTAATATGGACCAAAAGATCACGCGTGTCAAAAATTGTACGCGGAGCATATAGTGACCCCTATTTTGACATAGTGACCTTGTTTTATAGTAGTAATATATTCTGGTGGTTGACACATGTGCCTAGTTCACTGCTTTTAACAAAAGGGGTCACTATATTTTAAAAAAAGGCCAATAAGATAAATTAAGGAATACTTAAGGGTAAATGTATAAAAATGACTTTATTTTGTGAAGAGTATCGATAACAAGGAATAACTATATGTCAACAAAGCCACAAATGTAAATATCTAGACGAATACTTTAATTATGAGTTAAGAGTATATATTATAAAAAAAAGTCACTAAAAACAAAAGGTGTCTATATTTAAAGAGAGATCACTATGTGTACCGTGTAGAATTTTTGGCAAGCATGATCTTTTGGTCCACAATAACGTTATTGTGGATCAGGTCCACGCAAGTCTCACTCTTTGATCAAATGGTAAACATACTTTTTTTTTTGTTTCTTTTGGTAATGAGGACACCTTAGGGTTTCCCCCCTAATATTTATATAAAGAAAGTTATATTAATTCAATATTTTCATTAGAAATAATATATAAACTCTTTTCATACAAAAAATCTTGAACAAAGTAAACTAAACTAAACCCTAGACTAAAGCAGCATGTTGAACAAAGTAGCCATTTGCAAAATGATAACAACATTTTTTATTTTATGAGAAAAGCCGATAAAAGTAAACTACACTTCATTCCTATCACTTAACTGTTAATACTACTACATATCTACTTATTTAATAAAATAATATTTAATAACCAAACTATAATTTATCATATTAAGATACGTTTCCTAAAAAGTGTTCAGAATTTTCTGGAATAGAGGGATTAATGTACAAACATATTTTGATTAGAAATCTATATTTTGATCAATTTGAGAAAATGATTCCAATATTACGTCCTCATTTCGATTATAAAAAAATTGTCGTCTAAATCAAATAAGATATATATAATTGCTTATAGTTTTGTGGCAATTTTTTTTCCAAAAGGTGTTTAAATGCATTATTAATAGGTTATTATTGATTAAGGCTAGATGTGTCCATTCTGCCAGCATCGGACTGAGTACCGAAAAACTCAAGATTTTCCAGCACAACTTCTTCATGCATGAAATCGAGATCAATGTGATATTCATATGAATGTGGTGAAAAGTTTCAACAAAATGCTTATAAGTTGACGTTGCCGAAGTTCAAAAAGACTCCTTCAAATGCTATTATGTGGTTCTAGCCTATTGTTGCTAGGTCTGAAACACTTGTTAATGACATGTAGGATATATGTCATCCTATCTTTTGCATGCTACGGTGGGTGTTGTTTTTGTTTAAGATTTTAATTACTAGCTTTATATGCACGCTATGCGTGCGAAATCATTATCTAATTAAGTTAAATTAATTGCATAATTACATCTACAAATAATTTGTAAGAGAAATTATTTATAAAGTTTATTAAAGAAAAACATTGTATATAGCATTATTTGAAACTTTCATTTTATTTTATGATTCCGATAATTTAAGACTAATGAAGATTCCATTACATGGGGACAAAGACAATGATTTCTAAGAAGGGATTCAAAATATACTATCATCAGTTAGGAAATCCAGTAATTTGTAATTTAGTGGATATTTGAAACCAAAAAGACCAAGACAATTAAGCGTAAACAGGTAGTCTCAAGATAAATATCCAGATTGCATGCAAAGAGAAAAAAGAATTAAATCAAAGGAGAAGAGATACTCTCCTGTAGTACAGTAGATTATCATATGGAAATCCATGAGGAGAGATAAGATCTTTTGTTGAATTCCATTGGTAAGATTATCCACCTTAATTGGGAGTAATAGCTCACGCTGGGCCAGATTAATAGTATTAAGATGCTTATTTCGCTTGATCTCAAGACAAACATTAGGGAATTCACATCTCGCCGTTGACGCTCTTTCCTTTTCTTCTTTTTCTCTTTCAGTTCTCTAACATCTTTTGGTTCTTTGAGTCTTTAAGAAACTGTCGACTGTCGTGTAGTTTTACTGTATTTTTTATTTTGGACAACGAATAATCATGCATTAATTAAAAGATGAAGTACAGCCTAATGTTAATACAGCCAAACCTAAACCTAACAAACAAACCTAAAGGAGCTTTAGGAGCTCTTACATCCATCTAAAACAAAAATAAATAAAACCGATAAAAAGTCGCTTAGGAAGGGGGGCGTCGCTGGTCAGTGCTTGTGATGGAGGATTCAAACTTCGGATGGCTGATGGAAGCAGTAGAAGAAGTTGATGACGTTCACGATCAGGACAACGAACCACCAATGGGGAGCGTCGTGTCTCGCCGCATGAGCAATTCCAACAATCTGCTATTGCTTGGGATTCTGGGCTCATGATCTTTGGAAGAGTCACGTTCCGTTGTGACTCATTACTCGCTCGAGAGTATTTCAGGTTTCTCCATGAGGTAGGAGAAACACAGATGAGTGGGCGTGCTGAAAATCCTCAAATGCAACTGGGGTGCCGCCTTCAGATTTGAAGTTGTCAAGGCAAGGACCATGAATATCAATGCCAAGCTAAAAAGAGAGTCAAACAAGTTAAGCTCTCGAACACACCTCCGGTTTGCAAAACCGGAAAACATACGTCCCAACCATAAAAAACTATCATCGCCTCGTACATGCTCACGAACTTCTTGAGTCACCTTGTCCCTCAGCACATATTCCCAAAAACGACATATTCTACTGGTACAACCTTGAAGCACCAATCCTGACCCAACTTACAAATACTTGTCGATGGCCACAACCAACCACAGACAACATCTTTAGCAACTCGAAGACAACAACGCACTCCTATTATTCGGAGATTTAACACGTATTTTAATAAAAAACATGACATACTGACATCAAACATAACTAGTTGAAGAGCCCAACAACCGGGGGAGGGGGAGGGGAAAGGGGAGCCCAACACTAACACGGGGGAGGGGAAAGGGGAGCCCGATAAAAAAAACGGGGGAACAGGAACGGGGAACCGAACTAAAACACTTTAACACCTAAAAGGGGGGAACGGGGAAACTAATGTAGCCACTTGAATAGGAAAGGGGACGGGGAGCACGAACACTAGACAGGGGCGACAATATACTAGGGGGAGGGGAACGGGCGACAAACTAAAACGACACTAGGGGAAGGGGAAACTAGGACGCACAAAGACCGGAGCCTGGGAGGGAGAAAGCACGACGGCAAGGGGAAGGATACCCACCCGAAACCAATGAGAACACCAGGGGAGCGGGAAGCGAAGATGCGCGAGCAGGGGAAGGGCAACGCACGAACAGGGAAGGAGTGGGGCGACGCACGAGAAGTGGAAGGGGAACAACGAAACTATCCTACGATACTGTCTAAAAGAGAGGAAGCAGGCTCGCCGGCAACCGGTATAGCGACCGGCCACCAGCGAGCCTGCGTGGGGGTGGGCTTTAGGGTTTGTGTGTGTTTTTTAAGGGGGGGGGTGCGAGAAATTTGGTTCTAGGGTTTTTGGTGAGAGAACTTGATACTAGCGATCATACTATTGTGTTCTTTTTTCCAGTTTTACAGTATAATGCTCTTTTTAGGTGAAATTCAGTTATTAGTTTCTCATGAATTAGAGATTTTTATTTGAATTTTTTTTACTTGATATTGGATAAGACTTCTACGGTATTTTTTCTTTTTTGGTTTTTTTTTTGTTTTATATTATTTGTACAAATGAAGTGATTAGTTTTTTTTTTAATATTTTTTTTCTTTTTTCTATTTTTGGTGTCCTATCCCTTTTGACATATATAATAAAGATTCTTTAATTATCTTCTTAAAAAAAAAAAGAAAATACCCGTGCGGATGAATGGATGAAGTAGTAGTTTACTAGTATAGAAAACTAATCCCAAGGACACATTTCATCTTCTAAAGAAACCACATTTTATTTTTCTAAATACATAACTATAGATATTTAGTTCTAATAAATTTTAGTAACTATATCTTGTTTTGTCTTCTCTACAAAAAATCATTATATTTGCAACCTTTGATATTCCTCTTCTCTCCCTCTTTGAGTTGATTCTAAAATTTGTCTTTAGTTATGTTAGTATGGATATATATTTACTTTTCTCCTTGAGTTGCATATATAGGTGTCATCATTTGTATCTATCTCTGCTATTATATAAGCCAAGGGGGGAGCGATGGTGTCCCCCTAGAAATTTACTTAATTGCCCCTCCACAACATAAATATTATATTCTAAATTTCCAAATACAACCTCTAGCAGTTAATCAAAACCAATTTCACGCATAAACTTGCCCAAAAAAAATCAATCAAATCTCTATTAAACCCAATCAACTTATATAACACTCAATCACATAAACTTGCCAATAAAAAAGATTCAATCAAAAAGATTCATAGTCAAGAATTTACCAAATATTTATACCACACAGACAATAATTAAAAAAATACACGACATTCTAATTACAGAGACAACTCAAATTCGAACTCAAATAAATTTTTCCATAACACAAACTCAATTACAAACACAAACTCCAAACCAAAATAAATCAGTTCTCTTCATAGATTAGAGCTTCACGACATTCTCAAATACGACATTCTCAACTTTACGGATACTTTACTGTTAATCAGGTATGCAGTTCGTTATTGAAAATAAAAGTATGTGTAATGTTCTATGTTCAGTAAATCTTAAGAATATGTACTATGTTCGAGTAAATTTAAACTCAAATTACAGTAAATCGTACAAATATGTGTTGTGTTAGATTTTTTTTAGAAAAAAAAAACTCAATTTACAGTTTATTTAAAATATCATTCAAATATAGTTGAAATTCAAACTAAAATTACATTAGAAATGGTCGGAAAAAAATTAAATTTCGTCAAAAATGACTTCAAATTTGTGCCCATATATTAAAAAAAAAATTGAGACAAAATACTTCAACTCGAATTGTATTTGTACCCAGATATTAAAAAGAATTTGAGAAAAAATACTTCATGCTTGATATGAAAATCAAAAATTTGTGCCCATAACCAAATTTTAGCCCATCAACTCAATAATCGAAATGCCTAATCGACGACATGAATAGCAGCGTCATGACCGTCAAAGCCAGCTCCAATGATGACGAGATCATAATCGAAGGTCTCAAGAGAGTGGACTCGGCGACTCTGGAGCTGAACTCGCGCGAGAACTCACTGAGAAACTCAGTGCTTCTCTTCGAAGTCCACAGATCAGAGATTGAGATTGAGAGGTTTAGCTAATAATGCGGAGAAATCGAGTGTGTGGTTTGATTTGGGGGAAATTGAAGAAGATGATGATAAGGAGAGAGAAATTAAGGTTTGCATTATTTCAATTGAATAGAGAGAGAAAAAGAATTGCGTGAAACTGAGAGAGATGGGTTTGGGCATTAGGGGAGTAGCTAAGAATTGAAGAGAGAGAAAAAAAGGACTGCATTATTTCTGTCTCTTTTGTCATGGTCCATGGGGCTGTTTAGAGCTTTGATAAAAAACATTAATTTGAGATGCAATTTCATTACTTATACTTATTCATTAAAGTGTTTTTAAATACTGTTTGTAAGTATTGAATTCTTTCTTATTCACAAAATGGAGGTAAACTTAGATACGAACTTTCGTTTTTTGGTTTGTTTTACTGCTGAGTAATAGTTATGTCCAAAATGTCGCCGCATGCATAGCGTGCATAAAATAAAAGCTAGTATTAATATATTAAAAGGTATTTCTAAACAAAAAATGGTGCTATGTGGCGCTCTTTATTAGGAATTTTTGATCCATCTAATTCACATACAATAACAAAATTAGAAAATGTATAAGATTTGATCCCATTACTTCAAATTCATATATTAAAGTTACTACCACTAAACCAAGTCATATGTAGTGTTATCATTATAATGTAAAATATTAATAAATAAAGAAAAATTTGCCAAAAAAAAACCTTTTATAAGTTCAATTTTGTGAAAACCACAAACTGAATTTTCTTTGCAAGATGAAACCTATTCTCAAAAACCACACCAGAAAATGAAAATATGTTTCATCTTGCAAAGAAAATTCAGTTTGTGGTTTTTTTTCCAAATAATGCTTTAAAATGTTTTTTTCGCAAAATTGAACCTTTAAAAGGTTTTTTTTGGCAAATTTATTCGGGGCATAGTTCGAGCCTAAAAACTAGCTGGGAAATTCTACATGGTAGCCTCCAACTTTCAATTTTTCTATATGGTGGCAGGGCAAAAAAAAATGTTATACAAAGTGACTTCCAACTTTGACAAATTCTATCTAGTGACCTTATTTTATTAGTTGGTGGCTAACCCATTAAACCTAACTCTTTCTCTTTCCTTCCTCATCCCCTTTCTCTCTGTAAACCCCAATCCACACCCCCGCACCGCCAGCCAGACCATCGAACAAATGCCAGTGTGTTTACCCACTCCACACCACCCAGAATTCGACCCTCCTCCGCTGCCACCCTCCAACTCTGCGTCTACTCCTTTTGGCTCCCCATTTTTCATACCCAGAAAACTTGATCACACTTAAAATCAAATTCAATCAAAAAACAGAAATGGGTACCTGATAATCAGCAAGCACCCAAAATAAAGCAAGAAACTTGAGAACTGAACAAAAAAAACATCAAGTAATCAAACAGCTGGGTCATCTAATTTATGAGTGGGGCATTGAGTTTGAAGATAAACCCCCAAAAAAAATCGAGCACAATCTACAGAATTCGGAAGGTTTTTGAGACAAAAAAGAAATTCGGAGAATTGTGACTTGAAATTTGGAAGTATTGTCCAAATACAAAGAATTCGAAGAAAAAGGGTCAATCATGGAGAGTAATTTAGACTAGACTAATATAGAATTAGACTGAATTTCTCTCTCTTATGTTGGTGTTACTCCATTATTATGATTTATGATGATATGGGAAGGCTGGAAAATGGGCCTTTTTTTTGGGTGGTAGGGATGTTGTTTGGGTGTTTGTGGTGGGGGTAGGGTTGTGTTGTGGTTGCCTATGTGATGGGTTAGTTTAATGTAAGTTTAATAAGGTCACAATGTGTATTTACATAAAATTGGAGGTCACTTGATATAAATCTTTTTTTGCCCTGCCACCAAATAGAAAAATGCAAAGTAAGAGGCCACCATGTAGAATTTCCCAAACTAGTTTAGTATCTGAAACCTACTTTTTCTATCTTTTTAGATGCAACATTTGTCTTTTTGGTGGATGAATTAAAATAATCAAATTTTACATCTAAAAAAAGAAGTGGTATAATAAAGGATCATGTATTTGTAGTAATTTTAATTTCCTGTTTACCCCTATTCTTAATCTTACTTTTTTAGTTTGTCATGTATTCTATTTTATTTTAAGAGAAACATGGAGGGCCAGAGGGCAGTGGCGAAGCCACTAAGTCACAAGGGGTAGCAGATCCTACCCCTGTTTTCTTAAAAAAAAATTAAGTTTTCTTTTAAAAGAGAGAAAGAGAAAGAGCAAAGAAGGGAAAGGGAAAGTATGTAGCAGTGACCAAGCCCTAATTTAACTGGTGTCCCCTTTTCTCTCTCCTCCTTGCCTCCTCTCACTTTCTCTGTTTCACTCTCTCTCGTTGGTGGGAGATTGCAGCAGGAGCATTGCTTCCTCATGAGATAATGTAACACCCCGTAATTTTCACCCTTTATTTTTGGTGTTAGTTTATTTTAAAATGATATTCTTTTCGTAAAAAAATAAATAATTTATTATTTTCTCTAGATCAATGATTTTTATTCTTTATAATTTGGGAGCCAAATTATTATTTTATTATATGGTGTGTTAATGTGTGCATTATATTTATATTTATAATATAATTTATTAGAATTATTTTCATTATTAAGTATTTTCAAAGTTTAGGCGCGATTTAAGAATTAATCGTTTTATCGCGTAGCGGGTTTTTGAAGCATGGACCCTTGTTGATTTGGGCCGAAATTTTTGTTGGTGTGTTGGGCTTGACAGCCGGCCAAGGAGATGGAGAAGGAGAGCTCCTCTTCTTTCTTTTCTTTATATTTTTCCTTGTGACTCTTGGTAGCTTTGTAACTCCTATAACCCCCTAATCATTCTCCTTCATTAAAACCCTTTATTTCAACCATTAAACATCCATAAAATTCTGATTTTCATTCAAAGAAGTTCAGCATCATTTGCATTAAACCCTCACCGTTTTTCAAGAAAAGTAAGAGAGAAAAGGAAGAGGAAAAGAATAGAAAGGTTCAACCCGGTTTTTCCTGTCGCACCTTCACGAAAATAACCGTAGCCAGAGATCTAACCGTTGGATCGTCTTCATTTTTGAGAATCTGAGCTTTTGATCATCGGGAATCATGGTCGTAACAGAGCAGTGCGAAACAAGAGTTTTCAACGTTCAAGAAGAAATGCTTAGTGACTTGTTGCTACAATTCTCGTTTGTTATGCCTTGGGGTTAGAAGAGGATTTGGATTGCATGCTTAACTTGTGATTGTCTCTTTAGACTCAGCTCTCCTCCCGACGATCCAGGTAACTAGTTGTTATCCTAGAATCATAGTGATTAGAGTAGTATTCGGTATTAGATTAATACGTTAGGAATTATCTAAAATACTTTTTGAATGATATTTTTGACGAAATTTTACTTGAACATACGTGACACATGCTATGTGAATACTGTGTATAGAAAATAATTTTTTGCATGATTTTTAATATTTATTTGATTTAATTAGTATTTTGTGCGTTTTTGGCTAAATTTCATAATAATTATGGAACGACTGTTGAAATTGATGAAATCATTTTTCTTAGATCATGTAACATGCGTATAATGTATTCGTTGCCTTAGAATGATTTTTATCTACTGTTTACTGTTTTAATTAATTTATATATCTGTTTTTGTAATTTCGGTTCTGTCAGTATATAATTCATGAAAATTATTTGTAGAGGCAGAAAAATTAATGTGTTTGAATAATATGTATTTCCGTGAGTTTTTACATGTTATGTGAATTTTTGGTAATTTTTGGGCGTCTGTTTATATTTTTAATTATTATAATGGCTTATTTGAGGAATCTGTATATTAACTGTTAAAATACTTTTTGAGTCCGAAAATTATAAATAAAAATTGTACCATGTCAGTAGAGCTATTAGGGTTATATGATAATTTTTGTGTGATTTTAATGCTCGAATTTGTTAGTTTCATAATTATTATGGTGTTTTTGTGATGAAATTGAGGATACACTTTTAAATTGTTTGAAGGCTTGTAAATCAGATATAATTTATAATTTAATATATTCTGGGTTGCTGATTTTCAGTAGTATACAGTATGCATCATTTTGGTAACCACATGTTTAGGTTTGATTTATGGAATAAAATGATTTAATTGTTATTACTCTTTTAATGAATATGATTTAGAGTTAATTGGTGATGTATTTGTGATTGAGAGTGGTTGCTGTAAAAACCAGTATATTGTCATTTTTGATGTTTGGGAATGTTCAAGTGTTATTGTGAGAATTATTTGTTGATTATTGTATAAGTGATTTATTTTGAGGAATTATGAAGAACTGTTTGATGAACTGTGGGTATAAGGCCGGGTGGCATCCCCTTTTTGATGAATATTTTTGATGAATGATACTTAGTTTGTATGCATGATTGTATTTTGAGATAAGAATATCCGGTGGGATAGATGTAGTCCCCGGTTAAGAACATGCCAACCACCTGGTTTGCGAACTAGGGGTACACCTGGATTAATTGTTGTCGTCCGAGAGGTCAGGGAGTTCTGCGTGTTCTACCCTGCATCGGGAGTTTGGTCATTCTTAGACACGGGCGGTGGGGAACGTAAGCCCATAGGCCCGACCTGGAGATTGCGATCTGACAAACCTTAGGAAGTGATTTGCGAATCACTGGCGTTCGGTTTCTGACTCAATAACTTGTTGTATTGTGATTTATTATTATTATTTATTTATATTGGAAATTATGTCACTCACTATATTATGCTTACTTATTGTTAATGATCTCTTGATTTATATATGAGCTTTATGATTTCTATGTGCATGATATGATGTAATGATTGCATGTTATTCCTTTCTTAATAATCTTCTTCTAAATCGTGCTTTGATTGCTATTGTTCTGGGAGAACTGCTAGTTACTCCCCACTGATTTGTGTATATTTGTTGTATATTTTGCAGGTTTTGTTGATGGGGATTTTCTTTGATTTTGGGCTCGGGTTGAGATGCGAGAAATAATCTATTAGGGGTTTTAGTTCTAGACTTCTCTTTAGTTTGAGATAGTTTTCTCATTTTGATTTTAATCTAAGTAATTAATTTACTTATAGTATTTACTTATGTTTGTTTTTATCATTTAGTTATTTAAACAATAATCTTGTAGTAGTGACATTTCCAGAAGACGATGTTTCCGCCATCGTCCTATTAATTATATTATTATTTCTTTCTTTTCCGCCATTGAAATTCTGGGGTGTTACAGATAATCTCGTCATTGAATGATGATGAAAATGGTGGTGAAGTTGCCAAGCTTCAGCCTTCAATGGAAGATAATGGTGAATGATTTAGCTAGAAAAGGGAAGTTAAATAATTGTATGGCAATTTGTGATGTTTCTGGCTCTATGAATGGGAATCCAATGGAAGTTTCTGGCTCTATGAATTTATGAATTTAGAGTTGGTAATTTGTCAATAAATTGTTAATTGTGTGAATTTTTGAAGAGTTATATTGTGTGTGAATATACTGTCAGTGAACTATAGGAGTAATTTGTGTGAGAGTCTAGTAAATTATGGTTTTTCTGAATTTTTAATTGTGTAACATGTTAGTGAAATATGATCTTTCTGAATTGTTAGTGATTTTTTTAAAGGAACTATTAGTGAATTTTAATTGTGTGTATTATTAGCGAATTATTATTGATGGGTATAAATTTAGTGTTGTTGATTTTGTTTTCAGATGTAAAACTTGATGCTATTCTAAATCGGTTCTAAAATTTCAGAACTTATTGTGAAGAATGGTAATATTCTTTAATTAAAGTAAAACTCCATACGACTAGTCGGTTCCAACAGTTTAGAATCATCGTGAATAATTGTAGTTTTCTTTTATTGAAGTATATGTATATGGATTTTGTAACATTTTGAATTTAGTAGTTATGGTTTGTTTACTTTTTTCGTATTTAGTAACGCGCAATTACGCTACCCCTCACCAGAAATCCTGGATCCGCCCCTGCCAGAGGGGTAGCTGTTCTGTTCAGCTGTCACTTGTATATGTTTTCATATTGAAAGATTTAGTTCACCAGATTTTGTGTTCTATTTTTTGCTTCTTAATTCTAAGTCCTTCGCTCCCATTCTTTTAGAAGTAGAGTAATGTCAGTCATGTTATGCTGACTAAATTATTAGGTGAGATGGATTGAATTAGGCTAAGGCTATGTTTAGTTCACCTGAAATTTTCTGATCTGAACTTATCTGATCTGATCTGAACTTATTTTTTCTGATCTGATCTGATCTGAACTTATTTTTTCTGATCTGATCTGATCTGATCTGATCTGATTTGATCTTATCTTATCTTTTAAAAAACATATTATTACTAATATTATTATTACTTTGTATTTCATTACTAGTATTACTATTATTATCATTTTATTAGTATGCACAACTTTCAATAATAATAATAATAATAATAATAATAATAATAATAATATAAATAATATTATAATAATAATAATGATAATAACAATAATAATAATAATAATAATTATTATTATTGTTGTTATTATTATTATTATTATTATTATTATTATTATTATTATTATTATTATAGCATAATTAGTTTTTTTTTTTTTTGAAAAAGAGCACATTAGTATATGAACACACAATTACAAAATAAAAGACTAAGGGCTCTTGGGTCCAATGGCATGGCTTCTTACCTCCCATGTGGGAGGCCAGGGTTCAAATCTTGGTGGAAGCATATATTTTAATATAGTTGTGGGTGGGGGAGGGAGGTTGGGGCTTCGGGGGTCTTTAGGTGAGTGACCCTGTGCGAGCAAGACCCTGAGAAAAATTCAATCTTACCACGGGATTCCCGAAAGGGGCTCAAAAAAATTAAAAATAAAAGAACACTCATGTTCAAGGTCCGTTAATAATAAGAATTTAGGTAGTAATGAAAAGAAGCGTATAATGATATTAAAAAAAGAACATATACTTGAAAGAAGCATACAAAGATCTATTTAAAGAACACATTTTAAAAATAAAAGATAGATGTTATTTTTATATTGATGACATGTTTGGATCTAACTAACAACATGTTATTTGTTATATCAATAAATTGTTCTTTTTTATCATAAATAAACCTATAAATATATATAATCATATGATCTTGAACAAAATGGTTAAATATTCTTCTTATATCGTTGTCTTGTTCTATATAAACTTTGTTTTTAAAGATAAGTTGAAATCCTTTGTAGGGAAAATTTTAAACGTGATGACAACACCATTAGGTTATCCCATACTACTCATATTTTATATAAACTAGTATTATATAATTTATATTATTCTACCAAAATTCTTTTAAAAAATAAACATCATATACTATTGTCATGTTCGTTACATGTACAACATCAAAAAGAACATCACATATCAAAATTATTAATTAGAATAAATATAAAAAAGAACACTTATAAATGCCAAAAGAACATCCTTCTTCTTGAACACAAATAGCTTCAAATAGTGATATCAATGACATTTATAATAATAAAGAACGACATTAATAATAATTACCAATATTAATATTTAATAATTACAACAAGGACAATAATAATAATCTTTTTTGACAAATGTACTAGTAAATAGTAATATTAATAGTAATAGTAATTGTATAAAGTAGTAGTAGTAGTAATAATAATAATAATAATAATAATAATAATAATAATAATAATAATAATAATAATAATAATAATAATAATAATAATAATAACAACAATAATAATTATTATAATAACAATAATAGCATTAGTAATACTAATAATCATAATAATCATGATGATAATAATAATAAGTTTTTAAATATAAGCATAATCTGAACTTATCTGATCTGAACTTATCTGATCTGATCTGAACTTATCTGATCTGATCTGATCTGAACTTATTTTTTCTGATCTGATCTGATCTGAACTTATTTTTTCGATCCGATCGATCGATCCGGGTACGATCCGATCCGATCCGATCCGAAATAAGCAAAAATAAGGTGAATTGAACATAGCCTAAGCTTAGTTGAAAGTTCTCAGTAGATTTTGACAAATCATTAGATGATGGATTGATGAGGAGTTGCATATATAAGTTGATCATTTTCCATTTTCCATTTTTTATTATTGATGGTGTTGATTAATGATCATTGAAAATCGGTGGAAGGGTAGATTAGGAATACAAAGTTATCCGAGTTATGGGTAGTTGGTAATTGAATTATTTATATAATTTTTTTAGTACGAGAAAGGCTAAATATCTAATTATTAAATATTTAAATATGAAATAGAGAAACTAGTCTACCTACCTTAAGTAAAATTACAATAATACCCTATATATTCATATTCCAAAATTTAATTATCTAACAAATAAATATCTAGTCTTTCTCCTCTAATATTGCAAATTGTTATTAGCTATATTAAAAAAAGGTACAACGCATGTACTCAAATAACTAGTTTGGTAAAAGTGGTATGATTATCTATCCTTTATTTTCATCTTTAGTGTCATTATCATCCATCACAGCTCATAACCTCGAAAAAGAGTATTAATCAACCGTGATGTAACGAGGGTTAAAAAAAACTATTTGTATAAAGAGGTGCTTTTCTGTACGTTTTAGTTTCTACTTTAGGTTTTTTGATTAACTTTAACCAGTAAAGCTCAATTCGCAAGCCCAACTGAAACTTATTGTATAAACTGATTGAGCTTTTATAACAACAACATTAGAGTGGCGCAGCGGAAGCGTGGTGGGCCCATAACCCACAGGTCCCAGGATCGAAACCTGGCTCTGATATAGAGTAGCTTCCCCATGCCATCAACCTTTTTGAACACGAGATTACCAGCAATGTTTTTTTTTGGTCTGCCTATATTTATGTTTCTATAGCTTAGCCATGTGAATTGCATTTTCAGGGTATATTGTTTTTCAATCTTTGAAGCCGGAATAATTGAGTATAGCTTATAGATATGAAGTTTTCACCATCGTCCAATCATAACTTTTTTCTTTGAAAGAAACTGCTTTCCATTTTCATGCTTGATTAACAAGGTAGACTTTATTATAGATCACTCGGTAACATGAAAGAAATTTACAAAATTTTGCATTATTATGCTTTAAGATATCAGTCAAGTAATTATTAGGAGTATGAAATTAAAAGTCATCTTTGACAGAAGTTTGATAACGACCATAATAATATATCAAAACTATTACTATGCCATCAAGTTTTATTCCCTAACCGCAGCTTGGCTTTTAGAAGTTAAAGGAGAGGTAGATTAGTCATTGCTTGAAAATAAGAGAGGTTACAAGACAGATACACAGGTGGTAGAAAACTCTATTTGGCTACGAAAATGTTACTAATAGTTAACTAGACAAGAGATCGAAAAATTGTAGGTCTCATACAAAGTGAACTTACGAAAATGCCTCTATTACACTTAGGTGAAAATTTTAGTCAAATAACCACTCATATCTTTATGCAAATAATTAAACATAAGTATCTATTATTAAATTGCGTACCTTTGAATATCCCAAAAGTATTTCATTTATCAAGTGTTCCCCTAATACGCTCTCAAATAACCAAAAAACCCCTTATTTGTACAATTGAACATCTACATTAATACAATATGTTAGTACATCAACATATCTTAGGCTTTTCTCAATAAAAAAAAATAACTTAGTTTTTACTCTCATGCCAACTTTTTGCAATAATGTAGCAAAAATTCGATGTTCGATGGATAAAAAATTTCTTTGAAACCATATAAAGGTTATATTTTTGGACTGCTTAATAAGGAGTAAGCTAAAATTTTACAGGCTGTAAGGCATTAAATCTAGCATAGTGATAGAGCAGCTACATATGATAAAGCAGTGGATGGTGTGAAAATGAGAGCAGAGGGTACCACATAACATGTAAATGGGCCAAATTTGTGAGTGGTAGGACTCTTTTATGTACAGTAGATGTAGATCAGTATTGAGTAGTCCTAGTTGCAAGCTAAACACCATCCAAAGCAAAGGGCCAAAGGGGGATCTCTTTTGGTGTGGGGAAATCACAGATTTTTATACCTGCGTAAAGCAATTCTTGTTGCTCTGATTATCAGCTTTCCTTTCCGGGATACTCCTCTCACACAAAGCATTCTATGTTACCCAAAAATAATAGTGGGCTCCTACACCCATCATATTTGTCTTCTCATTATACTACTACTTTTATTAGGTCTACCTCTTAACCTATGCATGGAAAGGTATATGAGGAATCAAAACAAGTAAAAAGAAAATAAAACGAAACTGAATATGTTAATCTATATCATATCATACTCTAAAAAAGATAATAAAAACTATTATCATATAACTATCATATAAAGCGGAATCCAATAGAGAATATATATATATATATATATATATATATATATATATATATATATATATATATATATATATATATATATATATATATATATCCTACCATAGAAGTTAGAACTATGTACTCCCTTTGTTTTTAAATAGATGTTCCACTTCCACTTCTGCACTATTCACATACTCTACTTTGACCTTAATTTTTCATATACTCTACTTTGACCATAATTTTTTACATACAAGATGTTAAGTTTGTTATCTTGACGCATATTTTCAAAATATCAATTTGCTATATTTTTTTTACTAATGGATAATTAGATTTATTAATGGTCAAAGTTATGCATTGACCATTGTGTAAGCCAAATGGAGCATTTGTTTTGTAAGTTAACTGTAGTTATATTTTTTCAAGATACTAACTTTTTAAAAAAATTGCTAATTCATAATTAAATACATTAATAATCAAATTTTTGTATCAACAAGTGTGAAAATAAAAGTTGAACAGCTAAAGTAGAGGTAGACAAGTTGAGCGCTGGCAAATGTAAAAGTCAAAGTGAATTTAAACTTAATTTTGCTCGATTTTATGATAAGATGGATATTAAGGTAGAGCCTAGAGGTAGGGATTTTATGGTTTTGATTAGCAAACCACTTGCACCATAGGTGGCATAGGAAAATTCGTTGTATGATATCCCAAGTTACTTTTTTTTTTGACATCGTGAAAATTTGTATTAATTAAAAAACAGAATTACAACCTAATGCTATCACAGCTAAACATGAAACATAAAACGAACAAGCATTCAGGTGAGCATCACTTGCTCTTACAACCTATTAAGAAAAACCAATTTAATACTAATCCAGTCAAAATGAACCTTATCTTGTGCGATTTTTGGTGGGTTTGAGTAATATGTCTTGGAAAAAAAAAACCTAATATGATGAGAGAGATGTTGTTCAGATGCTGAACCCAAACGATCTTCAAAGATAGATTGCTACATTTCATCTTGTAGAACTAGAACCCTTTGTTCACAAGATGATAAATCCCAAGGTCCTTTAGAAGAAATTTTTTTCTGGGATTCTACTGATTGAACTACCAAAGAAGCCACATCCTTTGGTGACTTCTGACCCCGCTGATAGGGTACCCAGAGTTTTGTCCCGTAAGGCCGAACTCAAAATGCGTGGAGGTCAAAACTTGCCCCAAATCAAATTGAAGAGCCTCCCACAATATGCATTTTTTAGGTGTGATGACTCCCGAAGTCATCACATGAACTTGGGGGGAATTAGCGTGATTGAATCTGCCCAGTATGCAGATATGAAGATCCGACCTTGCAATCCCGAAACCACAATAGACAAATGATAACTTCCTCTCATCTTACCCAACACGCAGACTCCTAAAGCTACTTGAACCAAACAATGGCAAGCTCCTAGATCATTCATCGTCTTAGGAAACCAAGATCCTTCTATTGCCCACCTAGTACTACAAAATATCACCCTAGCACAACCATAAGCAAAATGGCAAGGATAATTGGATCTGAAAATTACTAAACTAAAACCAAAACCAAAACAGAAAACATAATTGAAATAAACTGAAGAACTGATCACCATAACCAACACACGACCTTTGATGACGAGGCTTTCCAAGAGGCTACCCACTTATCGACAAGGCCTTGGCAGCGCCATCTCTTGCACTCACAAAACAACAAAACCAACAAGGGAACAGGGAAGGGAAAGCTTGCACACAACCTAAAACTAACCACGAACAGGGGAATAGGGAAGGGAAGTAGTAGGGATGGGGGAAGGGAAACACGGGGAAGGGGAAGGCGAAAGACACAAACCTAAACTAACCACAAATAGAGGAAGGGGAACGACGGAGGCAGTAGCGCTTGTACACGACTAGGGGAAGGGGTACGACGGAGGCAATAACGCTTGCTCACCAAACTAAACTAACCACGACTAGGGGAAGGGGTACGACGGAGGCAATAACGCTTGCTCACCAAACTAAACTAACCACGACCAGGGGAAGGGGAACGATGGAGGCAGCGACGCTTGCACACAATACTGAACTAATCATGAAACAAGGGAACGGGGAAGGGAGGTAGCGGGGAAGGGGAACGACGGTGGTGGGGGAACAGCGGGGAAGGGGGAAGGGAAACTAGGCCCTTAAGCAAAGTAGAAGATAGAGAGGCTAGGCTCGTTGGCAACGGCTCAACGATGATCACTAGCGAGCCTAGGGAGGCGGCTGTGGTTTGTGGTTAGGGTTTCTCGAGAGAGTTTGTGCTTAGGGTTTCGTTTGGTCATTTTTAAGTATCTCATCGTTACTTCTACCCACACAATATTTGGATGAGCTCTGCTTAGTTCCTTCGTGGGAGGAACAACTTATGTTTCTATCAATGAACAAACGTCATTCAATTTTCATATAACAAATTTTATTTCTTGTAGAACATTTGTCATTTTTTTATGCAAGATTTGTCATTTATTATATAACATTATTATTTTATTAAACAATATTAAGTTTACTTTTATCTTCGAGCTTCTTTCCTCCCCCTAAAACAACCCGTATCTACATATTGCCATCAATATGAACGTTTGTTGTTAATTCCTAAGTCGAATCAGGAAGTTCTCTTATTACTAGTTACTAGTTACTAGTTACTACCCCTTTATTTGGACCTAACCTCAAAAAAGGTACACATGACCCTAAAAGTACACCGTACACGCTAACATTCCTAGTCTTCTAGACGCCTTGTGCATCACAGCAATTAAAGTGCAACACGAGCATGATACGTTCCTCAATGCAGCATACCCCCTAATGAAAACGTGTAGAAGCATACATACACCAGAATGTAGGATAGGGGGATTGAAAAAAGGGTTTGTTTACCACTTTTATATGAGATAAGGAAGCATTGGTTTCAAACACTGCAATAATTGTTCCTTGTAATAGGAACTACTGCACTAGGCACACACCCATGGTGCGACTCGTGTGCATAAAAGCGCACATGTGGTTGATATGTGTGGTGCTTAAGGTGCATCCAACTAGCACGATATGTTCTTCATCAGCACATCTTAGGTGCCCTTGGCCCCTTTCCCATATTAGATGAAATTTTCCTTTGCATATTCCTGGCACCAAAGCATTTTCCTATTCAACAATTCTGCAACTCAGGCTCTTGCTAACTGAAGAATGAAGATTGTGTCCTCCCAATTCCCCATTGTAGTTATGTGATAATACAGAGCATTGAGTTAATTGCATTAAAAAATTCCAGAATCCAGAGAAACAATGAGAAGACATTAATAGACTCACAGTTGTCATGTGTGACTTTCAGGCCTTGGGACTATCACAGATTCACAATACCCCTGTATCGCTGAAACTTTTTATCTCTGCTTCTTCAAATATTTGAGCCGTATGGAAAGGGAAAAATAAACGAAGAACCGCGAAGCGTGCATAGACGGAAATCTTACAAAGCAATCTTAATGCATCGACGGAAATCATACAAAGCAATCTTAATAGAGCTGAGGAAACTCTAACCAACTTGGTAATGCTCAGTAAACCTTCACCATTACAGATAAAGGGGTATCCTTTGAAAAACCATGCATATTTAATTATGTATGGGAAAGATAACAATCACAAAATTCAAAATGATTTCCCTTTCACAAACTACAAATTTTGTATGGATCGAGTCCACAAATAAATTTATGGTAGACCAATGCTTACTTTTCCACAAGTTACCTGTTTGTTTTCTATGTCTTCTAATAATTTAAGTTGTCATTTTTTCCACAATAAAACGGTCACTCAAACATACAAAGATGGTAACTCTAGCATGGCCATGTCAAAATGATTATGTAATAGCAGAAAAATGTAACTTATGCATTGATCTACAATCGTACAAGCTTTTGTGTTTTCCTTTTCCACCATTCAACACCCCTCCCCCTTTACTTTTTGCAATTTCTTTCAGATTAAGCACTTGAATATACATACTTATGAATCACAAAAATTAACATTCCCCTTTTTTCCATTGTTAAAGATTCTTCTTTTCTTTCCTATCAAAAAATAAATGAAATTTCTTAACCCCCAGCTTTTGCTTTTTCTTTCACTTGAAGATACCCATTCCTAGAGACAGTCTTGATTGGTCCTAACGACGCACATGAACGACGATAAACAAATAAAGCACATCAGAAGACAACAACCAGTTAATACGGAACGCTAGCACTGTCTGTTTTCTTAATAATGAATAATATATAAGTCTGCAAGCTACAAAATTAACCATTTCTAACAGAGACAGCTGACAATTATTAATAATACTTAGAGACAAACTTAAGTAGATTAACAAAAACCAAAATCACTCCTCTGCAGTAATTTTTAATGAAAACAGTACTAAACTAAAACAAGTTGTTTCCGCAAAACAATATACATGTATACTCCACAAAATCACTGTCAACAATATTCTAAAACATATGGAACAAAACACGGTCAATAAAAAAGTATAAACAAACAGACCTTGATCCACCTGTCTGACATATTCCACCAAACTAGTAGGATGTCGTCAAAGAATATCAATTATTTTATCAAGATCAACTTGTTATTATTTTATCAAGATCAACCAGTTTCTAACATAAAAACCAAAAAATAAAGCAAGAAGTTTGAATTGCTAAGGTAAGAAGTCATACCTTGTTTAGCTGAAAATGACATGATGAGTTAATCTCCCAGATTTATCAAAACTCACTTTATCAACCGCCCCGAAAAGAACTTGCCTTGAGGGAGTGGTAGGTGGCAACACAAAATGTTTTACCAAACCAAAGTTTAATATAAATAAACAGATTAAAGAATGATAAATCTTTTCTCCAGTTTGATGTAAGAAACATAAGATTCTACCGAGCGCAACGAAGTATTAATGGTTACCCACAATTACCACAGAATACAAGGGGAAAAGGATATACTTGGAGAACTAATGAATATTGTGACTCTATTCACTATTTTAAGCAATAGTAAGCATTAAAGATGGCAAAATACATACTAGACTAAGACTCAAGACATAAAATTGGTTCTCATATAGTCGACATACAGGCCAAGGGATTCTACAAGATACACAAAACATCGAATCACAAATTCACCAGTTTGCAGAAAAGGGGTAAAACATCATACCCATATCTAACATTAGCCACTAACCGAAAGAGAATGGGCACCAGAGCGTCAGCAGCTTCTTTATGACAAGGGGGGAAAACAGGTGCCATCCAAAATGAATCCAGCTAAAGATTGGAAAACAAACCCAGCAAGGTCTTACAGCATCGAGTCTGTACGAGCAGGCAACCTTCTGAAGAAATTAAGGGGAACAGAAGGGAGCTTATGACGAAACCTTGGGTGTCTCAGGACGTAAAACCCAGTTAGAAGAGCCACGACCTGGAATGGTGTCACATACAGAACAATGGCAGCAATCAGGCAGAATATAACAAACAATGCGGTGGCTCTTGGGTCTCGCCAGCTTAGCAAAGACTGGAGCCTCTCACCCTGAGTTGCCAAGTCACCAACAACAGTCTGGATCCTCCCAGCGATACTCCTCAAACGATCATACCTCATCCTCACAATATCAGCTGGCTTAGAAGTTGGAAATGTATCAAATTCTTCATCCAATTCATCGGGGTGTGCAGAATCTGCATGAGAAAGGCGGGTATCCATGTGGGGTGGATGCCTTGGCCTCCATCTATAGTACCACACTCCAATCAGAAACAGATACAAGAATATTGTCGGCAAAATCAGTTCTGGGTACATGACCAAAATAAAGAACAAGATGTGGATAAGAACTGTGGTGATGGGGTTTTTCCAGTTGCATATTTGATCAAACCATCTTCCAACAGCAATAATCCCACCCAAGACATTCATGATTCTGAAGAAATTTGCCTTGCTCCGCCTCATACTCCACATATGAGAACTCACATCCAACATGAACTCGACCACTTCCTTCCTCAAAGGTGGCTCAGCACGACTCAACCTCATAGACACAATCTGAGTGGCTTGGTGCCTCAAGTTATCAAGCTGACTCACAGTCAAGGGATGAAGGTAATGCATCTTTGGCAGCAATGGATGAGAGTACATATGCATCATATTGAGCAAAGACGAACATGTGAACCTAACAGCCAGTTGAATTTCACCCATCTTCTTCACTCCAGAAGGATGCAACACCAAAAGCGGGTATGCGTGAGTATATACACGATCAGTTTCGAGGGTGGAAAGACGAATCCTCACTTTGCCAATTCTCGAGTCTCTTGCAGCGCCACCTTTATCTCCTCCTCCATGTAAATGACAGTTGTCAAATACTCCGACAGTGAGGACAGTGCAAGGATCAAACACCTCCCATGTATACTGCTCGTTCCACTTCGGGCTGAAGCTATCAATGATAGTTCTTGTTCTCACCCATTTTTGACCATATTTGGCAACACAGTAAGCATCTGTGGTCTGACGGCTATCCTTCACCTTCATAGGCATCAAACCCTGTGCAGTTAAGATACCTAGTTCCAGAACTCCGATGCTGTGCTTCCACAGCTGTTTAGCAGTCGGCCTAAGATCACTACTATAATGTGTTGACTCATCTAAAACATGATAACCACCTTCCAAACAGACCCTCATATGTAACCGACTGGAGAACTTGGTTTCCTTCTTTTTCTCGCCGTCTATTACAACATGTTTCTCAAGATTGAACCACCTAGTATTTATCGGTTTATGATCCAGCCGCCTGTCAAGATATTGCAGGGGAATTGCACACCTACCAAGCACTTCATCCTTGTTAGGCCCAACTCTATCCTCCACACTCAAAATCAAGGCATCTTCAAAAGGCTCTGCTGCTACAAACATAAGATCCTCATTCCACATAGGATTGATGGTCCGGCTCTGAGATACTCTAGTTCTAAGAGCCTGACTTCCAAGAACAGCCTTTACATAGACTTCAGGAAAGCGACTCTTGTCACTTGGAACCAAGTCCTGAGCCTCAATAACATTTACCCTCAGATACCAAAGCTTAGGAGACAAATACACCTTTGAACGAATATTCGCAAGAGCATCAGTCCCACTAACAGTCGCAGCATCTGAGTGCCATGCCTCTGGAAATGCTTCATCAGCTTGGGTACCCCACCACACAGCTAACATCAACTCTCCTCTAGCCTTATCACTCTTCCTATCTTCGAGCCTATACCACTGTGGTGCCAAAGGACTGTCAGGTGGCACTCTCTTTGGGACTTCGTTAAGATCAAACAAAACGCGACCAATGAAATCATCCTTAATAGCATCCTTATCCTTCACATTGACCTCAAGAACTGATGCCTGAATCCTTTCCTTGGAGAAGGCAAAAACCTGACTCCATTCAGGATTAGACTTCTTCTCAAAATGTCGCGTCGTACCCTTATAGTTCCCAAGCCTCACTTCAACATACGGGTCACACCCACCTGTAACATCCATACTAGGCAAATCTTTTGCCTTAACAACCCTCACATAGAGGTATTGCATTTGCTCAACAAGATCATAAGTGCTAGTAAGCTTATCCCCTGTAACTTTTCCACCACCAAGGTGAGGATTTGTCTCTTTGAGAGAGAAATCTTCATGTGGAGGCTTCTGCATTTTCTGGGTCTCAAACTATACTCCCAATATTTTAAATTTTAAATTTTAAATCTTTGTTACTTCTAACACTTAATTATCGGAACAGAGTTCAACCCACCAACTATATAAATACTTAACAAACAACCCTTATATTCTTTTTTTTCTTAAAAAAATAAATATGTCAACCTAATTAATCGGAGAGAGACTCAAGAGGACCTGAGTTGAAAGCATCCACAGATCTCAACAGCTCAAATCTGCAAAAATCCCACAAAAGAAAATAATTACCAAAAATAAATTACATCTTTAATACAACAGAAAATATCCCACAATGCACAAAAATTCAACCACATGCAAACTTTTAAAAAAACAACAGAGAGAAGAAGAGAAAATTCATTAACATTCATAGTGCAACATTATAAAAATGCTTAAAGAAGTAGAAACCCTAGAAATGTAAGAAAGTACACATGAAAAAACAGCATTTTTGTGTACCCAAAAAAAACACAGTGGGTAAGTTACCTGAGAAAACCGTTGTGAAAGATTCAAAGGACACTCATTTACAAGAGAACCCTAAATCGGGTGAATCCCAGAAAAGGGTTGCATCAAACAGTAGAAAAATGAAGATTTGCAGCACTAAAACTAAAAAAGAGGAAGAAAAAAAACAGGGAATTCTAGGGGGAAAAAAACAGGGTAAGAACAGAGGAAAAAAGATAAAGGAAAAAAAAAAGAAGAAAAAGAAATATGAAGGGATCTGAAGAATCGGTGAGATGAGGATACCACAGAAAGAAGAAGGTGAGTGTATGAAATGTAAATGTAATGGTAATGTGTCACATTCAAAAAAAAACTTGTTTGTTTCACTTTTGGTATTTGGGTGAGCTCTATCTTTTTCTCTCTCTAACTTTTGCTAGTTTTGTCCTGTGGTGTGGTGGGCGCAACAGCGTAGCATTGCACAAGAATAAACGAGGAAGTGTCACGCGTGCAAGGGAGAGATGGGGGGTTGCTTTGGTTTTCAGTTTTCTACTGAGTAGTACAAGTAGTATTTGCCTAACCTAACGTATCTATATTCTATTGTTTGGCTTTTGAATTGTGGAATGTGGAGGGGGTGTGAATTTGTTGGGAGGAAATTTATTACTCTTTTTTTCTCTTTTTGGGGAACATGTGTGGGTAAATTTACTTGAGTTGTAGATGGGTAGATACCATTGGTATTGGAATATTTCATTTTGATACTTTATGATAGGGAGTAATAACTATGCTCAAAAAATAGATAATTCTCATTTTGGCATAGGAGTTAAACTTATTTGTCGGCGTCTTATACACGTAGATACGTAGATACGAAGGTTGTGGTGAATTTTCGCGTTTCTGTTCTTGGTTCACATGTAAGTTACTAATAGAGGTAGCGGTTTCTTTGTTGTTTCTTTCGAAAAATTATATTTGTTATAGAAGCTAAAATTTGCAAACATCCATGAGATGATAGCAACTTGTACACCATAAACAACTAGCTCCAAAACAAGTTTTAGACTACATTATTTGAAACTACATCACACAAGCTTCTAACTCCAACCATTTAAAGAAACAAAATTCAATGTATGAAGATCCACATTTCAGTTAAAAGTAGAATAGGTAACTCATGAAACAAGTGCAATATAAATATGCTTTTAGCAACTCAAAGCTCTACAAACATACAAATAACTTAATATAATATATTAATCTCACCAAGTTCAAAATCTACTACCAAAGTTGACTTCGTTGCTAGTGTTAATCCTACATAGATCATCTTATTCTTCTTATTAGTTAGGTTACTCCCTAAAGAGAAAGGTGTACTAACTTCTCTTTGTACCTTTTAATATATAGTGCATGGCCTTATTGCATTGCTACGAGATGATGTAGTGATTGTATTTGTGATGGAGTTAAACACATGGCAAGGCACTTGATGATGAATGGAATAGCAATTAGAGTTGTGCTACAATATGAAGTCTTCAATACTACAGGGCCAGTTCAAGTTTTGGACGACACTCACGAGATGTGTCATATATAGTTTTCTTGTTTAATTAGGTAATTAATTAATTAGAAATGGAAATAATAAAAGTATATATGTAGAAAGCAAAAATGGGAGTTGTTCGGATAAACACAAGTTAGGGCTTTAATCTAGGGGATATGGGTTCTAAGGTGATTAGATTGAGATCAAGAGATCTATAAAGCCTTGTAAGTCACCTTGTCATACACATCATTGAAAGTCCTAGTACACCTTTTGGTGATTTTTCTCCCGGTTCTTGGGTTTCCACGTTAATCTTCTTGTGTGATCTTTATCATTGTTTCTTATGTTATTTCCGCATTATTATTGTTTGCAAATAAAAAATCGACTTTGCCACGAAATCCAAAAATTGGTAGCAGAAATAGGTTGAGTGATTTGTTGTGAGGAACATCCATGGGTGGTCCCCGTTGATGAATGGGCACTGGTAACACATGGATATAAAGTGGATGATGTAGCTCAGTGGCATGTATGCATGGTTTTGGGAGATTTCATGGTTCGACAGGTTGGCTAGATTATGTTGCCAAGAAATAATGGTTTGATGACAACAAAGTGAAAGTAATGAAGCTTGAAGAGTGGAATGGAAGTGTCCCTGGCAGATTGAGCAACAAAGTCTAGATGATATCCAGTTCGTGGTGTTTGTGGAAAAATTATATGCATGGTAGTCCTAGATAGAGAACTATGTGGTAAATCAGATTTCTCTCAAGAATTGATGACCTTGAAAACGCCATGTGGTGAAAAAATGTATGCATGTGTGTTGTGTACTGAAACTCGAGTCCAATAATGGGTGTTCATGTTGGTGGGAGCATGACGATGTCCGAGTATGATGTGAAGTCCCATGACTCGTGTAGTTTTGACTTATGCTTGATTCTGATGGCTAAGTAAATGTGTGATGATGGTCCATGCTCATAGTGGTTGTTCTTGATACAACTATCTCCAGATTCGTTGGGCATGGAGATGTTGCATTGAAGCATATATGCGTGACCTTATTGGATTGCTATGAGAGCATGTAGTGATTGCATTTGTGTTTGAGTAAGCCACATGGAAAGACACTTGATGATGCATAGAATAGCAATTAGAGTTGTGTTGCAATATGAACTCTTCAATACTACGTGACAAGTTCAAAATTTGGACGACAATCACAAGATATATAATAACAGTTAACCACGTAACCATTGTTTTTTCAGTATCGATCGGTTCATTTTAGTTCAGTTGTGGTTTGATTCGGATTATACCCAATCAGTTCAAGAGTTGAACGATTTGTACGAAAGTCACATCAGTAAGTGTGTACTTTATTGATATTGTACTTGATTGATATTTTGAATCACATCATTTTAATTTGGATAAATTTTAAGATAAGTTTAGTTCTAAAAGCCAATTAACCGTGATATTTTAGATAAGGGTATCAATATAATTAAGTCGATAAGCTAATTAATGATAATTAAAATCATTTAAGTTAATCATCTTTAAGTGTAATGCATATCGAAACTGAAAACATCTACCTAAATGATTCCAAGTACTTAATAGACTAAATGAACAAGTTAATGGTAGTCGATAAACTAATTCAATATAACAATACAACATTTAATTTAAGTTAATTATCTTTATGTGAAATGCATTTTGAAGCTAAAAACATCTATTGTTACTCGTCTTTATGTGAAATGCATTTTGAAACTAAAAATATCTAATTGAACCAAAACATGTTGTTATTGGATAAGAGTGATGTATCAATGTAAATCGATAAGCTTGTTGAAGGTAACATTACTCCAGTTAAGTTAATCGTCATTAAGCTATATTCATATCGAAACTCAAACCATGATGTAACACCCGACCCATCCGGAGTCGAGTCTATTGTCACCAATGCACATCCAGGGCCGACAATTGTCCTCAATAACCAACACAAGTTCTTCCGGAACATTTTGTCCTCACTCATGCGCACCCTGAGAAACTTCCTAGGAGGTCACCCATCCCAAGACTACTCCCAGCCAAGCACGCTTAACTATGGAGTAACTAAGGAATTAAACTCCCTAAAAGAAAGATGCATCTTGTTGGAATGAGTAGTCTGCTAGATCCCTTTAAAGCAATCATGAGGGGTATTACATATATCCCACTTGAGGACACCAACGCCCTCGTTGCGCCTGAGGACTCCACATATTCGACATACGGCTTGTGGGTCTCCCCAGCCTGTAAACTAATCACATATTCGACACGCAGCCGGTGATATAGCCCCAGAATCCTCCCCCACTAGGCGACTAACCTTGGATTAATTATTCACACGATCAGTATGCGGTCGCACGGTTGCTCTGATACCATTTGTAACACCCGACCCATCCAGAGTCGAGTCTATTGTCACCAATTTTGTCCTCACTCATGCGCACCCTGAGAAACTTCCCAGGAGGTCACCCATCCCAAGACTACTCCGAGCCAAGCACACTTAACTATGGAGTAACTAAGGAATTAAGCTTCCTAAAAGAAAGATGCATCTTGTTGGAATGAGTAGCCTGCTAAATCCCTTTAAAGCAATCATGAGGGTATTACACATGATCTACTTGAATTGAAACATATCATGTTGGTATCGGATTAAATGAACGTATCAATAGTTGATAAGCTAATTCAAGATAACAATAACCCATTTAAATTATTCGTCTTTTAAGTTAAATTGATTTTAGAACTGAAAACATCTAATTGAACTAAAACAAGTTGTTATCGGATGCGATTAATGAATGTATCAATGTAAGTCGATATGCTGAATGAAGATAATAAAACACCATCTAAGTTAGTCGTCTTTAAGTGAAATACATCATTTCAAAACTAAAATATCTAATTGAACTGAAACAAGTTGTTATTGGATGAGATAAGTGACTACAATGTATCATTGTAAGTGGATAATCTAATCCAATATAACAATAGTCCATTTAAGTTAATCGTCTTTAAGACAGCAATATAACAAGTAGTCACTATCAACTCAAAAAAACTTCTTATAAGTTATAGGAAACATTGATTTAATCAGTCCCAAATATGGGCGCCCTGATAAAAACAGTCCCTACTTCAGTTTATTATTGTTCGGTCCCAACTTTTGGGAGTATTTTACAATTATGTACAATAATCATAAAATCAAGGTATTCTCAAGATATTATAATGATTCTAACATGAAGGAAAAGAAGAAAAAAAATGAAGGAAAAGAATGAAAATTTTCAAAAATATGTTTTCAAAAATATAAATCTCTGCTGCACCAAATTTGAATGTACAAAAATATGGAGCTCTTATCCAAAAAAGATGAATGTCAAAATTTACACATAGCATTAGAAAAAATTAAGCTAGGCATTCAACAAAGATTAATATCTTGGTCAAAAAAAATATGAACCTTTAACAAAAACATTAAACCATTAGAAATGAATCTTTGATTCAAAAATAAATTGAATCTAGAACTTAACCTTTGAGTTTTTTATTTAAAAAAATATATAAATTTGCTTTAGAAAAGTAATTCCCCTAGTGGACAGTCAAATCTGTTACCTCCAAATCATAAGGTCAGCTCCTTATGTTAGACCAAGACTGGCTTGGTAATATATACGATCTGTTTTTTAATTGCACCATATTGTTTTTGAACTAGTCTTGCGTGGACCTGATCCACACTAATAATATTGTGGACCAAAGCCATTTATATGACATAGTGACCTTTTTTCTTTATATAGTATATTTTTAAAATCTTAAGTTACACTAATATGTTATTAACTAACATAGTGACAATTTTTTTGATATAGTCACTCTTTCTTACATTAGTTTATCATAATGAAATGAAAAATTTATGACATAATAAGCTTTTTTTTCTCACATAATCACCCTTTAACAATCTACATCTCCTCCTCTTTTATGTCTATTTTTTTATATAGTGACCCTTTTTTTTCCATACATCACATGAATTAGCATTAGGTCCACACTAATTTAGTGTGGACCAGGTTCATATAAGTTTTTTGCTTCATTTTTCACGCTTGTCGAGATGCTTCTTTAAACGTCAATATCTCTAATCGCATATAAGTAAAAATTATAAAAAATTGATATTTGATATTTGTAATCTTTGCATTGAGACAAATCTAACAAGAACCCACCTGATTATGATTTTTCTTATATAATGATGCGAGATAACATAACAAAGTTGGTTGATGAATAGTGCCAAAAACGAAATGGTGCAATTATTAAAAACAAAAAATTGAGGAAGTATAATAATATAATATAACAATAAGAAAAATATGTGGAATATCTATACCTTTTATAAGTTAAGAGATTGAATTGTAATACAAGAAAATTGATGCATTCAAAATCTAGCATAGATCCCATGCTCATGCTAAGAGAGACAGAGAGCAAAAGAGGGAAACAAATTTGTCTTAAAAGAAACAAAGGGCGCATACTTTTCAGCATAATTTTGCTAGAACTTATCTAAACTTATTAGATTATAACTAAATTTATTAGAACATATAGAGATGGCCACAAGGGAACATATATAACTAAACTTATTGAAAGATTGGTTCCACAAGGGAAAAATAGTTACACTGGTTCCACAAGGTCGAACCAACTATAAACATAAGGTAAACTCAGGATTGATGAGGTCCAATCAAGCCTCATAAGTTCAGTTCAAATAAATTCAAGTGAAGAGAATACACCCTTAGTACTCTCATGTTCTATGAAGGAATTTTTATTAGTAGTAAGGAAAAATTAGGAGACCCTCCACACGAGAGGAACTCCTAATATATCATTTACAAAGATAGAACTTAAAGGATGAAAATTACACGTTCCAATGAAAAAAAAATAAGAATCAACCAAGTACTCAACATTGGAAATCCAATTTGCAACCTTGTTTTCTTAATCGGTGCTCCAGCTATTAAAAGTAGTAAGTAGGAATTGGATATCTTCGATTATTTGTTGCAATGATCTATGTAGAAGTTGTTTTCACATATATACACACACTTATCATTACAGTTACGCACATTTTAGACAATCACAACAGTAGAGATAGATGTAGTAAGAAATATGTGGCTGAACTCGAGCAACATAAATGTTGGGAGGTTGCATGATGAGATTCAACCACCATATCTTTTCTATTTTTTTCTTCATATTTTCTTTTAAAAACTCAATGGGGGCTTCATGTTTATCATTTCTCAAAGAAAAATATTCTTCCGTAGATCACCCCACATCTTGGTTTTATAAAGAAAAAGAAAGAGCAGCTACAGCCTAGAGTAGTAAGACAATAACAGACCAACATAAGAGGAGAGACCTTTCAAAACGAAATAATGCATCATTTGAATAAGATATGCAATCAGACAACTGAAGAAACTTCAGCATCAAATTTCACACAGTGGGTGAAACTACAGAAACTAAATATTACAGGGAATCTCGTTACACGAAAAATTGAGGATGAGATTAGCTAGTGCAAAATGATGCAACCTGCACAAATGCGAACTGGTGCAAACACTTCAGACTACTATGTAAGCCTGGTTATGAGTTGTGTACATTATCAACTCAAAGGGTGCTGATAAATATGGGACTGAAGTCGAAGATTGAAGCAGAGAACATCCTCCAACACCATCTCGATCAAAGCTTTATACAAGAAGTCTGCATTAGTCCCCATGTAAGCAATATAGTTGGCGAATATTGCCAGAAGCTGCAACAGAACCAAAAGGAAATTAGTTATATATAGCATATCAAACGCCCATTTTTGGTCGGGGGGGGGTAGACCTGGAAAAACGGTAGGTCAGGTCGGTTTTGGATCGGGTAAATTCACATTCGGGTCAGTTACGGGTCGCATCCATTTCGGTCGGAGGAGGGATAGAGGATGATATGACAAAGTTATTTGCTCTTTGAGAGCACAATGACCTACATACTCCTAGCAGTGCAAAATAATATCATCCAAGAGCAAAAATACTGTAAACTAACTATGCAAATAATCATATATCCTAGATTTTCTAGTTTCCAGAAACTTGTTCAGCAATCTATAAAGCACACAAGAGATTCAAGTTTCAGTGACACGTCAAGATATTAAGCCTTTACCGTATAACCAGTCTTTGAATAATACATGAAGTGCACATGATAGTTCTCGCTTCTTGCTCTCATCAAGTGTGGTTTCTTGCAGAACTTGCTTAACCTCCCCCAAATTTGTATTCTACAAGAAGAAAGAAAAGTCATTTCTAAGTCAAAATTTATAAAATTTAAAATACTAGAAGTAATCCAAAAGTCGAGCTTTTACTAGGGGAAAGTAGTAACATACATTTTTATGCTGAGAAGCCATATAAGCCTCAGGCAAAGAAAATGGGTTGTCTTTAGTGGCTCCAGGAACTTCACCATCAAACCAGTTAGGAATCTGCATAACCACATAAAAACAATAAAGTCCATCACAATCAAAATTAAATTTTATTGAAAACCTCGCCACTAAGGAGACATATCCATAGCCTCTTCCATAAGTAGAAAATTATTTCTTCAAAAGACCAGGGGAAATCCACATTTACGTTTTAAAGATGAAAACCAATGAAGAAGAGATGAAAATGCACAGGGAACTTGAGATGATAAGAAAAAGCTAATGCTGGAATAAAGCAACATAAACATAAAGGTAAATAGGAATACGAAGTTTTAAGCTTACCAAAAAGTTTGTAAACTGATCCGGATCCAGCAATGCAGCTGTCTCAGCTTGAACATCAGAAACACCTGCAGGGTGTGATAACGAATCATGTGGATCAACGACACCGAGTGTCAAATGTTCATTCCATTGGTTAATAGTGGGATCAATACCCACAAGACTCATATGTTCCTCCAATTGTGGGTAAAAAGTATTGTATGGTGCCACCTGAAAGATTTTAAAGAAGACTATCCTTCAGAAGCAAGCATCAGGAATATGCAAGAAGATCAAGCAAAGCTTCACAATAAACGGTAACCAAGACTCAAGAGCACATAAATAGATAAAAACAAGATAAACATCGTTCTAAGAAGAGATTTCCCATCATTGTCTCCAGTAGAAAATGTAATTTCACCAATGATATCAAGGAGTTGCCAAGTGTCTGATGTGCACATTGAGGGTTAGGAGAGAGACTAAACAAACACTTAGAATATGACAATAAAAACCAATCAAAGGAAATACGAGAACTCTTCCAAGTTCCAACTAAAACCTTCCTTGAAAAATACGCTTTCAAATTTAATTATCTAAGCAACATTTCAAGCTAACAATCAGCAACTGTAACCAAACTAAGCTAACACTTCGGCAATCATGTATAGCTTTCTAATATTATGATCCTTGTCTAAGAACTTCTTGTACGGTCTTATACAGTCTGCAAAACCACCAATGTGATAAGAACCTCTCTAATCCCCTTTAGTTTCGTATCGAAGTTTGTCTTTAAGGTCAATCCATCAGGAGTGATAAAAACCTGTATTAAGATTATGTAGCCAATGCCAACAAAGAAATCCATACGTTGAGCCAAACCCACCAAACTGTCACCATTCCTTACAATCTTTTGAAGAAAGGTAATTTCAGTTGCAGGTCATAGACCAGCCACACAAATTGATGATAAAGTTTGCAAATCTTTATTACAATACAAACATGCCCATTAATCACACACCTACCTAAGGTACTCTTATCAATCAATTTGACGTTGTGTCAAACACTCAAACTGAAGTACTCCACTAGGTCAAAATCTCTAAGCACACTTAAAATTGAAGGCTGCACAGACCTCTAAAGTTCTTAAACATTTTCATGAGAACCCGCACTAAACTATGACAAAAACACATATGGCATCAAAGCATACATCCTACCAGGGCGTTTAGATATTTGGATTTTCCTAAACTCAAAGAGCCAACACAGAAGCAGCCATGCTTTGTTTGTAAGGTATGGGGAAAGAGTGAGTGCCGAAAGACTATGGTAGAAAAAAAAGGTTCTCCAGGACCTAGAATGGGGATACATTAATGTAACTACTATGATTGGTCATCTAAGTTACGTTGCTATGTATATGACCTGGGAGAAGGTGGAAAACCCTACACCCTGCAATACAAATGCGTCTGCCAAAATCGGAAGTAAGCAAGTGCAAGAGGTGTTATTCCCTGGTGGCTGCTGAATATCAGCGATGATGAGTTTGAAGATCATGCACTACAAGATACACCACCATGTGTGAAGTGGACTTCAAGTATCTTTGAAAATCCCTAAATGAAGATGAAGGCACCAAAACTTCATTTTCTTAGAACGATAGTTCATTAAGTATCATTAGTGAATTCTTTTCGTTTAATTAATCATTAGGAGCATAAATCATTGAGCATTATCAATGAATTCCAAGTGCCACTAATGTGCAACTGTGCATGATCATGTAGCACAATTAGGGTACTTACGTAATAATGTTCTGTAAATTCAAATAAATTTTAAGTATTATATGACAACTTCAGTGTCATTGCTTAAAATTCTTTTCCTACTACTTTTCAGATTCAGTGAATTGGATGTGCAAGAAATTAAATTCATTTGACTAACTTTATAGTCATAATTTGCATAGCTTCGTAGAATCAACAACACATATTAGGGGGAGACTTTGTTATACAAACTTTTAGAACGGTCCTAAACGACAAGGCATAATTCTATGCTCGAAAACAAGGATAACTCAGTACAAACAACTTCGGACCTAGTGCATAGCAATTGGACAATAACTGCCAAACTCCCTTCAAACATGGCGCCAAAAGTTAGTTCAAAAGAAGAAAGTGGGAACATGAAAGATTAGTTTAAGACCAGAGAATTCTCACGTAACTGGTATGGGGTCAAAGCAGTAAATACAAAGATATGATCAACAATAAAAACAAAAAACACAGAACAAATGCATCTAGCTTCTAATTTCTAAGTCTTTACTTAGGCCCTGTTCTTTTGGACTGAATTCAACTGAACTGAATTTGTTTGAACTGAACTGAAATGAAATGAACTGGAATGAATGAAAACTGTGAGAGGAAACTAACTGAACTGAAATGAACTGAATTTGTCTGAACTGAATTGAATTTTTATTAATTCAGTCCAAAAGAACAGAGCCTTAGTCCCTTGGTCTATAGGGTATATAACTTAGTCTAGATCAGTGTCACATAATTCGCAATTCGTTCTGGAACGCGGAACGAATTCGGGAACGGAATTCGCTACCCCTAGTTGAATTCGGTTCGATAGGTGAATTCGGTTCGATAGGTAAATTTACTAAGTTATTTACCAATTAAAAAGGCCCATATACCAATTAAAAATAAAGAGAGTACAATAAATAAAGAATGAAGAAACAGAGAGTATTAAGAAAAGAAACAAAAGGCTGGCCAGCTGGCGCCTGGCAGTCCTTGAGAGAGAGAAAAGAGAGCCATGTGAAGTAAAAAAAAAAGCCCAGCTTTTAGTTCTCTCTCTTGACTAAACCTACCCTTCATTTTCTCTCTCCTTACTCCGACTCTCCTGTCCTCTCACAAGCAGTGTAACACCCATCTCCACAACTTTCTCAGGCGACTACGGGAGCATTTCCCATTCGGATTTTCGTCCTCGACAAAAGCCCCAACAAATGATAATATAATTTTGTTAGTTACACCCTCAATTTCCAGATCTAGGGTTTACCATATGAACCCTAGATCTGATTTTTTTTTCTTTCAATCTTTCAATCTAGGGTTCGCTGATTTTGGCGTTCCAGTTCGCGAACCATGTCGATTTGGAACGAAATCGATCCGCGAATTGGAACGAGCGAATTAATTCGAAATTCGAGGGGGTACCCAGCGAATTATGTGACTCTGGTCTAGATTAGATATATGTATCAGTAGCAGAGCCTAGCTATGTAGCATGGGGGCGACACATGGTCCCCTGAAAGTATCCTAAAAGTTGGGTACGCCTGGAATATTATGGGGGAGGACTAGTGCATATTTAAGGACGTTTCAGGGATAAAGACTGGTTTCATCCCCCCCTAAAACTAAGATTTTTGAATTGAAGAACGGATCTATCGCTGTTTCTTGATTCACCAGAGCCACCACCTAGTCACCACCATGTGTAGTAAAAGAGAACAAGAGAAGATGGAAATAGATGAGGATGGGAAAAGGAACCGAAAATATTCAAGAGACAAAATCTTCATCTTTCCAATAAAATCTGTTCAATAACTCACCACCCACCGGTTTGTTCTTTAATGGGATAATTTCCTCTCTCACCACTGATCTTCCAATGTTCTTTTTTCTTTCTCTTTTTCTCAATTGCAGGTTGTACTCTGTTGACAGCTACTTTATCTCTGTGTGCTTGCCTGAACTCTGAATATTTATATACTTTAGATCTTCCAAATCTGAATACTCTAAAGGAGTACTAATAGTCAGATTATTACTACACACATTGCGAGTAATGTCACCGGTATTCTTACCCATAAAGCCCACCAACATCACGCATTGCGAGTAATACCACCAGTATACTTAGTTCTTTTACCCATAAAGCCCACCAACATTACACAGTTTGAAGGTATATCATTTACTGAACCCTCAAAACTCTCAATTTGAACTTATATAGTCTGTCTCAATTTGTTGATCCATTTTTTAATTTGCAGAGGAACTGGCAAGGGGGATTGACCTCCAATAGATGGAGATTGGAGGCAGAAACTTATTTCTCTCATTGAGGACTGTAGTGCATGATAAAATTAACTTGCTTTGTATTAAGCTATTCAGCTGCAAACTAATCATCATAAAAAGACAAAATTCATCAACTTCTATAAGTCAGCAGCTCCCTAGCTCAGCCTATCAGGTAATTCTCAAAAGACAGCAAGGATTTGATAAATGGGGGAAGAAAATCAAGCAATTACAACCAGACACATAAAAGAAATGGACCAAACCAACGTCTTGAATATCAGATTTTACCAATCCTCGTTAGTTGCAGAAGAAATGGATCAGTGAAACAGCAGAGAATGAAATACTTCTCTGTTTTTTTTTAATTACACCATTTCATTTTTCACGTTTGGCGAGACGATTCTTTGAACGTCAATATCTCTAATTGCGTATAAGTAAAAATTACAAAAATTTGATATTTGGAATCCTTGCATTGAGACAAATCTAACAAGATCCCACTTGACTATGTTTTTTCTTATATGATGATGCGAGATAGCTTAACAAAGTTGGTTGATGAATAGTGTGTGCAATTAAAAAAAACAGAGGAAGTATATTAGGATTTATTTATTCTTTATGGGAGTGATTGTGAAGTTGCAAAAACAGCAAATAACAATGGCATACCTGTAATTTATGATTATCACCAATTACAAGAGGCCCTTGATTGACTCCCAAGAAAAACATGCACTCGCGACAGTTGGCAATACAAACTCGTTTAGCTGCAGAGATGACATGAACTCGCTCACAATGTTCTACTCTTAAGGCCTGTTGATATAATCATTATCGTAACAACTTTGCTGTCAGATTCACATCTAACTCAGAACTCACATTCATGCATCTTCAAATAAATTAGACAGATACTATAAGTTCATGATATAATCAAGGTCAAGAAAGAAGAGAAATATGACCCATTTCTTAATTAAATCATTACCTTGCCAACAGCTCCAAGAACTATGGTCGCGTCAGAGCAGCCATATATGGTGGCATATTTTAAGGGTGCTAAAACATAAATAACACAGTCATGGCAGTTTAACACCTGCACCATGAAGGGTGTTAGCAACATATACTTAAGTACAGCACTTGCAATTAAAAAAAGTATATATAGCATTTTATGCCTGCTCCTAAAGCGCCCCCAATCTCCTTCCTATAATTGAAAAGAGACCCAGAGGGTGGAGATTTGTCCAGACCCATACCACAAATGGTAATGATTTGTTAATTGTCTTACAATCTCATTACGATATCATTAATGTTCTCCACTACTAGCTGACAACAAAGGTTGATCAAAGAGCAGACAAGCACATGACCAAGAATGGTGATGAATGATATATCAGATCTCTTATGTGTGCATGTGTGTGACAGTGTGAGAGACTACATATTGCAATAATTGCATTATCTCACAAGTATCCAATTTGATCGCTCACAAGGACAAATCGCCAGGCTTGGAACAGCACAGCTCAAAAACAAAATACTCCCTTTGTGCTTATATAAACTACTACTTAGTGAATAATAAACATTTACCATAAAAATAATAGACATTAAGATATCCTTCTTATCATTTTTTACGATATATTTACATTCTTAGTGAACCCTTCCCAACTTGAAATGCTTTACTTATTTCAGTATGTCTTACTAGTAGTCACCTTTCTCTTTCGATACCTTTCTACACGAGCGTTATTTGATAAAAAGTTCAGTGATTCCAGAGCCATTAGGGTGTCAATTTCCTCATAATGTAACATGCCTGACAAGTGCCAACTTGAGGAAAGCGTCAAAGATTGAAAAGTTGGATCTTTTATACTACTTATGTGCGGCCTTTTCTTTTGGTAAACAATTCAGTATTTCTAAAGCTTCTAGAGGGACAAGTTCACAATCACATGCTAACCTTAAGAGAGGAACCTTTAACTTCAGCGGCTTGTTTCACAAAGGAGGACTTAGAGATCCCTTCAATAAAAGTCAGGCCTCTAGAGCTTGTTGAAGCCTTAGCTGAGTTTGTATTGGCATCAGCCATAGCAATGTCTTGATCAGAACCACTTGATGGACCATTTTCCTTAGCACTGGCCCTCTCAGCAATACGTTCCAAGGCATCAGCTATCTTCTGAAGAAGCCAATCATGAACTTGTGCTGCAGGCACAGGTGCAGCAGGCATATCAGGGTCTGAATTTGCGAAAAAGGGTGCCGCTTGGCTCAATGGTACTGCTTCAGATCCCTTCGCACCAAATTGAATCAGAAAGCCAAGGTGTTCAAATCTCTCCATGGGCAATACCTGTCATAGACAAGACAAATCTCTTCTTCATCATTTTTCAATTGCCTTTTTTATACCTTTCACATTTTTCCAAGTACAAGAACCAAGTCTAAAGCATACAGAAACAAAAAAAAAAACATTCATAGTTGGAGATCAATAATTTATGTTTGACTTCAAGTCATGCACAATCCAAAGTTCACCTTAACGATACTTACATACAGCAATACTTTAAAAAGGGGAAAAGACTAAGCTCGGCACATCTGACATAAAATTCTCAATCATAATAATTGAAACTCATGATCAGAATAAAATACTAAAACTATCAAGATGAATGAGGGAATTACCACTTCCAGGATTTAACAACTCTACACTATATAAAGAATAATATTGCAACTAACCAGAGATTCGTCACCTTCCCCTTCAACTGGCTCTGCCAAAAGGGTGAGGATATTTGGCAAGTGCTTTTGTAAGTAGGATAATTGATGAGCTTCTTCATCTGCTTGTGACGGCATAAATTTGCGAGTATTGCTGCGTACAAGCTGCAAAAGGAAGAAACGTCTTGCAGTCAGATGATTCATAATGATATAGCATCCAAAGCAGATGAGGACATCATTCATATCACTTTTTTTGGGGGGGTGGTGAGTAGTAAACATAAAAAGTAGCAAGCCGAAGAACTAATTCGCTGAATTTTAATCAAGACAATATTCATCCCCATCTTCATTAAAAATTACTCATCTTAGATTTGTATGTTTAACAAAAAAAAATTTAGCACCAGACAGTATTTTGTACAAAATCTGGTGCATCTTAGAAAGAGTGCAGGAATAAGTTCAAAATTAAAAATACGAAAGTAACTTCGGACAAGCTCGTAAAAAAACAAATTAAAGAGTATCCTGAAGCATCTCTTAAAGAGTCCACCAGCAGCACTGACACCATAGAAATTATGGAGTCCGCGGCCATAGGTGAAGCACACAACCAGGCAAAATGCAGCACGCATTATGATAATTCAAAAAACAATAATTAAATTAAATAAAGTAACAACTAGTCACAGAAGAAGAATATACCCAAAATCATATCATATAGTAGAAAGGAATAAAAACCACTGATTTCTCCAAAACAATACATTAGCTATACCAAATTGTGTCAGAAAGATTAGGATATTTATTAGATTTAGATAGTAAAGATTTTAGAATGTACAGCATTTGATGACACACCCAAAGCTACGTATGCCGTCTTGACTGAACCTTAGCAACATCACCTCACCTAGAGCCATGAAGGCGAACACCTTGTGCATCCCAGCACCAATCATGCTCTTTCATACATCATCAAGTCCCAACTTTGACTTCACATCTCAACACCAGCCATCCCTTTTATACAACATCAACTCTACACCTTGTGTGTCTCACATCTCAGCAATGCCTTCCCTTCTCATCTCCCTTTTTTCTATCTCCGACTTCTTCCCTTGTTTTGTACTCTTTCTCTAACCACTACGCCTAAGAAACCAATCACCACAACAATATGAGAAAAATTGGTCGATCTCATAGAAGAGAGATGACGAAACCAGAAAAATCCATCATCAACAGCATACTCCTTCAAAGAAAGTTGTGCCATTCAGAGATCCATTGAGATAGACCAAGTAGGGGGTCTTCTATTTTCAGAAGAGAGTTTTCAAACAGTGTGACTCCCCCTTCCTGGGTGTCTCTACTAAAGTAACAGTACGCACTGTGCGCACTCCTACTTCTAATACTTTTTGTTCCTTCCAAAAATAAGCACTGTCAAAAAAATATGCGACATATGACTTTGAAGATCAAATCATTAAACTTATAGCATTATATCATACTCATAGTTTTAGAAATACAATCTTATAAAAGTACTTCTTAAAATAAATCTTGAAACATAGTTTTCACGTTATGACTCAATATAGTTTTAAAGCAAGCAAGGTTTAACAATCAGAGGCAAATGTAGTAAATCATTATGAGACACGGTAGCAGGATAATAAAATCTCCCACAGATGTCTTTTAAAACCAATATCGTAGTAGATCATAGTAGATCTACATTGAATATATTTAAATTACATAAATCTAGGCCTCTGAAACCTGCCAAATGTGGGATCAATCCCATTTTCATATAGGTAAATTGTGACTGTTGTGAGAGAGAGTGGCCAGATTATGGAACATCTAAATAACACATAATCTGATGCTCATTTTTCCCTTTCTCTCAGACTTGGAGTAAGTGACAATGACAGCGGCCCTCAGAATTAATTATCATTTGATGCACGTTGTTTCAATCCTGATTGCCAAGGGAGGGGAGGGGGAGATCAGATATGGGGTAATTTTACTCGTAATTTGCAACGGCTTCTCGGTGCAACTAACTCTCAATCATAGTTCGAAAATTCGGTTTCAGTCACGATCGCGGTACGGTGGTATGCGGGAACGGTTGTTCCCACCACCAAATCTTAAACCATAAAATATCCCTAGAACACGCCTAAAATGCGGCTTTTTTTACACCTTTACGATGCGGGTAATATCGGTTCGGTAGATTTGAAAACCTTTATGACACGGGCTATACGATACGATGCAGCCTTGTTTTGACACCATGCTCTCAATAGAGTTTCTCTCCCTCCCTCTATTTCTTTTGTCAGAAGAGGAAGTTGATAGCGCCTTACATCTACGACCACCTAATCCTGTCTTTCTCCACAGCAGCCTTACGGGCAATAATAGAATACTATTGAGTTTCCACAACAATGAACTTATAGAAATCTTTGACCCCAGCGGACATAAAACCTTCCGTAGTAGCTAGAATCTCGTGCCAAATTCTCCTCCATGGAGTAAACATACAAACCTATTAGCATGACAGAGCATATCAATCAGCTCCATGATTTGAATTCCAACAAGAACTGACTTCTGTATATGCTAGCCTAGCTTCAAAACATTTAATCACGCCAGATAAAAACTCTATACAAGCCATCGATCTCACCCCCAAACACTTCTTCCTCAATGAAAATAACAAGCTTTCCTAGGATGACGAAAGTAAACCAACTTTAGGATCTTGAATTTAACAAAACCATTAGTATATTTGACCTACTTAGCCTTGTCCATAACTTGCATTAATTTTCAAGATGTCTCCCCGTTTCATATACAGCTAATAGCCTACTTTGAAGGAGCAAAAAAGATAATATTTCTCTTCTCTCTCACCCTTGTAAAAAAAGCTCATATCTCAAAAAATATCAGAGATGAAAAGAAAGTACCTCGCATAGGTGAAAAGTGAAAACTTTGGCAGGTATGGCATCATTTCTTTAGATGAGAGATATTACCAAAAGAGGACAACACGAAGAGTAAAAGCATCCTCGACGTATCTTGGCATTGCATATATAGATAAAGTTGTCACTGACACCTTCCAATTCCTATCAAAGCCAAACAAAGTATAGCTAGAAAATGATCTACCTTCAAATCTTCTAGCTTTGTGCTCAAACCATCTCCACATAATTGCAACATTAGCATATTTATGCAGAATTTCGTTTAAACCAAAGAGACCATTTGGAATACACAAAAGAGCACAGACATTCCGGAAGCAGTGAAGCCGTTCTTAGTTAAGACACAATAAATTACATACTTATAGAGAAAATTTTGAAAGTCTCCACCACTACGATAGTTGATTCTGACAACTATAGGATTCCAAGAGGAAGCTTCAGATTTGAACATGGTCTGGCCTTCTAAATGAAACTAGAGGAGGAAAAGATATGGGATACTATGAAATGAATTTTCTGTCAGCAGGCATTTAAACTATCTGCAAGCAAACTGCCTGTGTTGGGAACTACCCGAATCCTCTTATCTTCCCTAGGCACTAGAGGAAAGAGAGAATGCCTTATAGAATCAACACCAATGGTAGTCTTCTAACAAGGAAAAGAACAGAGCTACACACATATGAGCACAGAAATGAGAGGAGTAAGTTAGTAACCACTGGTTTCTTCAATATGAGGTTGCAACTTATTTGTGGAGCCAAAAGTGAACCCACAAGAATTAAATCCTTGGGCAATTTGGTAGGAAAGAACTGCTATAATATACGGGGAGAACAACTAATTTTTACAAAGGGTGCTTTCCAAATAATCCTATCTAGGATACACGCAACCCATACAGCTAGCTTTCATGTATTGAGTTTGGTGTCTTTAGAGAGAGACCTTAAAATTCAACCCTGCGTCTTTAGAAGATGCCTCAAAACTGAACACTTTATTTCTTAATTGTTTATCCACTTGAAAAATCTGCATCTCCAAAATTGGAGCCAATTCCCCAAACAAGCATAGTCTTGGCCAAAAAGACTAAGGTACTTCAAAATGTTGGTTTGCATTCTGAGAAATACAAATGGTTCTCGAAAGCATTACCAGGATCATCTCAAACAATTCTACAAAAATGTCTGTGACCTAAAATCAAGAAGAACACCCAATCTAGAACCAAAAGAAGAACTTGCTTGCCCTAGAGATCTCAAACAACTCCCTTGCTCATAAAAACAACAAATAAACAAACAATGTCGGTTAGCATATACCACCTCAAGAACCTACGCAACTAATCTTAGCTACTTAGTTTAGCATATACTGCCTTTTAACCATAACCCTAGGTCACAGTCGTTCCTCACACCAACCGCTCCCCACCTCCCAAACAATGATAAGCAAACCATAACCTGTTTCACAAGGAATTACTCTTCTCAAAAACGAATTCCACATTCCTACTCTCATCTTACGATACTATCAAAACTTTCCCCATTGTACTCTAAAGTTCGGTTAGAAATCGCAAAACAAAACATCACAATTATCACATCCCTAATCCTTTCACCAAAGCTGCCAATTTTTCATCATTCCATCTATTCTACATTACCCTCTTCTCTACCAACTCTCCACTCCCTACCTCCCATTGTCATTAAATCCATCAAAACTTGAACCTCCAACCTAACCAATCACAATTTCGGCGTTTTAACCATATATCTTAAATTCGGTATTCACGAATCCTACCTTATCATACATCCTCACCTAACATCATATCTCAAAATTGTTTGTTCTTTCATTTCCAATCACAAAACCTTCAAAAGCAAAAACTGTAAAAAAGATTCAAAATGCGACCTGAAAAATACCTGAAGAGGAGAGAGAGCAGACAAATATCCATCAAACGCCGACGTCGAAGGCCAAACATCAGCAACAGCAGCAGAATCCTTATGAGTTCGAGGTAACAGCCTCTTATAAGACTGAATACACAAAAAAAGGATCAAATCAAACACATTCGCACCAATCGCAGGCACATCATCAGGTTTCGCAACAACGAGAGGATCCGAATCGAAAGGAAGAACAGAAGCTAGGGTATCAAGAACAAGTCTAGAATGTTCTGGAGAGATTTGAAGGATATCGGCTATGGCGGACGAGTCGACTCGGAACGAATCGGAAGAAGAAGCGTGTTGAAGAAGCTTCTCTTTGAGAGATCCTAGGGTTGCAGTGCCATCGGTGAAGATGAGCTTAGAAATCGGAAGAAGGCCATATTCGAAAGGTTCGCGACGAGTGTGGAGTGTGATTGGATCTTTCGTTGAAGATGGAGGTGTTGATGATGGTGGCGCGTCGGTGTTTTCCGCCATTGATGAAGGAGGAGAGAGAAAATAAGGAAATGGTTAAAATGTGGGATTGGATCTTTGGAGGAGAGAGAAAGAGAGAGAGATGAAGTTTTATGAGGAGAGAGAGAGAGAGTGAGAAGTGGCGCTAACAGAGGGGAAAACCCGAGAAATGGGAGAATTGAGAATAGTAAAGGTAAAGAAGGTCAGCTCCTCCGCCATAACATGGTCAATGACGGTGGTTGTGGACCGTTTGTTTTGTTTTGGTAATAATAATGCTGTTGTGGACTTGTGGTGAATGGTGATGCAAATGTGTGCACTAATGCAAATCTAATATTCCACTTTTCTCAATCTTATTGCTCATTAGGTCACATTATTGGATTGGTTATTGTACTTTTAGTCTAAGTGATATTTATTAGTAGTATGTCATTATTTGAATGATTGGATTATCTATTATTTATTATTGCTATTATTGACAGATTTAAATATGAATCTTTTTCCAAAATAGTTATTTTGTCGATGATTATTCCGCACAGGACTGAAGTGTGGTTACTTTTTTAAGAGTGACAAATTGTAAAGCTTGCATTGGTTATAGAAGTGAAGCAATAATAACCACCTCTTAACCCATGAGTTTCCTCTCACACTTTATTAATCTCAGCAATGAAAATCTCTTTATAGATCTCAATCGGCAAAAACATTAAAGTTCATAGTTTTGATACCATTCATCGTAGCCTATGATTCACCAGGTGCACAATCCATTGGAGTCACCATCATACTCGCTTATATTCGCGTCTCGTCACGCAGCCATGTCATCGTAAGTTATCTTCCCATCCTAATCTTGCCGATTGTGTTCGTATGTTGTCGTGAAGCACTATTTGACTTCTTTTCAGTTGCACGATAAGCATAAATCACTATCATGTTAAGCACCGAATGATAGAGTTTTATTCGGTTCAATTACACACCAAAAGTATGGGTACTTTGGTAAAGTCTGGTCAGTTTAGAAACAAAATTGTTATTGCGGTTAAAGTAAGAAAAGCAACTACTAATACATGATCTAGTCAATACTATTTTGCTAAACATAATACTTAAGTTACATTGATTATTAGAATATATCAATTTAGGAAGCAAATTTGTTATTGCGGTTAAAATAAGAAAAACAACTACTGATACACGATGCAGTCAATACTATTTTGCAAAACATGATAGTTAAATTATATTGATTATTATAATATATGTTCATTTAATTGAATATTTTTGTTAATTTAGTTTAGAATCAATAATAAAGCATTACAAAAGAAATAAAACTTTTATTTGACCAACGCAACACACGTGTTATATATATTTTTAATAGTTTAATGCCAAGTAGGTTGATAACGATGTTATATAAAACTAGACATAAAATATCTCTTAAATAGACATAACATGAGAAAGAATATGACATTTAGGCCCTGTTCTATTGGACTTATTTTTAGTTAATTTCAGTTCAGTTCAGTTAATTTCAGTTCAATTTCAGTTCAGTTCAGTTCAATTAATTTCAGTTCAATCTTATCTAATGTTTTAATTATTATTTTTGTTTTCAATATTACTATTAATATTGTTATTATTATTAATATTATAATTATAATAACAATAATTTTTTATTTTTTTATATTTCTATTTTCATTATTTTTTATTATTGTTTTTAATATTATTATTATTGTTACAATTCAGTTCAGTTTCTCTCATTTTAGTTAATTTCGGTTCAGTTAATTTCAGTTCAGTTCAGTAAATTTCAGTTCAGTTTTTTTAATTGAATTTCAGTTCAGTTAATCTAATTTCAGTTTAGTTAAGTTAATTTCAGTTCAGCCAAAATAAGTTCAAAAGAACAGGGCCTTAATGTAACTTTAAAAAATAATCTTATTTTATTTATCTATAAAAAAAATAAGAGGCAACAGAAGAGACTGGCAAGCTAAGTGTCCATAAGGGTGTGCCTAATTAAACCTTATTTTAGATAAAAAGTATTCCATTCCCAAACATCGACTTTCTACTCTCCAATTTTAACAGCCCAACCATAAATAAAAATATTTCATCCGCACTACCTCTAATCCATTATAATCTCTATGATAACCACCTCCATACCATAAGTGCTTGCATGCACCATCCCTATCAGTAGCATGTAAAGCTTAATTACTACATCCAACATCAATATTTTTTTACCACCATAGCTATTAGAATCGTCAATCATAACCTTATATTTCCAACTTTTAGATAACAAACTAATTTGTTAAAAGAAAGAAAAATCGAGCATTATTTTACCTCCATCTTGCCACCATCCAAAAGAACCTCTATTATCATTTGTTAACAACTAAACCTTGATCAAACACTTGTATCACAATCATTAACGAACTATCTGGTGAAGATTTAAATAATTGGGTTGGGAGCTACGTAAGGCCGTCTTTATGGTAGGGACGTGATATTTATATTCAGATTTTAAAAACCTTTTTAGGAATTCGCGGCACGCAATGTAAGTCATAGATTTTTGGCATGGGTGGTGATAGAGGGACGATATCTAAAGATTGACAATTAAGCCATACCGATGATTTCATTGCTTGTGAGTTGTGACGGCCTAAGAGCGTATAAAAGAAAGAAAAAAGTACCCTATTCGGGTATGTAGTTTTTAAAGATAGTGATTGTTGAGAACTTATTATAGAGAAAGGGCGGACGAAAAATGGTGGAAGTGTTAAAATGTCCAGGAGAAAATATGATAGATATATGCATGTATATATTTTTATTTATTTTGTTTTTCACAAGAATTTTGGGGAGGAAATTGAGGGGAAGATAGTATACAACTATACGTAAAAGAAAAACGGGTCTGAACATGGATAAGGGTGCTTTTTATGGTAGGTTAGAGATTTTTCTTCCTTAATATTATGATTTTTGTAATGATGCTATCTTATAGATGTGCGGCAGCATTTGTCTATTTATAAAAGGTTAATTCTTTTTTTTTACATCGCGAAAATTTGCATTATTAAAAAAACAGAAGTATAAGCTACAGAAAAAGCATCCAAACTAAGGATGAATACTAAATGCACACTAACATGAGCTTAACTAGCTCTTACAACCCTGATAAAATAAAGCTGACCCAAAGCTACAAACCACCATGCTTCCTTACCAGTTTGACGTTGTCTGCAGAGGATATGAAGGAACCACATCACGAACTTCCCTTGAGCGCTTGGTGTTGGAGATGATCTTAGTGTGTTGCATCAAACGAACCGTTCATATGTGATGGATACGGTCGATAGAGTAAATTAACGATCTTCAAAGATGGATTGCCCAAACTGGTCTTGTAGAACCACATTTTCACGAGACAGTAAATCCTAAGACCATTGAAGTAAGAAGTCTTCCTGGGATTCTAAAGATGGAACTACGGAGGAAGTCACTTTCTTAATTCAATCCATCTCAACTGAACTATATATATATATATATGAGTTTGTTTAATGTCAGAGATTTTTCAATAGGTGAACATAGCAATTGGTTTGAACAACGAACCTACAAGAAGAAATAACAACTACCTAAACTGGTATTGATGTAAATATATGATCGTATTTTGCAATACCCCATGATTGTTGTTCCAGTATGGAATATCTGGTAGGGTGAAGCGTTATCGAGGTCGAATGAGATTCAACGGTTAGATCCTACAAAAGAGAACACATACGATAACTTCGAGGGTGGATACGAGGAACGACTCTCCAATGCTTAAGTCTGTAAAGAGAAACCGATAGCTCTTAAGTACTGCTCAATTATAACGTAAAACGTACCTAAATAATTCAGATCATGGGGTATTTATAGATACCGAAAGTCTTTCACTAACATCTAGAAAACTTCTCATTGGTTCAAGCAATACTGATCTTTATGCTCAACATATTGAGCTCATAGGTCCAGCCCAACACACTGGATTAAACCTAGGCCGAAGATACATGGCATGCAAGGATCATACCAGCTTTCTATTATTAAACCGTTATGGACAACCATCTCCTAAGATCACGCATAATATCCCGACAGAATATTCATGGAGGTGGAAACGGTCTAATGGACCGGCAGGGAACTTGGACAGCCCACAGACGTTCAGAAGGATTTGATGATACTTTATATACAGATAAGGTGCACCTTTCTTACAAGGAGTTCATATATTAGGATACTCCGCCATTAAGTGTGATTCTTTAGAAGTAGTTGTGGGATGGTATCATTGAAGAAGATGCTATGTCAGATGAGTGAGGCTACATGCCTATATAGCTAAGATGTTCATTGACATTCAAAAACAAAATTTGCCAAATTGATCCTCTGTATCTATCCTACTTCCCTAGTGCAAGTACTCCCCAACCTCTCTCTTTCTGCATGATCATCAATTTATCATTACAAATCTACATCATTTTAACTTCAAATATTGAAACTTAATACAAGATACTTGAAGTTTCAAGATGGAACATGAAGAGAAAACCCCCCCAAACTCTTTCTTTCTGAATGATTATCAACTTATCTTTACAAGTCTACATCACTTTCAACTTCAAATATTTTAACAAAATTCAAGATACTTGAAGTTTCATGATGGAACAAGAAAGATTTTGGCACTAACACTATAATATCCTTGGCAATTTTTAGATTCATATCTATTATACCTCCCTGAAGCTTTACATTGATGCTGCAACTACTGAAACAAACAGATAATGCTGCAAACTGATAATGATGGAAACCAGGCTCCAAATTCATAATCAAAATTTCCATATAAAACTGTGATTCAAGAATACTAATTTCCTTAGACATTTCCTAATGACAGAAAATCGCAACTGTTTTCTCTCCAGTCTCCACCACCTACCCTTATAATTGGTCTAGCTTGCAGGAAGCAGTTTTTCAGCCAGGTCAGGGAAGAAAGTGATGAACAGAAATGCACCTGGATGTTGATAATCAGACCATCAGTTCAAGGACATACAAATTAACATAATAACAAAAATTTCTAAATTTAAAGGTCGAAAGTAGGGCTTACAAACAAGAATAGTTCCAAGTACAGCTGAAATCTTTCCCTGAATTGTAACTAAACCAGCTTTACCGGCATCTTGTAACTCAGTAGAACCAACAGAATCAAATGTACCTACATGATAAATTTAAAACATAACATTCAGTAAATGGTTAAGCAACATATATACACTTCATAGTACTCCTATCAGATCAGTACCTGGTTTTACAGACTGAAGTCCGGACGTTATGCATGCTACATTTTTGAAGCCCTGTTCTTCCAACTTCCTAGCAGCTGAGTTGGACCTGTAAGTGTTTGATCAAACATATGGTCCAATGTTATTACCATATGTAATATTAATAATGTATTTTCTAAGGCCTGCTAGGAACAGGGGATATGGGGAAATGATAACTGATTAGAGACCATAACTATGACTCTTCGGCTCCGTTCAAAATAATCAATCAGATATAATAATTTAGGATGTCCCAGAAAGGCAGAAAACATGGTTATCTTTCTATGGTAATGGTTTATAACTAAATTTTCTAATATGCCGCTAGTTATTTATGGAAAGGTGATAGAACGAGATCAACTATTACACTTCGTCGTTTTGTAAAATTACGTCATATCATTAACTATGAAGGTTGGGACAATGTGACAACTTTTTCCCAACAGAGGGAGTACAAATTTTGTCCCTTCTTCTGTTCTCCAAAAACAAGACTTGCAGAGCTAAAGTTACACATCTTCATGTTGAACCCAGTATGTCAACTTGGAAACCACACATGATGAGCGCTAAGATCACCTAATGAAATGCCTCTACAAACAAAGAGACAAATGCCAAATAGTTCCCTCAATATCAAAGCTTATTCATGAAAGAAAAGTAGCTATTTTTTCCCACAGAGCTAACCAAGACATACTTCTGTATATCTCACTCCTTTGAAACTAAATCAGTTTGCATCAGATTTCGAATATGAGCTTAACGATTGATACATTTCAAAATTGACATATAAGTAAATGAAACATTTCAGAAAACACAGTTTTTCTGACAGCAAAACAAGCTAGAGATACCAACCTCAATCCTTCCTGACATACAAGCAATAGCTTGCTATCAGGCGAAAATTGGCTCTTCACGGATTGCAGAAAATCAGGGTTTGTTTTAGTGAAAGGCAAGCCATAGAATAAACCCGAAAAATTGTTGTGCAGAGTCCTTTTTATGATTGTGCCTGCACAATGTCAAAGATCAGTAACAAAACAGAACTCAGATAACATTAACTTTGCTCTCTTGAGCCATTCTAGGAATAAAGATTATACCAGGGTCATTATCTTTGTTTTCAATGAAAATGGGAATATGATAACATGATTTAATGTGAGCTCGCTCAAATTGAGTTATATCTCGTACATCCACAATTGCATACCCCTCTTCTGCTACAAGATTTTTAGCTTCATCAGCATTCACATAGTTGACTTCTGCTCGAATTCCAAAATGTCTCCTCCGATGGGACGATCTCTTGGGAAGCAACCATGACCGATGGGAAGTTTGGAATGCCAAGGAAGATGCTCGAACATCACTGAAAACATATATACTTTAAGCTCTCACTCATGTTTGACAAGAAGCACCCCTTTTCATATTTTAGGCTAGCTTATCTATAAATATGTACTAGCACAAATAAAATCTAAAAGGAACATCATATATGCCTCCTTAACT